>JAYESA010000142.1:0-455000 GCA_036927795.1 Iris macrosiphon
GTATAGATGTAGTGATATATGAATATGTGTTTATATAGGTATGTATATGTATAGGTGTAGTGATATGTGTTTATGTGTTTCTATATGTATACGTTTATGTTTATATATATAGGTATGTATTGATGAGAGTGTATATATATATATATATATATATATATATATATATATATATATATATATATATATATATATATATATATATAACCACACACACATATATATAGAGATATATATATATATATATTATATATATATATATATATATATATATATATATATAACCACACACACACACACACACACACAACACATATATATATATATATATATGAGGGAATATAGTTATATATGTATGATTATGAGTGTGTGCATATATATGTATTGATATCTATATTTCTATATGTATGGTTTTGCTACATGTGTTTAAGTGTGTTGATATGTCTATATATATATATATATATATATATATATATATATATATATATATAAGTGTATAGGTATGGTTGTATATATATGTCTATATATGTATAGGAGAATTGATGTATATATAGGTGTGTTTTTGTGTTTATGTGTGATTGTATATATATATATATATATATATATATATATATATATATATATATAGATATATATACTCTCTCTACTATATATATATATATATATATATATATATACTCTCTCTACTATATATATATATATATATATATATATATATATATATATATATATATACTCTCTCTACTATATATATATAATATATATATATATATATATATATATATATAATATATATATATATATAGTAGAGAGAGTATATATATATATATATATATATATATATAGTAGAGAGAGTATATATAATATATAGATAGATGAGTATATATGTATGTGTGTTATGTGTTTGAGTTGTGAGTGTGTGTGTAAAGAGAGTGTATATATGTATGTATGTGTATGTGTGTATAGATATATATCTAGTTGCATACTTAAAAGTGTTTGTGTAGTTGTGTGCTTCTGTGTGTGTGCTATGTATGAGAGAGGAGGAAGGTTGAGCAGCGTGTGCAGGCCCAGTGAGCAGCAGCAGCAGCAGCAGCGTAACAGTCTGCGGCAGAAGTAGCAGCGCAGCGGTCTACAGCAACAGCAGCCAGAGCAGCGGTCTACAGCAGCAGCGGCATGTGCAGCACACCAGCAGCTACTCTCACAGCAGCGAGGCAGTTGGCAGCAGGTGCAAGCCATCAGCAGCAGTTTCAACATGGATAACTAGGTAGGTAGGTAGTTCTCTGGTAGTTAGTTCATTGGTTAGCTAGTTATATCGAGGTATTAGTTATCTATACATATGTACTATGATATCTAGTGATACTATTAGAGTTATATATATATATATGTTTTCTAGTTAAGTTATATATATGTATGTATATATGTTTTGTATGTTAGTAGTAATATGTAGTTGTGTATTTAATAAATATTAATAGTTATTAGTATATTGCTAGTAGTTGTATTTGATAAATATATATTAGCCTATAGTTTAGAGTTTGGGTAGATAATATATACTAAGAGCACATTACCTTGAGTTACCAAGGTAAATATCGAGGTATTGAGAGGATACACGAGGTATTGAAGGATACTCATGATATTTAGGATTTTAGTATCAAGATGGGTGTGTATTGGTACGATACCGCGTTGGTTCAAAGCCAAGGTATCCATTTAGCATTAGTTTAGTTAGAAATATTAAATATTGTTGGGTGTATATATATATTATGATATTTTCTATCTAATTGACTTGTGTATCTTAGGATACGGTATCCTATTATTTTCCTAGTATCTTAGAATAGCTAGTGTGGCCTAGATGCATAGTATTTAGATCTAATATCCTAGAGATAGACTCATATAACTTAGAAATAGCTAGTTTGACCAAGTTTGACTAGTTTGGCATAGAGTTGACCTAGTTTGACTATTTTGACTTAGAAATGGCTTTGTGACCTAGATGTTGACTAGTTTAACTTAAATTCATTCCAACACCTTATATTAATACAATATTCTATATATAGGTTTGTATGACACCAGTTGGGATACAGTTTGACATTCATTGCTTGAACGTGTCATGACCCATACCCAGTGTAAGGGTACAAGTCGGAAATAACGCCCAACCTACGCCGCAGAATTGACGGTAGAACACTGTCTGGGTAATCTATCTAACAATATAATAAACCACCAACAATGATAATATACTCAATCACAAATCTAAGATAGAATAAGAACAAATTAGATAAAAGAATAAAAAAGTCACAATACAACTCATGAGTCTAAAATAATACATCAATGAGTCTGAAAGAATACTAACAAATAAGCTGAAGACAAATCCAGTACAAGAATACTAAGAAGCTACTAAACTCGGGTCATCTGTCTCTATTGGGATAAGTCCCTCCTGAACCAGGGTCTCAGACTCTAGACCCACAACATCCTGAGGTCCATAATGTGTAGGGTACCAGTCCTCAGTATCATCTAGGAAAAATATATCCAGTCAGAAAAGGAGCAGAGTACATCTCTAACAGCAGTTCTAATCAATGATAAAAACTATGTAAAAATAAATAGATGTGAATATACAAGATATACAATAGATACGAGAGATATATATACAATAAGGAAATACTGGAATAAATACAATAATGAGCAATATGTCAATGAACAAGAATACTAATGTCTAAGTGTGTGAGTACTAGCTTTAACATATGATCGGCTTGGGAACTTGATACAAGATATATGGCCTGGCTAATCATACGTGTGGTGTATGATTAATACTATTCAATGCAAGACTTGATACAAGGAGGGTATGATCACATATCTATACTAAAATACTTTCCACCCTTGGCTGGTATAATAGATCCAACCATGGTACGCTATGGCACGAGATTTTCCAAGGAGATAGCTAGTCTTCCCAAGAATTAGTGTCTGTACATGTACAAGATAATCAATAAAACAAAGCATGCACAAGATACACCATATACCAAGGAATAACATCTCATGACGAGATTCGGATATACCAATCCGTGTAACCATCGTGTCAAGAGAACAAGGATATCTACACTAGATACAATAAACATAGAGGATATCATAAATGAGAAACTATTAGAGAATATACTCGCCTGAAGTCCAAAGAATAGTCTCACATATGTCTGATACGGTGCCTCAAATACCTAGATATGGAATACAACATCAATACAAGATTTTGAAAAGATAATAAGTTAAACTAATCAATTTCTAGGTCAATAAGTCAATTCTAAGTCAAATATCAACTATGATCAACTATTGTCAAACTATTGTCAACTATGGTCAAACTATGGTCAACTCTGGTCAACTATCTATTTCTAGGTTGCACAAGTCTAACACAAAAATATTGGGTCAAGATTCTAAAGTCTAAGCCATAAAAACCACATCTTAAATATTAGGATACCGTATCTCCGAATACGTAAATCCATAGGTAAAACATCAATATATATATATATATATATATATATATATATATATATATCAAACAATTATTAATAATATAGAATCACAATTACAACATTAAATAGGTACCGTAGTTTTGAACCAACTCGGTATCTCAACAATAATTTACAAACTTGATACACAAACCCAATATCTTGGATATCCGCAATTATCTTGTTTCCTCAAGGTAATACCCAATATCTTGTTATATTAACTACCCGTAATATATATATATATATATATATATATATATATATATATATATATATATATATATATATATATATACTATACTAAATATTATACATGTACTATAAAGAATTTAGCAATTAAGAATACAATACATCTATATTAACTACCAATATATATATAGATATTTATTTATAAGTAAATAAGTATATAAGTATATATATATATATATATATATATATATATATATATATATATATATATATATATATATATATATATAATCTGCCAACTGTCACTAAAAACTGTGCTGAAATCCTGATACTCTGATACGCTGCCCCTTAGGTGACGGTTCTGACTGTCGCTACTGCTGCTGACTGTTCCCACTGCTGCTGCTGCTTTGGTGACGGTTTGAAGCCGTCACCAATCTGCTGTCGCCGCTGCTGCTATTTTAGTGACAGCTCTGGCTGTTGTCACCATTGCTGCTGCTACTGCTACAGCGGCTGTTGCTGCTACTGCTACTGCGGCTGCTGCTGCTGTTTTGGTGACGGCGGCTGTCACCAATAGCTGTTGTCGCCATAATATATATATAATCTAATATATATATATAATATATATATATATACATAATTACCCATAAAAACTTTACATATACCCTCCCTATTATTATGTACATAACTATAATATAGTAACATGCACACACATAGATATTAATATATATAGACAATTATACATGTATGTATATAATCATATAACATCCATATATAAATATAAATACCCATTTAAATATACATATATATATATATATATATATATATATATATATATATATATATATATATATATATATATATATACATACTACAATATTTATATTCCAACATAATAATACATAATTACCATATAGTATCAATATACACATAGTTACAACTATATAGAATATACACTAAATACATATAATAATAACATACATATATGTAGTAACAACATATATACATATTATAACATATATATATATATATATATATATATATATATATATATATATATATATATATATATATATATATATATATATATATATATATATATATATATATATGTAGAAGAATAGCTACATAATATATACACATATAGTACATACATAATACATAGATCTAAGACACAAGAAGCATAATTATATATAACATAATATATATATAAAAATATCTATATGTATATGTATAAATACATTCTCCATGAATTAAGAATACAAGAAATAGATCTACATATAATTTGCACAAACATATGGAGAGTATAATACCGTATCCCACTAGATCTAAGATACGCATGTGACACGAGTCCACCACATATCCAAATGTACCCCAAAGGACACGAATAAGTCACATATATTATTTATGAACAAAATAAAGTATCAAATATAGATCCACGTGTCAGTGTCAAAATATGACATGTACAAAGTCCCGTGTCGGAGAGAAAACCCCCAAAATAACACGTATCACCAAATTATTGGAATAAAACCTACACATACCCAATTGTGGATATAACACTAGTCCCAAACATACGAACACATGCCAAATTGATCTATAGGATTAATTGACACACACAACAATTGTCAATCTCGGAATTCTCCCAAAATTGAAACAAAAAGTACCATAACTTCCTCAATAGGCCTCCTATGAACACAAAACCAAATCCTATGGGTAGCCTATATATATGGGTTAATTTTCCATAGTTAAATCTTAGATTTAGAATTTAAATTAAGGGGAAAAATTGACTTGTACCTATTGGGAGATAGATTTTCAATGAAACCTCCAATTGAAATAAAATTGGCTCCAACTTGTAGATCCTTGCTCCTCTTTGTAGATCCTTGTTTCTTCCGTCTAGATCCTTGCTCCACTAGCCTCCAATGATAATTTGGAAAGTAATTAGGATAAAATTTGTTAGAGAAATGAAGTAAGAATGAAGGAATTTGGTTGAGAAAAATTCTAGATCTAGTTTTGAAATAAAATGAGGAGAGAGAAATGATTTCCCCCCCTCTAAATAGGCTGACCCCCTTTTCCCTTCCTCAAGCTATCATGTAATATCTAATATACCCCTTGGGGCCTCTCATGAAGAAATAATTAAGGAGGGAAGCTTCTAGTCTAATGGTTTAATTAATTTAATCCATCTCCTTAACAATAGAATTTCTAAATGGGCTAAGTTCTAACCAATTAATTCATGTTGGTCCATGAGTCTAAACTAAAATAGTTAGGTCCATTAACACAAGTCCAAAATAAATAACTAACATCTAACAATAATTAAATAATACAACAAATAATTATTTATCATGCACAATATTTAATTAAATATAAAATTACTAAAATATCATTTCCTAGAAAATATGGTAGTGACAAGTCTACCCTCCTTAAAATAATTTTGTCCTCAAAATTCATAGACGAACACTACCCCCAAAAATTCATAGATCAGAACTAAAGAATCATAACTAACTATGAAAGAACATAACAATGAACAGAACATAACTAGAAAATAACATACCTCAAGGCACAAACAAATATGGATAACGCTCTCGCATTTTATCCTCTCTCTCCCAGGTAGACTCCTCTGGAGAGTGATACCTCCATGCGATGCGCACCAAAGGAATAGTCTGGTTCTTCAACACCTTCTCTCTTTGATCCATAATCTCAACTGGCTGCTCTGGATAGCTAAGAGTAGGGCCCACCTCTATCTTCGAGTGATCTAACACATGACTAGGATCTGCCACGTATCGTCTCAACTACAACACGTAAAACACGTTGTGCACTCCCTCCAAACCAGGTGGAAAGTCTAGTCTATAAGCAACTGCACTGACCCTCTCTAGAATAGTGAAAGGTCCGATGAATCGTGGACTAAGCTTTCTGCCTCTACCGAAATGAATCGTACCTCGTGTCGGAGAAATCCTCAGAAATACCAAACCACCCACCTGGAACAAAATACCACCTTAAGAACTTAATCTATAACAAACAACCAATAACAAGCATAAAATAAAATCTAAACTATACCTCGAACTCCAAAGGTCTCCGATGGCTATCGGACCAATGTCGATGTGTGTCCTGTGCCACACGAAGTCTATCTCTGATCAACTGAACCTTCTCTACTGCTTCCACAACCATCTCGGGACCAAGCAAAACTCTCTCTCTAATATCGTCCTAAGATAAGGGAGTACGATACCTCCGATCGTACAGAGCTTCAAAAGGTGACATCTCTATACTAGCCTGGTAACTGTTGTTGTAAGCAAACTCTACCAAATGGAGATGGTCCTCCCAAGAACCCCTAAAATCTAGTACACAAGTGCGTAACATATCCTCGAGAGTCTAAATAGTCCTCTCTGACTGTCTATCTGTCTGGGGATGGTATATAGTACTGAACTTGAGCTGAGTGTCCAAACTCTCCTGCAAACTCCCCCAAAAATGAGAAGTAAAATGACTATCCTGATCCGAGACTATGCTGACGAGAACTCTATGTATCCTAACGATCTGCCTCACATACATCTCTGCCAGCTTCTCCATAGATAGACCCACCTTGAGAGGCAAAAAGTGGGCATACTTGGTCAACCTATTAACGATGACCCAAATCACGTATTTCCCTCTTGGAGATCGTGGAAGTTCAGACACAAAATCTATAGTAATATGCTCCCACTTCCACTCTAGAATGGGTAGTGGATGAAGTAAATCTCCTGGCCTCTGCCTCTCGGCTTTCACCTGCTGGCACACTTAGCATCTGGAAACAAATTATGCCACTTCTCTCTTCATGCCAAACCACCACACTCTCTCTCGTATATCCCGATACATCTTGTTGGCACTTGGATGCATAGAATACTGAGAGCGATGCGCTTCCTGGAACACCTCCTCATGCAACTCTCCACTAGGCACACACAATTTAACTCCATGCCTCAAAGATCCATCCTCAGCAATAGTGAAATCATCTTCCAATCCTGCTCTCACATGAGCTCTGATACTCCTCAGAGATACATCCTCATACTGTGCTGCTTTGATCCTGTCCATCAAATCTGAATGTATCTGTAATCTCCACATCTGCATAGCACAACCAGGAACTATCACCTCAATACCCAAGCTCTCCAAGTCCTCCAACAAATATCGATCCTGCGTCAAAAATATAGCTACCGGATACCTACTCAAAGCATTGGCAACTACATTAGCTTTCTCAGGATGATACTGCAAAGATATATCAAAATCCTTCATCAGTTTCAACCACCGATGCTGCCTCATGTTCAACTTCTTCTGCGTGAAAACGTACGTCAAGCTCTTGTGGTCTGTGAAGATCTCTACACGCTCTCCGTACAAATAATGTTTCTACAACTTCAGGGCGAATATGACTGCTGCTAACTCCAAATCATGGGTAGGATAGTTATTTTCATGAGAACGCAATTGCCTGGATGCATAGGCAATCACTTTCCCATTCTACTGAAGAACACAACCCAAACCTTTCTCCGATGTATCACTATAAATAGAAAAACCTCCAGACCCTAATGGCAACATCAAAATAGGAGCAGACGTCAACCTCCTCTTTAACTCCTCAAAATTAACCTAGCAATCCTCCGTCCAAACAAACTCTACATCCTTTCTGGCGAGTCTGGTCATCGGCTTGGCAATCCTCAAAAAATCTTGCATAAACTTCCTGTAGTAGCCTACCAATCTCAAGAAACCCCTGATCTCTTCTACCGAACTCGGGGTCTTCCAAGATTCTACTGCTGCAATCTTCTTCGGATCCACTGAAATACCATCACCAGTCATAACATGCCTTAAGGATTCTACCTTGTCCAGGAAAAACTCATACTTGGACAACTTTCCATACAGCTTCTCCTTCCTCAACACATCCAACACAATCCTCAAATGCTCCTCATGCTCCTCCGGTGTCTTCAAGTATATGAGTATGTTGTCGATGAATACCACCACGAACTTTTCAAGGTACTGGTGGAACACTTTGTTCATCAAGTTCATAAATATCGCCGGTACATTAGTCAAACCAAATGGCATCACCATAAACTCGTACTGACCATACCGAGTTCTAAAAGCAGTCTTCGGTATGTCCTCCGGCTTTACCTTCACCTGATGGTAGCCTGATCTCAAGTCTATCTTAGAAAATACCTTGGCTCCATCAACTGATCGAACAGATCATCAATCCGTGGCAAAGGATACTTATTCTTGATAGTGAGATTATTCAAAGCCCTGTAATCAATGCACATGCGCACCGATCCATCTTTCTTTGGTACAAACAGTACCGGGGCTCCCCATGGTGAAGAACTCGATCTGATAAACCCTTTATCCTATAATTCGTCCACTTGCTTCTTCAGCTCGGCCAGTTCGCTGTTGTTTACTCTATAGACATATTGTAAAATTGGTTCTGCACCTGGCACCAAGTCTATAGAAAATTCAATATCTCGATCTGGCGGCAAACCTGGCAACTCCTCAGGAAACACATCCAAGAACTCTGATATCAATGGATGCGGCAACTCCTTGTCTTCCACCATAGCTCCACAAATAATGCCTTCTCCCTGCTCTGCGGCTCCTCTAGCAAACTCGAACTCTGGCTCTCCTGGTGGACCAATCCGTGTAACCATATACCAAGGAATAATATCCCATGACGAGATCCGGATATACCAATCCGTGTAACCATCGTGTCAAGAGAACAAGGATATCTACACTAGATACAATGAACATAGAAGATATCATAAATGAGAAACTATCAGAGAATGTACTCACCTGAAGTCCAAAGAATAGTCTCACAAATGTCTGATACGGTGCCTCGAAGACCTAGATATGGAATACAACAACAATACAAGGTTTCGAAAAGAGAATAAGTTAAACTAATCAATTTCTAGGTCAATAAGTCAATTCTAAGTCAAAAGTCAACTATGGTCAAACTATGGTCAACTATGGTCAAACTATGGTCAACTATGGCCAACTATCTATTTCTAGGTTGCACAAGTCTAACACAAAAATATTGGATCAAGATACTAAAGTCTAAGCTATAAAACCCACATCTTAAATATTAGGATACCGTATCTCCGGATACGTGAATCCATAGGTAAAACATCAATATATATATATATCAAACAATTATTAATAATATAGAATCATAATTACAACATTAAATAGGTACCATGGTTTTGAGCCAACTCGGTATCTCAACAATAATTCACAAACATGATACCCAAACCCAATATCTTGGATATCCCCAATTATCTTGTTTCCTCAATGGTAATACCCAATACCTTGTTATATTAACTACCCGTAATATATATATATATATATATACATACTATACTAAAAATTATACATGTACTATAAAGAATTTATCAATTAAGAATACATTACATCTATATTAACTACCAATATATATATAAATATCTATTTATAAGTATATATATATATATATATATATATATATATATATATATATATATATATATATATAATCTGTAATCTGCCAACTGTCACTAAAAACTGTGCTAAAATCTTGATACTCTGATACGTTGCCCCTTAGGTGACGATTCTGACTGTCGTTAAAACTGTTGTCGCTGCCTGCTGCTGACTGTTCCTACTGTTGCTGCTGCTTTGGTGACGGTTTGCAGCCGTCACCAATCTGTTGTCGCCACTGTTGCTAGTGTTCCCGCCGCTGCTACAGTTTTGGTGACAGCTCCGGCTGCTGTCACCATTGCTGCTGCTACTGCAACAGCGGCTGCTGCTGTTGTTTTGGTGACGGCGGCTGTCACCAATAGCTGATGTCGCCATAATATATATATAATCTAATATATATATATATATATATATATATATATATATATATATATATATATATAAATCCACATAACATACATATATATATATATATATATATATATATATATATATACATAATTACCTATAAAAACTATACATCACCCTCCCTATTATTATGTACATAACTATGATATAGTAACATGCACACACATACATATTAATATATATAGACAATTATACATGTATGTATATAATTCATATAGCATCCATATATAAATATAAATACCCATTTAAATATACATATATATAAATATATACTATAATAGATATATTCTAACACAATAATACATAATTACCATATAGTATCAATATACACATAGTTACAACTATATAGAATATACACTAAACACATATAATAATAACATACATATATATAGTAACAACATATATATATATATTATAACATATATATATACACTATATATGTCACGCCCCAGTCCCAAAATATCGAGGGACTAGACACGTGGCAATGGCCAGTAGCACACACCGATGGACAAACCCAATTTAATGGATCCATCGGGGCGTACTTAAGCTGTAATACAACAATAAGGGTCTAAATATACTAATCTCATCCACAGAAATGAATACAATAATATCAGAATCATAAAGCAAGATCAATCTCAATATAACATAAACTCGGAAAATAACCCGATAATGAGTCTGATACATCTGTCAAGATACAAGAATAAAGATAACCACAGCAAATACTGTGTATGGATAAAGCCTATACTCAGAAGATACCCGCAGAGATCACTCGTCTACTGGATCTGGTACTGCTCCAGTGCCTGCTCCTGATAATGCTCCTGCTCCGTAAACCTCGGGATAGATCTCGTCTGCTAATCCTGAGGACATAATCCGGGTCCAGGTCCTCAGGGGACATAGCAAGGTACAAAATAACTCATGCCAAAATAAATACAGTGCAGCAATAAATGAGACAATAAGGTAAACTATATAACCAACTAAGTGATATGCAAGTGAGAGTTTTAGTCATACTCGGGCTGAGACTACTACAGGATCTGTGTCGGGGAACCCATTCTCTCGAAGGGCCAGAACTTGTCCCAAAGCTCTGTGTCAGAGATTAAGACACCTCCAGATGACAATATATATAATATAATCAGCCTTTGATATGGTAATACTCTCCCCACCCAATGTAATCTCACGTCTCATGTCCATGACACGCAGGATCAAAACTAATGCAGCAAGTCATATAATATCTATGAATATAATGTCTATGTCATAAAGCCTGTATCCTATACAGAATCACCATGAATATCTCAGGAAGATTCTGTCTCATAAATAGTGTCAAGTGTCATGGGTCTATGTACTTGATAAGACAAGTACGAGAATGTAAAGGGGTCACGATATCCAACTCTAGGTGACATTACACAACTCCGCATACGGTATTGGCACCCAAAAATTGGACCCTAAGTAAGTCACATGGTCCTAGGTCAAGCATGTACAACAATATATAAATAAATTAAGAAAATATGTAACAAGAACTGCAATGTTGGCAAGGTACACTTGCTTGGGGTTTGAATTCCAATAATTGTCCCTGTATCAGTGGATCTTGCAGGTACTCCTCCAAAAGCTAAAATAAATATCACCATCATATTCAGAAAATATCAAATAGCTAGAAACGCCTGTCCTTAAGTCCAATTTTGAACACAAGGACAAAAATGACAGTTTCTGGTCAAAGCGGGGTCCACATATGGGCCGCTTCGCACCAAATACCGTGTCAGGGTCAAAGGTCTCCAAATTCGTCAAACTTAGTGTTAACAAGTCCAGAACGATGATACGAACCCAACGGAACTTCCAGAATTGGATTCCGATGAGCCGATCACACAATCGCTCGTCAAGTGGAGCCGCGGGGCCCACGATACGCGATTTTTGTCAACGTTCTCAGAATCGAACCAAACTTGGGTCACAGGACCAGCGTATTGCTACGAGTCCGATGGCACAAGTTTTATTTCAATCCGACGTGTGTACATAAAGTTATAATGTATTCCAGAACAGGCGGATACGGGGCGTTGTCGGCGGATACGCGTTGATTCCGGTGTGCATGCACATCCAAATCAACTTCTGCGAAATCCCGTACGTCCGTATCAACGGCGCGCACGTTTCGGTGAAGACCGTACGCGACCAAGTCGTCCCGTTTGGCGGGGCGCACTCAGTTTTGGGGTGAAACAAGGAGTTGATTTTCCTATTTTTGGATCGCGGTTAGCGATCGCCACCGGACGCGACGCACCGTGCGGGTTGTACGGACATCGAGGGGGTTACACAGCCTACGCGTCACAACTGACAAAACGAAAAATGGAGCAACGAGGAGAGAGAACGGGTTACCTGAACGGGGCTCCGTGGAACTGGGTTTTCCCGTGTCCGTGGGTCGACACGACACAGGGGGACACTGTGTCCGGTTTAGGGTTTGGCAATAGGGCACCGGTGCTCGCCGGAGGAGGGCGGAGACAGCCGGGGATAGCTCAGGAGAGGCTGGCCGAGGTTCTAGCGGGTCATCGACGGCGAGGTCCTGGGTGGCGGAGGGCGGCGCTGGAGATTGCGAGGTCGACTGGTCTCGAGTGGGTGGGGGTCGTCGAGGGAGGAGGGTGATGGTGGTGGTGCTGGGCTGGGCAGGGTACGGCGAGGCGGAGACGGTGAGACAAGGCGGAGATGGGTAGGCGGCTGGGGACGGAGAAGGGTCTGCTCGGGGACGATGGCGGAGGAAGAAGAGGCGGCTAGGGAACGGTTCAGGCGGGGGCTCAGGTCGTCCTGACGGGGACAACGACGGAGCGGGTCTCGTCCAGTGCTGTCAAGGGGGCTGGGAAATCGACGGTGGTGGTGCGGGGAAAGGTCGTCGAGGCGGTCGGGGCTCGACGGGGGAAGAGAGACGGAGGCGAGCGGCGGAGATAGGCGGAGAAAGGAAGAGGGGATTTAGGGTTCCGGCGTCGGGGTTTAAATAGGCATCGCCGCCGATCGGAATATGGCTCAGATTAGGATTAGGGTTTCTGTTCCGATCGGGTAACGGATTCGGGTCCGGGGCGGGTTCATTTCAGATCTGACCCGACCCGTTAAGAGTGGGTTTGGTCCGGTTCGGTTCACCACAGTTTGGGTCAGTTTGGTTTGGTTTAAAATAAACCGGGTTCAATTGCAAGGTTTATTTAGGGTTAATTACGACTTGGTTTTTAGGGCTTTAAAAATGTTTTCGGGGTCCAATAAATTCCTGGAAAATTACCCTATGTCTAGTTTTTCATTTTACACCATAAAATATTATTTTTATAATATTTTAATATTAATCAACATTATTTAAAAATTATTTAAATTCAAAATCCCTTAGTTTAAATCCCCGAAAATTACAGAAAATTGTGAAAAATCCAAATTTAAATTTTTTTTAAAAATCAGGGGATTTACAATCTACCCAACTTAAAACAATTTCGTCCTCGAAATTAAAATAGGGTAGGGTTCTCTCTATCAAATCTCACTTGATTACAGTCTAAAGAATTCCTCTCAAGTGAACATTGCGGACTCTACCCAACTTAGAATTTACCCATCTATCATCTATGGCTATACATCTAAGAAAGCTATACCCTAAATTATTTAATCATGTTATAGAATCCTCAAAGTTTTTAACACTAAATATATCATCTATGATATGCCCTTAATCATTTTTATAAAAGATAGTCACCAAACAATACGATTGGCCTGTGGGGTATATCTAGTACTATCTATATATCAAATTCATACCAAGAAAGATGGTTTGTCTTTCCAAAATAAGGAAAGATGAAGATCAATAATAAAGAGTTCAAGGGAGAGGTAATAGAATAAGAGTATCGGGATTATGGCGTTTAAGGAATTCAAATGAGAATTGTCAAGACAGTTATGGTTTGAAATCATATTTTGGTAATTCTTACTCACATGCTCGCATCGGTACAGTTATGTAGCAGATACGATCTACTCAGACATATCTAGAGGGCAAGTATATTTGTCTACTAATCACTATATATCTCAATCCACGTAAAGTAGTTATACGAAGGGCGAACTAAGCGTACTATGGTTGATCAGACCGTACTACACTGATTCTGAAATGTATTAGTGTACGCGTCCACTAATACATATGTCATAAACAAGCTTGATAAAAGACTGAGCTTGCAAAACTAGGCTGTAACAGTAGCATAAGTCGAGGTAGTACAAAATATAAGTACGCTAGATTTTGATGAGAGAAATTACAAAATAGTTCAAGTTCACAACAAAACCAAAAAATAAGACTCTACCGTCTCTCTAGTTATCATACTACTCATTATCTAAGTCGCTAGTCGACCAAATATAGGGGCATGAACCTAAAATTTCTACAGTCTGAATAAACACTATCTTCTTACGCAAGTCTAAAATTGTGTCATCCTATTATACTTCATCAATGGGTCAATAGGGCTATGTGATACTATGTTGTGAGGCATACTACCCAACTTAGAAATAATAATAAACTAGTACTGTGACAGTCTAAAGGGGATCCTACCAATTAATAAGGTTCTAGCAAATAAAGTACAACTCTTACTGGGCTATACGAGAAACGGATCTTAGTACTTATTAGGGTCTTCTATTGTATCATGTAAGTAATGGTCATCTTAAGTCTTAATCATAGTGTTCCTAGAATACAAGTATCAATAGTATGAATGGAGGGGTTACTGGTCTTCAAGGGAAAAAGAGGATATAATCTATACTGAGGTGGGGTACATGTTACGTGATTTAAAACTAAGAATAATCAGCTCACAATCTAAGGGAACTACGCAAACTATCAAATCCTAACTACCACGCACAAAATTCAAAGTTCAAATTACCAAACTATAACGCTAGCAAACTATATGTCCTAACATAGAATAAGATCACTTGGCCTTCAATCATAAGAGTTATGTGGCACGAGTTAAATGATGAAGAAAAGAAGATTCATAATTTAGTCATCGCACAATTAGCGAACGCTAAGGTTGCAGGGGGACAAGATATGAAATTAAAATAGAGGGCTCTAGATAGCATCATGGTTCTCTAAGGAGAAGGTAGCGAGCAATTCTCCGTGTTTGAGGTATGATCTTATGGTGAATGTTTATATTTGTTGCTCTAGGCTTCCTGAGGTACTGTCTGCTAATATCACGACAAGAACCCATATCCTAACACTATCTCACTATGCACATTAGGTTCAGTCCTAACATTCAATCTCGGATTGCTATTGGTTCCTCAAAACTGGGGTCAAACATTAGGATCAAATCTCTAACTAGCTCTTAGCAGTGCCTATACTACTCTTAGGTCATTCATGACTATAACAAGAAATAATGGCAAATTATTCTATAGGTGAGGGACGCTAGGGTTCATTAAGCGTTCTACTTAGGGTTGTGTCAATATCCTAGCTGTACTCTTAATAGGGAGGTTACCCTACTTATCATTCTATTAACAGGGACTTCTATATTCTAGGAGAAGGCTACACTCAAGGAACTAATGAGAAGGCACATGAATCAAGCAGGATGCAAATTTTTAACGGAATGGATTGGAAGGAGGATGAGTCATAGTCAATGTGGATGAGATCCTATACTCTAGTCCTATGTACAGGCTTGTTCGGTACAGTAACGTAACTGAGACAATTTGCTTTTGACCTGCATGGGCCACCACAAAAACCATGTCACACTCCAGTCCCAAAATATCGAGGGACTAGACACGTGGCAATGGCCAGCAGCACACACCGATGGACAAACCCAATTTAATGGATCCATCGGGGCGTACTTAAGCTGTAATACAACAATAAGGGTCTAAATATACTAATCTCATCCACAGAAATGAATATAACAATATCAGAATCATAAAGCAAGATCAATCTCAATATAACATAAACTCGAGAAATAACCCGATAATGAGCCTGATACATCTGTCAAGAGACAAGAATAAAGATAAGCACAACAAATACTGTGTATGGATAAAGCCTATACTCAGAAGATACCCGCAGAGATCACTCGTCTACTGGATCTGGTACTGCTCCAGTGCCTGCTCCTGATAATGCTCCTGCTCCGTAAACCTCGGGATAGATCTCGTCTGCTAATCCTGGGGACATAATCCGGGTCCAGGTCCTCAGGGGACATAGCAAGGTACAAAATAACTCATGCCAAAATAAATACAGTACAGCAATAAATGAGACAATAAGGTAAACTATATAACCAACTAAGTGATATGCAATTGAGAGTTTTAGTCATACTCGGGCTGAGACTACTATAAGATCTGTGTCGGGGAAACCCATAGCAGTATTCTCTCGAAGGGCCAGAACTTGTCCCAAAGCTCTGTGTTAGAGACTAAGACACCTCCAGATGACAATATATATAATATAATCAGCCTTTGATATGGTAATACTCTCCCCACCCAATGTAATCTCACGTCTCATGTCCATGATACGCAGGATCAAAACTAATACAGCAAGTCATATAATGTTTATGAATATTATGTCTATGTTATAAAACCTGTATCCTATACAGAATCACCATGAATATCTCAGGAAGATTTTGTCTCATGAATAGTGTCAAGTGTCCTGGGTCTATGTACTTTATAAGACAAGTACGAGAATGTAAAAGGGTCACGATATCCAACTCTAGGTGACGTTACACAACTCCGCGTACGGTGTTGGCACCCGAAAATTGGATGCCAAGTAAGTCATATGGTCCTAGGTCAAGCATGTACAACAATATATAAATAAATGAAGAAAATATGTAACAAGAACTGCAATATTGGCAAGGTACACTGGCCTGGGGTTTGAATACCAACAATTATTCCTGTATCAGTGGATCTTGCAGGTACTCCTCCAATAGCTAAAATAAATATCACCATCATATTCAGAAAATATCAAATAGCTAGAAACGTCTGTCCTTAAGTCCAATTTGGACACAAGAACAAAAATGACAGTTTCTGGTCAAAGCGGGGTCCACATGTGGGCTGCTTCGCACCAAAAACCGTGTCAGGGTCAAAGGTCTCCAAATTCGTCAAACTTAGTGTCAACAAGTCCAGAACGATGATACGAACCCAACGGAACTTCCAAAATTGGATTCCGATGAGCCGATCACAAAATTGCTCGTCAAGTGGAGCCGCGGGGCCCACGATATGCGATTTTGTCAACGTTCTCAGAATTGAACCAAACTTGGGTCACAGGACCAGCGTATTTCTAAGAGTCCGATGGCACAAATTTCATTTCAATCCGACGTGTGTACACAAAGTTACAATGTGTTCCAGAATAGGCGGATACGGGGCGTTGTCGGCGGATACGCGTTGATTCCGGTGTGCACGCACATCCAAATCAACTTCTGCGAAATCCCGCACGTCCGTATCAATGGCATGCACATTTCGGTGAAGACCGCACGCGACCAAGTCATCCCATTTGGTGGGGCGCACTCAGTTTCGGGGTGAAATAAGGCATTAATTTTCCTATTTTTGGATCGCGGTTCGCGATCGCCACAGGACGCGACGCACCGAGCGGGTTGCACGGACATCGAGGGGGTTACACAGCCTACGCGACATAACTGACAAAACAGAAAACGGAGCAACGAGGAGAGAGAACGGGTTACCTGAACGGGGCTCTGTGGAACTGGGTTTTCCCGTGTCCGTAGGTCGACACGACACAGGGGGACACTGTGTCCGGTTTAGGGTTTGGCAATAGGGCACCGGTGCTCGCCGAAGGAGGGCAAAGATGGCCGAGGATGGCTCAGGCGAGGCTGGCCGGGGTTCTGGCGGGTCATCGACGGCGAGGTCCTGGGTGGCGGAGGGTGGCGCTGGAGATGGCGAGGTCGGCTGGTCTCGAGAGGGTGGGGGTCGTCGAGGGAGGAGGGTGATGGTGGTGGTGCTGGGCTGGGCAGGGTACGGCGAGGCAGAGACGGAGAGACGAGGCGGAGATGGGTCGACGACTAGGGACGGAGAGGGGTCTGCTCGGGGACGATGGCGGAGGAAGAAGAGGCAGCTTGGGCACAGTTCAGGCGGGGGCTCAGGGCGTCGTGATAGGGACGACGATGGAGCGGGTCTCGTCGAGGGCTGTCGAGGGGGCTGGGAGATAGACGGTGGTGGTGCGGGGAGAGGTCGTCGAGGCGGCCGGGGCTCGACGGGGGAAGAGAGACGGAGGCGAGGGGCGGAGATAGGCGGAGAAAGGAAGAGGGGATTTATGGTTCCGGCGTCGGGGTTTAAATAGGCGTCGCCGCCAATCGGAATAGGCTTCAGATTAGGATTAGGGTTTCGGTTCTGATCGGGTAACGGATCCGGGTCCGGGTCGGGTTCATTTCGGATCCGACCCGACCCGTTAAGAGTGGGTTCGGTCCGGTTCGGTTCACCACAGCTTGGGTCGGTTTGGTTTGGTTTAAAATAAACCGGGTTAAATTGCAGGGTTTATTTATGGTTAATTATGACTTGGTTTTTTGGGCTTTAAAAATGTTTTCGGGGTCCAATAAATTCTTGGAAAAATATTCTATGTCTAGTTTTTTATTTTACACCATAAAATATTATTTTTATAATATTTTAATATTAATCAACATCATTTAAAAATCATTTAAATTCAAAATCCCTTAGTTTAAATCCCCAAAAATTATAGAAAATTGTGAAAAATCCAAATTTAAATTTTTTTGAAAAATTAGGGGGTTTACAATATATATATATATATATATATATATATATATATATATATATATATATATTTATACATGTAGAAGAATAGCTACATAATATATACACATATAGTACATACATAATACATAGATCTAAGACACAAGAAGGATAATTATATATACCATAATATATATAAATATCTATATGTATATGTACAAATATATTCTTTATGAATTAAGAATACAAGAAATAGATCTACATATAATTTACACAAACATATGGAGAGTATCACACCGTATCCCACTAGATCTAGGATACGCATGTGACACAAGTCCATCACACATCCAAATATACCCCGAAGGACACGAATAAGTCACATATATTATTTATGAACAATACGAAGTATCAAATATATATCCATATATCTGTGTCAAAATATGACATGTACAAAGTCCCGAATCGGAGAAAAAACCCCCAAAACAACACGTATCACCAAATTATTGGGATACGACCTACATGTACCCAATTATGGATACGATACTAGCTCCAAACACACAAACACATGCCAAATTGATCTATAGGATCAATTGACACACACAACAATTGTCAATCTCGGAATTCCCCTAAAATTGACATAAAAAGTACCATAACTTTCTCAATAGGCCTCCTATGAACACAAAACCAAATCCTATGGGTAGCCTATGCATATAGGTTGATTTTGCATGGTTAAATCTCAGATTTATAACTTAAATTAAGGAGAAAACTAAATTATACCTATTGGAAGATGGATTCCCAATGAAACCTCCAATTGAGATAAAATTGGCTCCAACTTGTAGATCATTGCTCCTCTTTGTAGATCCTTGCTTCTTCCTTCTAGATCCTTGTTCCACTAGCCTCTAATGGTGATTTGGAAAGGAATTAGGATGAAATTTGGTAGGAAAATAAAGTAGGAATGAAGGAATTTGATTGAGAAAAATTCTAGATCTAGTTTTAAAATAAAAAGAGGAGAAAGAAATAATTCCCTCCCTCTAAATAGGCCGGCCCCCTTTACCCTACTAAAGCTATTATGTAATGTCTAATATACCCCTTGGGGCCTCTCATGAAGAAATAATTAAGGAGGGAAGCTTCTAGTGTAATGGTTTAATTAATTTAATCCATCTCCTTAACAATGGACTTTCTAAATGGGCTAAGTTCTAACCAATTAATTCATGTTGGTCCATGAGTCTAAACTAAACTAGTTAGGTCCACTAACACAAGTCCAAAATAAATAACTAACATCTAACAATAATTAAATAATACAACAAATAATTATTTATCATACACAATATTTAATTAAATATAAAATTACTAAAATACCCTTTCCTAGAAAATATGGTAGTGACAGGACGACAGGCGAGTACATTCTCTGATAGTTTTTATTATTTAATAATTACTATAATACAAGTATTTAGAATTATTTTACATGACTCTTGATATATTGGTACACGGATTAGTATACACATGGATCAGTCATGGGATGTTATATATATATTGTTCATTGTTTCTTGTGTTCTCAATATTTAACTTAGACAATATTTCAATATTCAATGTTCAATGTTCAGTGTTCAATGTTCAATGTTCATTATTCAATGTTTAACTTAGACAATGTTCAGTGTTCAATATTCAATGTTTAATGTTTAATGTTCAATGTTCAATGTTCAATGTTTAATGTTTAATGTTCAAGGTTTATTGTTTACATGGCCTTGAGTATCTTGCATCATAACGTGTCATGGTTGGATCCATTATACTAGTTGGGGGAAAGGGGAAGTGTTAGCAAGATATGTGATCAAATCCTAGACAACGTTCAATATTTGACTTAGACAATGTTTAACTTAGACAATATTTATTTAACGTTAAAGTAGACAATGTTCACCCAAGTCGATCACATATCTAACTAGTATTTCAATCACTTAGCATAGTTACAGTTCTTTACCATATTCTAGTTCATTGTTTCATTCTATTATCTTGTTCTAGTTCATCGTGATCAGTGTATACCATATTGTTCATTGTTTACCTGTTTCTTCTACCATAGTTGATATAGTTCATTGTTTCTCATTTTGTATTATATTCTCTATTTCTATTTATAGTCATTATCAATTAATTGGAACTGCTATTGGGATTGTACTTCGCTCTACTCCATTCCTAACTGGAAAATATTTTTCAGATGAATGGTTAGAGAGAATGTGTCCTACTTACTATGGATCGACAGATGGAGTGTCACCTGAGGATGTAGTACTAGTTACTGAGGCCATTTAGATTCCCATAACTTGCAGTAGTTGTTCTATTTAGATTGTGGTTTGTATTATTATTTTGAGATCTTATTTGTGTTTAGATTTGAGTTGGATATGTGATATTTTGAGACTTGTATTTCTATTCTTTCTATTCCATATCATGCGTACATCTTCATTTTGTTTTATATGTGATTGAGTATCATTTGAAATTGAGATAGCATGACAATATTTTATATACATTGTGTGAGATATTAGATAGTATAGTAGACCAAGACAGCGTTCTACCGCCAATTCTGCGGCATAGGCTGGACGTACCCACGTACTCGTGCCCCTATACCGGGTGCGGGTCGTGACATAAGACCGTTGGATTCATCTGCCAATGGTTGGATGACTCGGTATTTTATAACGTATCCATAGAGAGTTCTATAAAAGTATATGGAAGAAGTTGGATTCGCTATACGAAAGGAAGACGGCTGGCAACAAGGTGTTTCTTATTAGCCAACTCATCAACTCGTAGTATATGGAGGGTGCCTCGGTGGCACAACATCTGAACGAGGTTCAGGGTATAATCAATTAGCTGTCTGCGATAAAGATAGTAATTGATGATGAGCTTCAAGCCTATTTGCTTTTGAGTTCTTTGTCAAAAATCTAGATGTTGGTGGTGTTGGTGAGCAACTCCGTGCTAGACAAAGTTATCAAGATGGAGGCGGTCCGGCACAAGAAAGTTGAATCATTGTCGGAGTCCGCTTTGACGGCATCCTACAGGAAGGGAAAACGCAAGTCACAAGCGAGGACAAGAAAAGTTATTTGGATCTTGTGATTGTGGACCGCAAGGAGGACTGCTATTACTATGAAAAAATATGTCATATCAAGAGAAATTTCATGATGCTCAAAGCTGAGAAGGCCAAAGACAAGGATGATCAAGAGGATCTCACGGCATTTGGAGATATTATCATCACAGCAACCGACGTAGGAGAACCTTGTGGCAAGTATCATGATGACAATTTGGTCATGGATATGGGAACGTCGTACCATATAGGAGGATCTTCATATCATACCATGGCGGCAGGTTTGGACGTGTGAAAATGAGCAATAAAGGAACGGTTGCAGTTGTAGGCATCGATGATGTGCACTTGATAATGGAGATTGACAAGAAGATCGTTGTCAATGGTGTGCGACATGTATCGAGTTTTCGCTATAACTTGGTTTCGGTAGAGAGGATAGAGGATGATGGCTATCATAGTTTGTTTGGAGACAAAGATTGGATGCTTACGAAGGGTTCCCAATAGCTGGCTCACGGAGAATTTTGTTGTGGCATATACAGGCTAAAGCCACTGTGAACCCCCTCCTAAATTATTTATTTTAATTAATTATTATTTGTATTATTTACTTATTTTATTAATAATACCATTGCCCATTTAGTTATTTAGAATTTAATTTCTGATTCAGGGAACAACTTTTATAAATGTTTTTCAATAAATAACTAATTTTGCCATGTATGTATCCATGCTAGATTATTTTAATTATAGTTGGTTAGAGATTTTTTTCTAATATATATATATATATATATATATATATATATATATATATATATATATATATTCACCCCTAGTTATATATATAGTAATAAGGTTTAGTTTAAAAAAATGTTCGAAACCTACCTACAGACTACCCAAACCCCAGAAACCCGACCCCTCCCCTTAGTTCCTACATTGGATCCACTTTCAAATTCAAAATTTGAATTCATTCAAATCTAGGAAAAAATTAACCCTTAATTGACCTAATAAACACATACTATACTAGGAAGCCATAGATGGAAAATTTTCTTCTTATTTCCATCCGAGTACACCCGACCGCACTCCATTCTCCCTCGTTTTATAGAAATTTCGATAATCTTCCCCCTTTCAGAACCACAGTTACCTTGTTTAGACTCCAATGATCTCCCCTGGCTGCTTACCGGCGAGTGCCGCTGTCGGAGCACGCCATCCAATCCCATATTCGACCCCCATGCGCAAAAGCCATCAACTCGAACCACTTATTTTTAGAGTGAGTTTTATCCCTCCACGTTCATTCTTTTTCCAATCTGTTTGAGTCATTTGATTCACAACAAGACCATCTACAAGTCTCTTCAATTACATTTTTATTACTATTTTAAAATGCGCGTAAATTGACTCGAATGTCGGACGAAAAATTGATTTTAAAAACTATAGAAAACTTTCCCAAACCTCTAACTTTGACCCATTTTTCTTCCATAGTTTTTGATATTTTAAAATTGTTTTTAAAAAGACTTTTAGAAAACATATACTAATTTATTTCCCTTTAATTAGTTTTAATTAATTCATTTTTAATCTATATTTATTTTTGTTTAAAAACGGGAAAAAAATTATTTTTAAAAATCTAAAATTTCTCTATACGGGTTTCGTCCCGCCAAACCGGAACATTTTATTGTATACTGCTTCATTGAAAGGTGCATACAATATATGCGGATGTGTGGGATTCGATGGGACGCAATTTGGTCGTGCGTACGCGATGAAATCAACCCGTATCCATCAAAAAATACCGTATCGGCCCTATCCAAAATTTATCTATTACTTTGTGCTCATATGTCATTTTGAAACGAAACTTACACCATCAGACTCACAATATTACTTTGGTCTTATGACCAAAGTTTGCTTCTATTATGAGAACGTTGATCAAAACACCTTTTTATGGGCTCTATAGTACGACTTAATAGGCGATTTTGTGACCGGCTCATTGGAATCCAATTTTGGTTATTCTGTTTAGTTTATATCGTCATTCTGGTCTTGTTAGACACTAAGTTTTTTAAATTTGGAACAATTTATGTAAACCCCCTGATTTTTTAGGAATTTTTAAAATAGATTTTTATAATTTTTCTGGAATTTTTCTGTAATTAAAACTAAGGTATTTTATATTTAAATAATTTTTAAATGATGTTAATTATTATTAAATATTATAAAAATAATATTTTCTGGTGTAAAATAAAAAATTAGACATAGGATAATTTTTCAAGAATTTATTTGACCCCGGAAGCATTTTTAAAGACCTAAAAACTAAGTTTAAATTAAACCCTAGGATTAAACCCGGTTTATTTCAAATAAACCAAACCGAGTCGAACCGGACCCGGTTCAATTGAACCGACCCAAACCTTGCGGGTCGGATCCGGGCCCATCAGCCAACCCTACCCGACCCGCTTCGACCCGACCCGTGCTACAGTGCACCCCCAACCCCCGTTTCCCCCGACCGCTTCAGCTCCCCACCACCGGCCGTTACGCCGCTTCGCCTGCCCACTGGCCGCCGGTTTGCATCCCCGAAACGCCCGCTGCTTCGCCTTCCCTGCCAGCAACCACCACCCGTCCGCATCCCTCATCCGCCTATAAAACCCCGTCGTGCCCGACGCCCTAGCCGCCCTCTCCTCCTCCTGCTCTCCTCTACCACCGCCGCCCCGCCATTTCCGGTCGCTCCCAGCCTCGATCCGGCGTCGTCCCCTACCCACGACCCCCTCGGCTTCGCCCTCGCCCGCTGCCATCGGCCACCGCCTTTCCCCTCTGCCACAGCGCCTCCCTCCTCAGCCCCGCAGCACCCCCAGCCGTCGTCTTCCCCGGTCGCCTCGAGCCGACGAGCCCGCACTGGAGACGTAGCAGCCCCGGCCAGCAGCGCCTCCGAATGACGACCCAGCCCCGGCGAGCAGCCACCAGCTCCGGCGAAGATCTTCGGCAGAAACCCTAACCCTAGACCGGACACAGTACCATGTCCCCTTGTGTCATGTCGCCTCGCGGACACGAGAAATTCAGTTTCCGCGGAGCCCTGTTCAGGTAGCGTTTTCTTTCTCCTCGTTGCCCCATTTTCTGTTCCATCTGTTGTGATGCGAACCCTGCATGACCCTCTCGATTCCCGTGCAACCCGCTCGGTGTGTCGCGTCCTGTGGTGATCGCGAACTGCGATCCAAAAATAGGAAAATAACACCCCGTTTTCCCTTGGAACTGAGTGTACCCCGCCAAACGGGACGACTTGGTCGCGTGCAATCTTTACCGAAAGGTGCGCCCGTTGATACGGACGAGCAGGATTTCGCAGAAGTTGATTTGGATGTGCGTGCACACCGGAATCAACGCGTATCCGCCGACAAAGCCCCATATTTGCCTGTTCTGGATCTCGCTGTAACTTGGGGTACACACGTCGGATCGAAACGAAACTTGCGCCATCAGAATCGTAGCAATACGCTGGTCCTGTGACCCAAGTTTGGTTCAATTCTGATAACGTTGACAAAATTGCGTATAACGGGCAATTTTGGGATCGGCTCATCGGAATCCAGTTCTGGAAGTTTCATTGAGTTCATATCATCGTTCTGGACTTGTTGACACTAATTTTGACGAATTTGGAGAACTTTATTTCTGACACATTTTTCGGTGCGAAGCGGGCCACATGTGGACCCCGCTTTGACCAGAAACTGTCATTTTTGTCCTTGTGTCCAAATTGGACTCAAGGACAGGCGTTTCTAGCTATTTGATATTTTTTGAATCTAATGGTGATGTCTATTTTAGCAACCGGAGGACTACCTGCAAATCCCGCTGCTACCAGAGCTATAGTTGGAGCTAGAATCTCAGGCAAGTGTACCTTGCCAACATTGCAGTTCTTGTTACATATTTTTTTGACTTATTTATCTGTTGTACATGCTTGACCTAGGACCGTGTGACTTTACTTTGTGTCCGATTAATAGTCGGGTGCCAACACCGTACGCGGAGTTGTGTAACGTCACCTAGAGATGGATACCGAGACCCTATACTTCTCGTGCTTGTATTATCAAGTACGACATAACCCAGGACACTTGACACTATTCATTAGACAGAATCTTTCTGAGATATTCATGGTGATTCTATATATGTTACAAGTTTCATGACATATTCTTTTGCTTAGATATTATATGACTTGATGCATTAGTTATAATCCTGCGTGGCATGGACATGAGACGTCGTGGACATGAGACGTATGATTACATTGGGTGGGGAGAGACACACAGGCTACAGGTTGATTATATTATGACGGCGTCTCAGTCTCTCTTCGAGCTAGATAACCACATGATATCACTGCTACCGGCTCCCCGACACAGAACTTGTAGTGGTCTCAGCCTGAGTACTAGTGATGCTCTCATCTTACATATCACTTAGTTGGTTATATAGTTTACCCTTTTTGACTCATTATTTTCTGTACTGCATTATTAATGGCTTGAGTTATTTTGTACCTTGCTATGTCCCCTGAGGACCTGGATCCGGATTATGTCCCCAGGATTAGCAAACGAGATCGACCCCGAGGTACACGGGACAGGAGAATTAGCAGGAGCAGGAACAGGAGCAGGCACTGGAGCAGTACCAGATCCAGTAAACGAGTGATCACTGCGGGTATCTTCTGAGTATATACTCTTTTTATACTCAGTATTTGATGTGGTTATTTTTATTCTTGTATCTTGACAATTGTATCAGACTCATTATCGGGTTATTTTCCGAGATTATGTTTTATTGAGATTGATCTTGCTTATTGATTCTGATATTGTTGAATTCATATCTGTGGATGAGATTAGTATGTTTAGACCCCTATTGTTGTACTACAGCTTAAGTACATTCTGATGGGTCCATTAAATTGGGTTGCCCATCGGTGTGTGCTGCTAGCCATTGCCACGTGTCTAGTCCCTCGATATTTTGGGACTGGGGCGTGACAGTTTAACCCTGACACATTTTTTAATACAAAATGGGCCACCTCCAAAACTGGCATTCTTGTTCCTGTGTCCAAATTAAACTTATGGATATGCGAATCTTAGTATCTCAATCCTTCTGAATTCATTGGTGATGTATCTCTCATCATCCGATGATATTTTTTTAGAGTTTTCTTTACATGCCACCGTTAATTATATAAATTGGAATCATGTTCATATTTTGAAATTTGTGCATCGAAACTGAGATCTATCAATTTTAGTGATCTCGTATTGCTAAAATTAATAAGGTGTTTAGAGGATCGCTGAGATAAGATTGTTAACCCTACGGTTGATTATCTTGTCTCGATTTGCATGTCGTAATATTTGCTACACGAATTACGAGACACAAACTTGGAATTTTGAAACCAAGACATGTAAATCAGATTATTATTAAATAAATAATTATTATAGAGACTAGTGTGACGTATTTCTACATAGTATGTCTAATAGAATAATATATGTGACATTAGAAATCAATGACTTTGACCCGTCCAACTTTCTTGATCAACGAGTTATTGGAATTAGTATTTATGATTATTTATATTTATGTGTGTAATGTATATTTATTTGTGATTTGGGGTGGTAGATATATAGTTGGATTCTGGTTTATCGTTTTGTGGTTAGTTCTGGCTAGACATTAGTCTCACAAACTCAACATGCTTGGACACACTCCTGGCAAGTATATATTGCCTATTAATTTACAATATTTACATACATGGTTTTCTTATCAGTTATTTACTTTTGATATATTAGTATATGTTTTATTGTTTCTTACCTATATGGTTACATGATTTTTCTAACTGACACCTAGGCATAATACACAGATTCACATTGCATGATATGCTAGGTGACTCATATGATCTTTGTTGCTAGTTATTGATATACCTGCCTATGTACATGATTGACTGGACTAAATTGTTAGAGTCAAATTGGTCGTGTCACTCAATTTTTGTAGTAACATTGGGTAGGGAGGATAGTAACAGCATTTGAGCAGTTTATACACCCTTTAGTAGCTGATAACTAGCATCTTACAGGTGTTCATAGCTGGCAGATTCCTTTCTATTGCTCACTTGCTATGCACGGATGTTCTAGCCTGGAACTAGTGCCTCTACAGAGCACATAGCTGGCATTACCCTTACCTTCACTTCTCATGTGTACTAACATTGTCCTTAATTTGCATATCACATAGATTAGCTAGATTATTGTTGACACCTGTTTACTTCTTTGCATGTTATTTACTATTTTTCATATGGCATATTTTTATGTATCTTGTTATGTCCCTCTGAGGACTTGGTTCCCGTCCAGGTATATGCTGAGATCTGATGTAGGATTATCGGGGATACTTCTTCGGGATTGTAGGTATCGTTAGTGATGCCTTCTTATCTGCTCATTCATAGTTTATTTCTGTTCTTAGTTCATAGTATATAGCTAGCGTTGTGGATGTTATTTATGGATTTATGGATTTATGGACACATTATCTGATTATGACAGATTATACATATTTCAGTTAGACAAGAGTCTGGTTGAATGCGTAGCTGACCGTTGCCATCTGGCTTGGTCCCGGATATTTTGGGACTGCGGCATGACATAATTTTTGTGGAGGGCTATGAAGGTCAGTCTTCGTAAAGTATACGAAGTCATGGTAGTACCTAGATTAGTTCTACTACTGCGAACCTATGAATAACTGAGAAAGTAAGATTTAAAGATACATCCACAACTATGGTTATAGGATTCTCTAAGATCTTCCAACATGATTGCTTTCGTGTTATTCTTCTCGGCAAGATTGCATTCATATTTTTTCATCCTATATTTGACTGAACCTTTCTCTATTGATCTCTGGATTGACTCACTCATTTTATTAGAGCAAATATTTTGAAAATGTCTCATGGATTTGGTCAAGGGCAAGTTTGAGAAACTATATTTTATCATTGTATTATGAAATCTGGAGCTTTTACTGCCAGAGGCTTACTGGCTATGTAGAACTTCAGATAACGGGATCAAGGATCCATATATTTCTCAAATTTTACCTAGACTATATTATATGCATCTTATTCTCGCTTATTTCACAAATATTGTTTGGAAATATCTCTTGGATGGGCCAAAGGCAGGTTCAAGGACCAATATTACCTGGTAGGGCAGACACGCACATCAGTCATCCTTTGAATTATGAAATTAGGAGTTTTGCAGCCATATACATGCTGGCATGGGAGACTCTCGATGACATGATCACGTGTAAAACCCCTAATTCTAAAAACAATATTAATATTTTTAATTAATTATCAATTGAATTATAGTAATTATAGGCTAATTAGAGAAAATAGAATTTATTTAATTTTTATTTTAGGAGATTGTACATTTAGAGAATTTATGGAGCAATTATAAATTTTTTCTAATTTATTTCATGTAGGAGACCTATTGGACAGTTGGTAGATAATTGTATTCTCTAAAATAAATTTCTAGAATTTCTCTATATATATATATATATATATATATATATATATATATATATATATATATATATATATATATATATATATAATGCTTATTAATTAGAATAGAAATAAAAATAAAATAGAAATAGAAATAGAAAAAAAGAATAAAGAAAGAAAAAGAAAAGAAAATGGATTTAAATCATTAATGGGTCTAAACCCTAAACCCGCGACCTTAGCCTCTACCCGACCCGCAAAGAATAAAGCAAGCAGCAGCAGCAGGGTTTTCCAAACCCCACGCGCACCCGCGTAAGCCCATCCGCTCTTCTCCCTATATATATTATCATAAGGAACAAAACCCTAACCCTAAGATCACCACTACTCCACCCTCGACCGTGCCAACCCTGAGCGCCATACCGTCAGCCTCGATGCCGCCCAGACTGCCGCAGACCGCACAGCCGACCGAGATCAACGCCGCGCACGCGATTGAGTTAAACAGCAGTTTGAACAGCAACGTACCTGTGTTCAAGCCCTGTTTTATGTCTCCTCGCTCAACCAAACTCGACCCCGTCTTCACCGATATGTTAACGATCTATCCCCCTTCCATACCTTTATGTTAGTTGACCTCGAACAACGCATAAACCTAGGCAAAAATAGCGACTAAGTTGGCAAAAAATAATAACTTTTAGGATCGCAGAAAACTGCGGTAACTACCTATGTTCATGGATTCGTATCTCCCACCACAGAGATCCAAATTCAATTTTTCTTTTTGGTATACGAAGACCACCTAATCTAGTTTATTTCTTATCAAATATATTAATTTATTAGTTGCTGTGTGTAGAACTAAATCAGTTAGAAAATCCCGAAGACATACTTTTTCAATCTTCGAAAATTTGTGATACGGAGCAACCCCCGCCAAACGGGACCTCCCCATCGTGTACCAAGTGTACCAAAAGATGCACACAGTATACCCAGACATGTGAAATTTTGTGGAAAATGATTCGGACGCGTGTGCGCGTCGAAATTAACCCGTATCCGCAAAAAATCTCCAGTGTGGCAACTTTGGCAAAATCCTGCACCATTTAGTGCCCGCTCGTCAGAATATGACGAAACTTATGCCACTGGACTCGTGGTATCATGCTGGTCCTGTGACCCAATTTTCACGTAATTCTGAGACAGTTGACCAAGTTGCCTATTAGCGAGCCCCACTTTTGACTTTTTGGGCGGAATTGTGTTCCACTCACCGAAATCTATATTTGGATATACCGTTGAGTTCGTACTGACTTTTAGAGTTCGTTTGACCTATAATTTGTCCCATTTAGAGACTGTTACCCTTGGCACACTTTTTGGTGCAAAGTGGGCCACACGTGGACCCCACTTTGACCCAAAATTACCGTTTTGTCCCTGTGTCCAAATTGGACGAAAGGAAAGTGGTTTCTAGCTATCTCACTGATTCTGGAAACGTTGGTGATATCTATTTCAGCATCCGAAGACGTTGTTCAGAGCCATTAGTTCCTGATCCTGTGTCCTTGATATTTGGACGCTTACACTTTACAGATTTCTTGCTAGGCATGTATACCTTGCCATTGTACTATAATTACATTCCATATGATGTATGTATGTTTATTTCTGCTTATTTTAGTTCATTTATTTTAAACTACTATATAAACTGTGCATCCAAGAAAATTTGGGTGCAACGACGGTGTCGTCGTATTCTATTTTTATTTATGTATATGCATTGGACCTACTTTATGAGACCACCCCATTATCATGAGGCATCTTATGTTTCATTAGCCATGACACTATTCTTACACGAGTGTGAGTCACATATAGGATACGGACTTGCGTACTCGGCTGGCCACTGGTACGTATAGGTCGTACGACGGATAGGGATAACTGCCGATAGAAACTTTGCATGCTAGTAGACCTGGCAGTTATTTAAAGGTATTATCATGTCATGTATGTGACATGCTTCGAGCATGGGGTGGAGAGAATAACAAGTAAGGCATTTGGGCTCCTTTGCACTTTTTCCTTCTGTAACCCGGAAGCTCCGCTGGAGATTCGGGCGGTGATGACCCTTCTATATTATATATTATCAGGCGGCCTCTGCCGTTCAAAATACGACATGCTTTGTAGGCCCGTGATTCTCCGAGAGAGTCATGCCAATCCTATTTTTAGCCAGATATCCCACTTGGTGGAAAGTTCTTCTCAAACTGCATTCACTTAGACGGTTAGGCGACCCTATTGGATGTTTACTTTTCAGTACTTTATTGGCATGTTATTATGTATCTTGTTACGTCCCTCTGCGGACCTGGTCCCTTTCCAAATATAGACGAGAAGGAGTATCCGCAGGAGTACGGACCTGGACCTGACGCTACTTACCAGACCGAGGAGGTCTTACCTTCGGAGTATCTGTGATTTATTACAACTGTTTGAGATTCTAGTTGCTATTCTTTTAGAGACATTTATTCTTTTATTAGAGTTGATTCTCTTCTCTCTTTAGTAGTTTTAGTATAGTCGATTTGCAGTGAATTTGTTTCCATTCGACTATCATACTTTGATACTCATCTTTGATATTCAGTATTTATTTCCATTTATTTATCTATTTGTGCTGCGGATGAGATAAAGATTGTGAGTGACTTGTTGAGATAGTATATTACCACTGGTGGATTGGATATTCATGTACATCGTACGTGTGTATATGGTTTCCATATATTGGAGTTCGTATACATATGGCTGACGTGTTACGTATTCCTAGTCCTACGTATTTTGGGACTGGGGCGTAACATGTTTTAGTGGTAGCCTATGCAGGTCAAGAATATATTGTCTCAGTTACGTAAATGTAACGAACAAGCCGGCGTATAGGAATAGAGTATAGGATCTCATCCACGCTTGACTAAAACTCATCCTTCCTATTTAAATGCCTGTATCATGTTTGATTCCTATACTTCTTTTAATCATTTCGTACATCACCTGCAGAGAGATGGATATACAAAATGGATGTACTGTCATCGATGGCCACACACCTTCAGGAGTCAATGGTCAGACTCAAGAAGGGACCTCAACGATTCCTAGACTTCCGGGACCAGATGGACAGACTCATAATCCAATTCCATCTGATCTTTTTGCTTCACCTAATGGGAACCTTCCAGCTTTTCCAGCACCACAAGATGGCCAGACACAGCTGTTCCAGTTCTTTCAGATGATGATGCAGGAACAGAGGCAGCAGGCAGCCGAGTAGAGGCAAGAATTTCTGGCAGCAATTGAGAGGATGGTGTAGAAGCATAAAAATATGCTAGAGAATTATACGCGTAAAACCTCCAACATGCATGAAGCCCGCATAAAATGGAGCTCTAGCTCTATGTGGCATAAAATATGACTTCAGAGCCATTGCCGTATAACAAAGCTTCAATGCTATTCAGCGTAAAACAGAGCTCCAAACAACCCGCGTAAGACAGTACTTCCAGACTGCTTTGGCGTAAAAAGGTTGCTACATCGCCACTCCGGCGTAAAATATGTCTGCTTTTAATACAGCATGAAGTTGTACGAGGAACTCTTCGTATTCCTCGAATGAACATGTCAGACAAACCAGTGAACCTGACTCCTGACGAAGAGTACTGCACGACTATCGAGAGGACAACTGTAATGATAATTCTGTACAGAGACCCAGACTGTCGTTTAGTGACATAATCCTTGATACAAGTTATTTTTACGCATTCAAGGAATACGCTGCCTATTCTACACAGGCAGAGATGAGTTTTTACGCTCAAGATAAGACAAAATCAGACGCCACGTCAAAAGATGTTCTTCGTACAGAACTTGAGGCACACCTCTGCAGTTAATACGCGAGATGGGGGCAGATCTCTGTATTTAATGCACGAGATTTGGTTTTATTTTTAATGACTGAGAGAGCTAAAACAAGGGCTAATACGCTCATGTCACCATCCTGGCATTTTATGCCAACCAGGCTATTTTTAACTATAGGAGTACGCTGTATGCTATCTCCTCGAAATACGCCAACTCAGGCTATATTTGCAAAGGTACGTGAAAAGGCTATTTTGCCCATAATACGCTCAAGACCTCAGTCAAGGAAGGATGATTGGCTATCTTTACGCTGGTTACCTATTATGCAGTTATTTGGCTTTTACGCCAACAAGACAGCTACTTGGCTTTTATGCCAACAAGACAGCTACTTGGCTTTTACGCCAACAAGACAGCTACTTGGCTTTTACGCCAACAGGATAGCTATTTGGATTTTACGCCAACAAGATAACTATTTGGCTTTTTACGCCAACGAGACAGTTATTTGGCTTTTATGCCAACCATCTTTACGTGAGGGAAAGTTACCTACATGGCTTGCATGACGTAATTTTTGATGAGCGATTATACGCATTACCTCATAATGGGACCTGCGTCACACGCGAATTCAGGGGATCATTCAGACGTAGGGAGCAGTTATTATAACCGCTGCATAAAAGGTGCTACTCTCTCCACTGTTTGGCTTCTACGCCGACTGGTCAGTTACTGTGACCGAGCTCTATAAATAGAGACTTTCGATCACAGGAGACAGAGGGGAGTGGAGATCAGAGAAAGAGCACATACAGAGAGTGTTGATTGACAACTTTGGCAACGAGAGTTCAATCCCTCCTGCAATCTTTAAAGCTTCTTCTTCTTCTACAATACTTCTTAGTCATCGTATGGTCCAAGGGACAAAGTGATCGACCGCAGATCAGACTCCTATAGCAATTTTTCCCTAGAATCATTTTTTGTACTTAACATCCTCGTATAGGATTAATTGTACTTCTTTTTTTCTTATTTGTAAACAAAGAAAGGGTTTTCATATAAACCTACTTTCAATTTCTTTTGTTTATCATCAAACACATGATGTCGACTCTGCTGGGGACTACTTTTTTATCTGACGAGAAAGTCATTGCTCAACACGATGCTGTATCCGTCGGATCAATGAAGAAGACTCTGGTCGTTCAATTCGACCAATCTGCTTATGAAGACATGCTTCGCGCAGGGGGTAGCTCTCATTCCCTCTCTATCCAGGACAACAGGAAGCTGCGTAAAGTATGGATGCCCCAGACGTCCTCTACCCTTCCTGCAGGCTCTCTCTCTCTCCGACCAACAAGGTTGTGACATCACAACCTGTATGCCTTGTGTGTAAAAATCTGTCTCCCATCTGTGATATGGTAGACAAAACTTCTGGCAATGCCTCAGTGCCAATCCAGAAGTCTAGAACGCACCCTGTGCGTAAAACTTCGTCTTCCGTCTGTGACATGGTAGACAAAGCTTCTGGCAATGCCTCAGTGCCAATCCAAAAATCTAGAATGCGCCCTATGCGTAAAACTTTATCTCCCGTCTGTGACGTGGCAGACAAAATTTCTGACAATGCCTCAGCGCCAGTTGAAAAAATTTAAATGCGCCCTGCGCATAAAAATATATCTCCCACCTATAAGGAGGCAGATGGACCCTTGGATGACATCAAGGGAAAATGAGTGGCGAATCTCCCAACCTCTAGGCTTGTACGCCACCAAGAGAAGAAGTTGCCCACTCTTCAGATTATGCGTGACGCTAGAGGACGTTTGAGGACTTCCCCTATTTTACGTAAACATGTGCAAAACTCCAGAGTACGCCAGGATAAGCCCGTCTGTCATGACCCGCACCCGGTATAGGGGTACGAGAGCATGGGTACGTCCAGCCTACGCCGCAGCATCGGCGGTAGAACGCTGTCTAGGTTACATTAATACTATACAGCTAACACATGTCAATGATGTCCATCTCCATAAGGAGGTCAACATACATCTCACAATAATCTCACAAGTAACTCAATCACAACAACTATAAGGCACGATAAAAGATAAAAGGAAATGACATAGTTAAACACCAAGTCTCAAACATAAAGATAACTCACAGTCTAGCTGTCCAACACAAGTCTCCAATTAAACTTAACATAAGTCTAAACAAAAACTGATATAACCTCCATAAGTCTCAAGCATAAATAAATACTCTCTAGATAGCTGTAGGCAATGTCTCATCTAGAAGCATAGTCTCCCCTAGGATCTCTGGTACATAGTCTGCAACTATACCTGGTCCGTAGTGCGTGGTACAGAAATCCTTAAGATTCTCTGGAAAAAATATCCAGTCAGGATTGGAACAAAAATACACCTCTAACAGAAGTTCCACATATATTGACAAAAACTATAATACAGTGTAAAGAAATACAAGACATAATGAAATACTGGCCATGAGAAATACTGGAACAAGTACTGGAACATCATCATCAATATGCATCTGACAAGGAATAGAACTACAAGTGTACGCAAGTACAAAGAACTGGTATATAAGTGTGTATAATAACAGCAACTAGAATATATGGAAATACAAGATCAATCTATCAAGATACATGTCAAGAAATCATCTATCTAAGTGTGTGAAACATCATTATATCATGTGATCGGCTTGGGACTATATGACTCATTACATGGATTAGCGATCATCCCCAACAGGTCAGGCTAACCAGATGTAACAGCGATGAGGCATGTAAGGGTAAGGCTGCACCGACGTGAGATGTGGGTGAGCTAATACTGCATATAAAGTTGGATATGATCACATAAACTACTAATACTTCCCCTTTTCCCCTGCTAGCACGATAGATTCCCATCACGACTCCTCGTAATAGGTCTCAATGATGCCAACTCGTGTAAAGAACAGTGTCAGAGTCATGTACACTATACAACAAGAATTATAGAGATAATCAACATAATGGAAACTGTCAGAGAATGTACTCACCTGTGGTCCTTAGCTGGCAATACCACTGTCTAGGTTCCAAGGTGTCGTCTGAATGATCCAACAATCCTATAGACATAGCATATAATACAATACTTCATCAGACAATAGTCTAGCACACAATCAATATAATGATCTCAACAGGCTACACTAGGGGTGATCACGTCTGTCGTTATTGTGCATAACAGACAGTCAATAATATGGTCTTGCCAGTACGTCGATGTACATATGGCAGTCTGTTAACATACTACATGGTCACAGGTCAATGTAACTACGGGGTTTCCGTGGTAACATTGAAGTCATCTAGGGCATATATTACATAGTACATACTACGGCTAACGTATCTCGTAGTACTAATTAATTACACAATTAATAGATTTTTATATGTTTATACTTAATTCAATTCATACGATGCACATTTTCATATACGTATGTATTATGCTGATTGAGAATTATACGGTTCATAGGCATCTGCATTAATATTCATTAATTATAATACACGTATTTATATACTAGGGAATACCTATACACTACTTATACGTATGTATATAGATATTAGCTAGGAACATATAATATACATACCAATATACCAATACGCATGCAAATACGTATGTACATACGTCCTTATAGTTATATATATATCACAGGAAATAACGGGAACGTGGACAGGAGCGAACCTGCACGCGGCACGATGATGAGGACGATGATGTCAACGATCAGGGGGTGGTCGGTCGATTAAAGTGGTGTTGACGAGCGGTGGGGTACTCGGCGTCGACAGCAGCAGGTCGGGACGGCTCCAGGCGAACGCAGTCGGGCTTGGTTCAGCGTTCAGCGGGTTCGACGCAGCATTCAGCGAGTTTGATGCGGCGTTCAGGCGAGTTCGACGCGGCGTTCAGGCGGGTTCGACGCGGCGTTCAGGCGGGGCAGCGTCCAGGCTCGGTGGCAGCGGGTCCTGCGCTCGGGGATAGCGGGTCCTGCGCTTGGGGTCAGCGGCTGTTCAGCGCTCGGGGTCAGCGAGTCCTGCGCTCGGGGACAGCGGCTGTTCGGCGCTCGGGGGTCTGACGAGGAACAGTAAAGTCGGGGGGGTCAGAGATGGTCGGCTGGTGTATTAGGTTTTGATTGAGAAGGAAATAGGGAAGCAATACTTATGTATATATATGTAATCATAGTAGACTTTGGGTTGACCTAGAATTAGGTCTGGTCAAGGCCTTCTTGGGATTGGGCTTTCTCATGGGTATTACAATGGTTGGAATTTCAATTAATAAAGAAATTGCTAGAATGCTTTGGTTAGATGGTCTGAGGCCATGGTTCAGGGAAATTGATGTTGTATTACACACTTCCAAAAATTTATGGAATTTACACCTAAAGTAGAATTTGGGTTTATTTACGTATCGTCCAACGGAATGGATACCTCAATGTACTCTTGCACCAAGGTGTCTAAACAATGAAAAGTTGTACAAGTTCAACTTATGAATCAATTTAATAAAAGTGAATGCAAGTGGTGTTCTGAAATTCGAAATGACGGTAAGGTACAACAAAATAAAGTCACAAAAATTGAGAATAATCAATTATCATGCAGTCATTTACTCATTAATTACGAAAAGACGAAAATACCCCTAATCCAAAAAATGGGGGTGACAAGTCTACCCTCCTTAAAGAATTTTGTCCTCGAAATTTAAAATGACTAACACAAGAACAAGCAATCAATTAATGAATTATACATCAAGTCTCGAAGAGATATGGATACCTCTCGCGAATTTCGTCCTCTCTCTCCCAAGTTGATTCTCCTGGAGAGTGATTTCTCCATGCAACACGAACCAAGGGAATAGTCTGGTTCCGCAATATCTTCTCTCTACGATCCAAGATCTCCACCGGTTGTTCAGGATAGTTGAGTGTCGGTCCAACTTCGATCTCCGCGTGATCTAATACGTGACTAGGATCTGCCACGTACCGTCTCAGCTGTGACACGTGGAACACGTTATACACTCCATCTAGAGCAGGCTGCAAGTCTAGTCTATAGGCCACTGTACCGATCCTTACAAGAACACAGAAGGGCCCAATGTATCGTGGACTAAGCTTTCCTCCTCTGCCGAAACAAATCGTGCCCCGTGTCGGAGAAATTCGTAGGAACACCAAATCGCCAACCTAGAACAACGATCTTAACATGCAACCTAAACAAAGCAATCACAAACCAAACAAAACAAATCAAAATAATACCTGAAACTCTAGGGTCTACGGTGACTATCTGCCCAATGCCTCTGTCTGTCCTGCGCCACTCGCAGTCCGTCTCTGATAAGTTTCACCTTTTTTGCTGCATCCACGACCATTTCTGGTCCTAACAAGGCTCTTTCTCCAACATCATCCCAAGATAAAAGGGTACGACACCTCCGTCCATATAAAGCCTCGAATGGTGACATCTCAATGCTGGCCTGGTAGCTGTTGTTGTAAGCAAACTCTACCAAGTGTAGATGATCCTCCCAAGAGCCTCCGAGATCCAATACGCAAGTGCATAGCATGTCTTCAAGGGTCTGAATCGTCCTTTCAGACTGCCCGTCTGTCTGAGGGTGATATGCGGTACTGAACTTGAGCTGAGTGCCCAAGCTAGACTGCAGGCTCCTCCAGAAATGGGAAGTGAAATGACTATCCCGATCTGAGACAATACTCACAGGAACTCCATGTAATCTGACAATCTGCTGTACGTACATCTCTGCTAGCTTCTCCGTTGAAGTACCCACTTTAAAAGGTAAGAAGTGGGCTGATTTAGTCAATCTATCCACGATGACCCAAATTGCGTCCTTTCCTCCTGGAGAACGAGGAAGTCCCGAAACGAAGTCCATAGTCACGTGCTCCCACTTCCATTCTGGAATGGGTAAAGGTTGAAGCAATCCCCCTGGCCTCTATCGATCTGCTTTCACCTGTTGGCACACTAAACATCGGGATACGAAGTGTGCTACTTCGCACTTCATACCATACCACCATACATGCCTCTTCAAATCTCGATACATCTTGTTGGCTCCGGGATACATCGAGTACTGAGAGCGGTGTGCCTCTTGTAAAACTTCTTCGCGCAGCTCTCCGCTTGGCACACACATTCTCGTACCATATCGTAAGGATCCATCACCCGCAATAGTAAAATCGTATATCAATCCTGCCTGAACTTGTGCCCTAATATTCCTTAGAGTCTCATCATCGTACTGCGCAGCTCTAATTCTGTCTATCAGCTCTGATTGAATCTGCAGTCCCCACATCTGAATCTCAGCTCCTGGAACTAATATCTCAATTTCCAAGTTCTCAAGATCAGCTAATAAGCGTCTATCCGAAGTCAAGCACATATCCATTGGGTACCTGCTCAAGGCATCCGTGACTACGTTGGCTTTCCCTGGATGATACTGTAATGAGATATCAAAGTCTTTCATTAATTCTAACCACCTTCTCTGTCTCATATTTAGCTCCGTCTGTGTAAATACGTACTTTAAGCTCTTATGGTCTGTGAAGATTTCCACACACTCTCCGTACAGATAGTGCTTCCACAGTTTTAGGGCAAAGATAACTGCTGCTAACTTCAGATAGTGAGTGGGGTAGTTCTTTTTATGAGGGCGTAATTGTCTTGAAGCATAGGTAATTACTTTCCCGTGTTGTTGAAGAACGCATCCCAACCCTTTTCCTGAAGCATCACTGTAGATAGTGAATCCACCTGTCCCTGATGGCAACGTCAAAACTGGTGCTGTCGTTAATCTCCTCTTCAGCTCATCGAATGCAGTTTGGCATTCTTCTGTCCAGACAAATTCCACATCCTTCTTGGTCAGCCTAGTCATTGTCTCTGCAATCTTGGAGAAGTCTTGTACAAATCTTCTGTAGTATCCTGCTAGTCCGAGAAAGCTCCGATTTCAGCTACTGTACCGGGGATAGCCCATGACTTCACTGCCTCTATCTTCTTTGGGTTAACTGAAATTTTGTCATCCGTTACCATGTGTCCAAGAAATTCAACATTTTCAAGAAAGAACTCGCACTTTGAAAGCTTTCCGTATAATTTCTCTCTCCTGAGTGTTTCCAAGACTATTCTCAGGTGCTCTTCATGTTCTTCTGGGCTTTTTGAATATACTAGAATGTCGTCAATAAACACTACTACGAACTTGTCAAGGTACTAGTGGAACACCCTGTTCATCAAGTTCATAAATACTGCTGGTGCATTGGTTAAACCAAACGGCATTACTGTAAATTCAAACTGGCCATATCTGGTTTGAAAGGCGGTCTTCGGTATGTCTTCTTTCTTCACTTTCACCTGGTGTTAGCCGGATCTCAAGTCTATTTTTGAAAACACCTTCGCTCCGTTCAATTGATCGAAAAGATATTCTATCCTCGGCAGCGGGTATTTGTTTTTGGCAGTGAGGTTATTCAAAGCTCTATAATTGATACACATACGTACCGTGCCATCCTTCTTTGGTACAAATAATATCGGTGCTCCCTATGGCGATGAACTGGACCTAATAAAACCTTTGTCTTGCAGCTCCTCAACTTGTTTCTTTAGTTCTACCAACTCATTGTTGTTAACTTTATAGACATATTGCGAAATAGGCTCCGCTCCTGGTATCAAGTTTATAAAGAACTGAATATCTCTGTCTGGTGGTAAACCTGGCAACTCCTCTGGAAATACATCCAGGAACTCCGCTATAAGTGGATGTGGTATCTCTTCTTCTTCCACCCTGGCTCCGCAAAAAGTGCCTCTGCTCTGCTCCTCTGCTCCTCTAGCAATCTCAAACTCTGGCTCTCCTGGTGGTCGAAATACTACTCTACCTCCGTGACAATCTATAGAAGCATGGTGTTTACTTAACCAGTCCATTCCGAGTACAATATCGTATTCTGGAAGTGGCATGACGAGTAAACTCACGCTCAATTCTTGGCCTTCCAATGACACTCTCTGGTCCTTGCAACAATCACGGTCTAGGATAATGCCTCCTCCTGTCGTGATCTTGCAAGTCCTATCTAATGGTTCCATTTCTAAATGATGTTTAATGACATAGGATACAGATAGGAAACTATAGGAAGCGCCAGAATTAAATAATACAAGTGTTGGAATAGAATCAAGTAAAACTGAACCTGAAATCATGTCTCCAGCTGGCTCGGCCTCCTCAGTGGTCATGGCGTAAGCTCATCCTTGTGGTGCTCCTCTCTGTTGTTGCTGTTGCTGAGCAAACCTCTCCTGCTGTGATGGAAGTAGAGGTCCTCTCTGCTGGCCTCCTGGTGCAATAGGTGCTCTGGCTGGTCTTCTCTGATCTGCTCCTCCTCCTTGGCGAGTCTGAATAGTTGGGTAGTCCCACAGCTGATGTGCTGCTGATCCACACGATAAGCAAGTGCCCAACCTTTTTCTGCAGATATCTCTTGTATTTCCCATCTTTCCGCAATACGAACATGGGGCAACGAGTTGATTATGTCTTTGTGGTTGCTGTTGTTGAGCATATCCTCGAACTGGTGTCTGTTGCTGGTGTTGCTGCTGGTGTTGTTGCTGGTGTTGCCTATGTTGTTGTTGAAAATGTGGGCGCTTGGCTGGTCCTGTGTTACCTCCTGTTGCTCCGGATGTATCGCGTCCTCTCTTGGGCCTGAGGTCCAAGTCGTCTTCGGCAATCTGGGTATCCATCAAAATACTCTCAAATGTAGCAGTACGTCGTCCCGAAGTACGAGACTTGATCTCCCTATTTAATCCCTTCCTGAATTTTCGTGCTCTGTCTCCTTGGTCTCGAACCATCGATGGTGCAAATCGACTCAATCGACAAAACTCTGCAGTATATTTGTCGACTGACATACCTCCTTGGACTAAGTCATCGAAGTGACTTTCTAATGCTCCCAAGGCTACGTCAGGAAAGAATTTCTCTTTGAAGAGTTCCTTAAAGTCCCCCCAAGTAAGTCCTTCAGCGGCGAGTCTCGGCTCTATACGATACCACGTCAGTGCGATATCAAACATCTGGCTGCCAGCGGCCTCTATCTGAAGAATCTCTGGAATCTGTGATAAGCGCAGATTCCTCTCTATGTCTTCTAACCATTCGTCAGTATATAGTATTCCTTCTGTACCTTTGAACTCTCGAGGCATCATCCTCTTAAAGTCCACTATGGTACCGGGCCTCTGTTGTTGTTGACCTTGATGTTGTGGTTGTTGTGCTACTCTCTCCACAGCCTGGAGAGTCACCTGATGAGCATTCTCCATGCTCTCTCTCATCAGTTCGGTCTACGCCTGGTGTGCTTCTGCTTGCATTCTCTGAGCCTCAGCTTGAACACACTGAGCCTCTGCTGTTACTCTCTGGGCCTCTAGCATGCCCTGTATCAGTGCCAACATATGTGCCCTGTCAACGGGCACTCCTCCTGGAATCGGTGTCGATGGTGGTGGAAGGTTGTCTGTCATAGCTGGGGCAATCCTCTGTATAGGTGGAGGAGGAATCCCGTTAGTTGCAGACACTCCCACACGAACAGGAGATGTAGGAGAATCTCCAAGTATCTGTTCGTCAGGTTGAGAGGTGGCAGTCCTCTCTGAATTGGCTGCTCCCATTCTCATGGATCTAGTATTCGCCGATATCCTGAATACAGATCAAAGAATTAATTAAGGTGATAAATGTGATATTATCAAGGAAGGACACTAAAGTGCTAAAGGAAGCAATCCATTAGAATAGAAATATGAAGTTCAGAATTTCCTAGTGTGGTTGAGCATTTTCTCATCCTAGATCCTATTTCCTATATCCTAGCACAGGCTCGCAGCAGTACAACTAAGTTGTCGCACTACCACGATATCGCATAACTTGCGAAGCTAGACCTGCATGGGCCACCACTAAAAACGTGTCACGACCCGCACCCGGTATAGGGGCACGAGAGCGTGGGTACGTCCAGCCTACGCCGCAGCATCAGCGGTAGAACGCTGTCTAGGTTACAGTAATACTATACAGCTAACACCTGTCAATGATGTCCATCTCCATAAGGAGGTCAACATACATCTCACAATAATCTCACAAGTAACTCAATCACAACAACTATAAGGCACGATAAAAGATAAAAGGAAATGACAAAGTTAAACACCAAGTCTCAAACATAAAGATAACTCACAGTCTAGCTATCCAACACAAGTCTCCAATTAAACTTAACATAAGTCTAAACATAAACTGATATAACCTCCATAAGTCTCAAGCCTAAATAAATACTATCTAGATAGCTGTAGGCAATGTCTCATCTAGAAGCATAGTCTCATCTAGGATCTCTAGTACATAGTCTGCATCTATACCTGGTCCGTAGTGCGTAGTACAGAAATCCTCAAGATTCTCTGGAAAAAATATCTAGTCAGGATTGGAACGAAAATATACCTCTAACAGCAGTTCCACATATATTGACAAAAACTATAATACAGTGTAAAGAAATATAAGACATAATGAAATACTGGCCATGAGAAATACTGGAAAAAGTACTGGAACATCATCATCAATATGCATCTGACAAGGAATAGAACTACAAGTGTACGCAAGTACAAAGAACTGGTATATAAGTGTGTATAATAACAGCAACTAGAACATATGGAAATACAAGATCAATCTATCAAGATACATGTCAAGAAATCATCTATCTAAGTGTGTGAAACATCAGTATATCATGTGATCGGCTTGGGACTATATGACTCATTACATGGATTAGCGATCATCCCCAACAGGTCAGGCTAACCAGATGTAACAGCGATGAGGCATGTAAGGGTAAGGCTGCACCGACGTGAGATGTGGGTGAGCTAATGCTGCATGTAAAGTTGGGTATGATCACATAAACTACTAATACTTCCCCGTTTACCCTGCTAGCACGATGGATTCCCATCACGACTCCTCATGACAGGTCTCAATGATGCCAACTCGTGTAAAAAATAGTGTCAGAGTCATGTACACTATACAACAAGAATTATAGAGATAATCAACATAATGGAAACTGTCAATGAATGTACTCGCCTGTGGTCCTTAGTTGGCAATACCACTGTCTGGGTTCCAAGGTGTCGTCTGAATGATCCAACAGTCCTATAGACATAGCATATAATACAATACTTCATCAGACAATACTCTAGCACACAATCAACATAATGATCTCAACAGGCTATACTAGGGGTGATCACGTCTGTCGTTGTTGTGCATAACAGACAGTCAATAATATGGTCTTGCCAGTACGTCGGTGTACATATGGCAGTCTGCTAACATACTACATGGTCACAGGTCAATGTAAATACGGGGTTTCCGTGGTTACATTCAAGTCATCTAGGGCATATATTACATAGTACATACTACGGCTAACGTATCTCGTAGTACTAATTAATTACACAATTAATAGTTATTTATATGTTTATACTTAATTCAATTCATACGATGCACATTTCTATATACGTATGTATTATGCTGATTGAGAATTATACGGTTCATAGGCATCTGCATTAATATTCATTAATTATGATTATAATATACGTATTTATATACTAGGGAATACCTATACACTACTTATACGTATGTATATAGATATTAGCTGGGAACATATAATATACATACCAATATACCAATACGCATGCAAATATGTATGTACATACGTCCTTATAGTTATATATATATCACAGGAAATGACAAAAACGTAGACAGGAGCGAACCTGCACGCGGCACGATGATGAGGACGATGATGTCAACGATCAGGGGGTGGTCGATCGATTGAAGTAGTGTTGGCGAGCGGCGGGGTACTCGGCGTTGACAGCAGCAGGTCACGACAGCTCCAGGCAAACGCAGTCGGGCTTGGTTCAGCGTTTAGCGGGTTCGACGCAGCATTCAGCGGGTTCGACACGGCGTTTAGGTGAGTTCGACGCGGCGTTCAGGCGGGTTCGACGTGGCGTTCAGGCAGGGCAGCGTCCAGGCTCGGTGGCAGCGGGTCCTGCGCTCGGGGACAGCGGGTCCTGCGCTAGGGGTTAGCGGCTGTTCGGCGCTCGGGGTCAGCGGGTCCTGCGCTCGGGGACAGCGACTGTTCGACGCTCGGGGGTCCGACAAGTAACAGTAAAGTCGGGGGGGGTCAGAGATGGTCGGCTGGTGTATTATGTTTTGATTGAGAAAGAAATAGGGAAGCAATACTTATGTATATATATGTAATCGTAGTAGACTTTGGGTTGACCTAGAATTAGGTCTGGTCAAGGCCTTCTTGGGATTGGGCTTTCTCATAGGTATTACAATGGTTGGAATTTCAATTAATAAAGAAATTGCTAGAATGCTTTGGTTATATGGTCTGAGGCCATGGTTCAGGGAAATTGATGTTGTATTACACACTTCCAAGAATTTATAGAATTTACACCTAAAGGAGAATTTTGGTTTATTTACGTATCGTCCAACGGAATGGATACCTCAATGTACTCTTGCACCAAGGTGTCTAAACAATGAAAAGTTGTACAAGTTCAACTTATGAATCAATTTAATAAAAGTGAATGCAAGTGGTGTTCTGAAATTCGAAATGACGGTAAGGTGCAACAAAATAAAGTCACAAAAATTGAGAATAATCAATTATCATGCAGTTATTTACTCATTAATTACGAAAAGACAAAAATACTCCTAATCCAAAAAGTGGGGGTGACAAGTCTACCCTCCTTAAATAATTTCGTCCTCGAAATTTAAAATGATTAACACAAGAATAAGCAATCAATTAATGAATTGTACCTCAAGTCTCGAAGAGATATGGATACCGCTCGCGCATTTCGTCCTCTCTCTCCCAAGTTGATTCTCCTGGAGAGTGATTTCTCCATGCAACACGAACCAAGGGAATAGTCTGGTTCCGCAATATCTTCTCTCTACGATCCAAGATCTCCACCGGTTGTTCAGGATAGCTGAGTATCGGTCCAAATTCGATCTCCGAGTGATCTAATACGTGACTAGGATCTACCACGTACCGTCTCAGCTGTGACACGTGGAACACGTTATGCACTCCATCTTGAGCAGGCGGCAAGTCTAGTCTATAGGCCAATGTACCGATCTTTGCAAGAACACTGAAGGGCCCGATGTATCGTGGACTAAGCTTTCCTCCTCTGCCGAAACGAATCGTGCCCCGTGTCGAAGAAATTCGTAGGAACACCAAATCGCCAACCTAGAACAACGATCTTAACATGCAACCTAAATAAAGTAATCACAAACCAAACAAAACAAATCAAAACAATACCTGAAACTCTAGGGTCTACGGTGACTATCTGCCCAATGCCTCTGTCTGTCCTGCTCCACTCGCAGTCTGTCTCTGATAAGTTTCACCTTTTTCGCTGCATCCACGACCATTTCTGGTCCTAACAAGGCTCTTTCTCCAACATCATCCCAAGATAAAGGGGTACGACATCTCCGTCCATATAAAGCCTTGAATGGTGATATCTCAATGCTGGCGTGGTAGCTATTGTTGTAAGCAAACTCTACCAAGTGTAGATGATCCTCCCAAGAGCCTCCGAGATCCAATACGCAAGTGCGTAGCATGTCTTCAAGGGTCTGAATCGTCCTTTCAGACTGCCCGTCTGTCTGAGGGTGATATGCGGTACTGAACTTGAGCTGAGTGCCCAAGCTAGACTGCAGGCTCCTCCAGAAATGGGAAGTGAAACGACTATCATGATCTGAGACAATACTCACAGGAACTCCATGTAATCTGATAATCTGCTGTACGTACATCTCTGCTAGCTTCTCCGTTGAAGTACCCACTTTAAAAGGTAAGAAGTGGGCTGATTTAGTCAATCTATCCACGATGACCCAAATTGCGTCCTTTCCTCCTGGAGAACGAGGAAGTCCCGAAATAAAGTCCATAGTCACGTGCTCCCACTTCCATTCTGGAATGGGTAAATGTTGAAGCAATCCCCCTGGCCTCTGTCGATCTGCTTTCACCTGTTGGCATACTAAACATCGGGATACGAAGCGTGCTACTTCGCGCTTCATACCATAACACCATACATGCTTCCTCAAATCTCGATACATCTTGTTGGCTCCGGGATGCATCGGGTACTGAGAGCGGTGTGCCTCCTGTAAAACTTCTTTGCGCAGCTCTCCGCTTGGCACACACATCCTCATGCCATGTCGTAAGGATCCATCACCCGCAATAGTGAAATCGTCTATCAATCCTACCTGAACCTGTGCCCTAATATTCCTTAGAGTCTCATCATCGTACTGCGCAGCTCTAATTCTGTCTATCAGCTCTGATTGAATCTACAGTCCCCACATCTGAATCTCAGCTCCTGGAACTAATACCTTAATTTCCAAGCTCTCAAGATCAGCTAATAAGTGTCTATCCGAAGTCAAGCACATAGCCATTGGGTACCTGCTCAAGGCATCCGCGACTACATTGGCTTACCCTGGATACTGTAATGAGATATCAAAGTCTTTCATCAATTCTAACCACCTTCTCTATCTCATATTCAGCTCCTTCTGTGTAAACACGTACTTTAAGCTCTTATGGTCTGTGAAGATTTCCACATGCTCTCCGTACAGATAGTGCTTCCAAAGTTTTAGGGCAAAGATAATTGCTGCTAACTCCAGATAGTGAGTGGGATAGTTCTTTTTATGAGGGCATAATTGTCTTGAAGCATAGGCAATTACTTTCCCGTGTTGTTGAAGAACGCATCCCAACCCTTTTCCTGAAGCATCACTGTAGATAGTGAATCCACTTGTCCCTGATGGCAACATCAAAACTGGTGCTGTCGTTAATCTCCTCTTCAGCTCATCGAATGCAGTTTGGCATTCTTCTGTCCAGACAAATTCTACATCCTTCTTGGTCAGCCTAGTCATTGGCTCTGCAATCTTGGAGAAGTCTTGTACAAATCTTCTGTAGTATCCTGCTAGTCCGAGAAAGCTCCTGATTTCAGCTACCGTACCGGGGGTAGCCCATGACTTCACTGCCTCCATCTTCTTTGGGTTAACTGAAATTCTGTCACCCGCTACCATGTGTCCAAGAAATTCAACCTTTTCAAGAAAGAACTTGTACTTTGAAAGCTTCCCGTATAATTTCTCTCTCATGAGTGTTTCCAAGACTATTCTCAGGTGCTCTTCATGTTCTTCTGGGGTTTTTGAATATACTAGAATGTCGTCAATAAACACTACTACAAACTTGTTAAGGTACTGGTGGAACACCTTGTTCATCAAGTTCATAAATACTGCTGGTGCATTGGTTAAACCAAACGGCATTACTGTAAATTCAAACTGGCCATATCTGGTTCGAAAGGCGGTCTTCGGTATGTCTTCTTTCTTCACTTTAACCTGGTGATAGCCGGACCTCAAGTCTATTTTTGAAAACACCTTCGCTCCATTCAATTGATCGAAAAGATCATCTATCCTCGGCAGCGGGTATTTGTTTTTGGCAGTGAGGTTATTCAAAGCTCTATAATCGATACACATACGTACCGTGCCATCCTTCTTTGGTACAAATAATATCGGTGCTCCCCATGGCGATGAACTGGACCTAATAAAACCTTTGTCTTGCAGCTCCTCAACTTGTTTCTTTAGTTCTACCAACTCATTGTTGTTAACTCTATAGACATGTTGTGAAATAGGCTTCGCTCCTGGTATCAAGTCTATAGAGAACTCAACATCTCTGTCTGGTGGCAAACCTGGCAACTCCTCTGGAAATACATCCAGGAACTCCGCTATAAGTGGATGCGGTATCCCTTCTTCTTCCACCCTGGCTCCGCAAAAAGTGCCTCTGCTCCGCTTCTCTGCTCCTCTGGCAATCTCAAACTCTGGCTCTCCTGGTGGTCGAAATACTACTCTACCTCCGTGACAATCTATAGAAGCATGGTATTTACTTAACCAGTCCATTCCGAGTACAATATCGTATTCTGGAAGTGGCATAACGAGTAAACTCACGCTCAATTCTTGGCCTTCCAATGACACTCTCCGGTCCTTGCAACAATCACGAACTAGGATAATGCCTCCTCCTGTCGTGATCTTGCAAGTCCTATCTAATGGTTCCATTTCTAAATGATATTTAATGACATAGGATACAGATACGAAACTATAGGAAGCGCCAGAATCAAATAATGCAAGTGTTGGAATAGAATCAAGTAAAACTGAACCTGAAATCACGTCTCCAGCTGGCTCGGCCTCCTCAGTGGTCATGGCGTAAGCTCGTCCTTGTGGTGCTCCTCTCTGTTGCTGCTGCTGCTGAGCAAACCTCTCCTGCTGTGATGGAAGTGGAGGTCCTATCTGCTGGCCTCCTGGTGTAATAGGTGCTCTGGCTGGTCCTCTCTGAGCTGCTCCTCCTCCTTAGCGAGTCTGAATAGTTGGGCAGTCCCTCAACTGATGTACTGCTGATCCACATGATAAGCAAGTGCCCAACCTTTTTCTGCAGATGTCTCTTGTATGTCCCATCTTTCCGTAATACGAACATGGGGTAACGAGTTAATTATGTCTTTGTGGTTGCTGTTGTTGAGCATATCCTCGAACTGGTGCCTGTTGCTGGTGTTGCTGCTGGTATTGCTGCTGGTGTTGTTGCTGGTGTTGCCTATGTTGTTGTTAAAAATATGGGCGCTTGGCTGGTCCTGTGTTACCTCCTGTTGCTCCGGATGTATCGCGTCCTCTCTTGGGCCTGAGGTCCAAGTCGTCTTCGGTAATCTGGGCATCCATCAGGATACTCTCAAATATAGCAGTACGTCGTCCCGAAGTACGAGACTTGATCTCCCTATTTAATCCCATCCTGAATTTCCGTGCTCTGTCTCCTGGGTCTCGAACCATCGATGGTGCAAATTGACTCAATCGACAAAACTCTGCAGCATATTCGTCGACTGACAAACCTCCTTGGACTAAGTCATGGAATTGACTTTCTAATGCTCCCAAGGCTACGTCAGGAAATAATTTCTCTTTGAAGAGTTCCTTAAAGTCCTCCCAAGTAAGTCCTTCAGCGGCGAGTCTCGGCTCTGTACGATACCACGTCAGTGCGATATCAAACATCTGGCTGCCAGCGGCCTCTATCTGAAGAATCTATGGAATCTGTGATAAGCGCAGATTCCTCTCTATGTCTTCTAACCATTCGTCAGCATATAGTATTCCTTCTGTGCCTTTGAACTCTCGAGTCATCATCCTCTTAAAGTCTACTATGGTACCGGGCCTCTGTTGTTGTTGACCTTGATGTTGCGGTTGTCGTGCTACTCTCTCCACAGCCTGGAGAGTCACCTGATGAGCATTCTCTATGCTCTCTTTTATCAGTTCGGTCTGCGCCTGGTGTGCTTCTGCTTGCATTCTCTGAGCCTCAGCTTGAACACGCTGAGCCTCTGCTGTTACTCTCTGGGCCTCTAGCATGCCCTGTATTAGTGCGAACATCTGTGCCCCGTCAGCGGGCACTCCTCCGGGAATCGGTGTCGATGGTGGTGGAAGGTTGTCTGTCATAGCTGGGGCAATCCTCTGTATAGGTGGAGTAGGAATCCCGTTAGTTGCAGACACTCCCACACGAACAGGAGATGTAGGAGAATCTCCAGGTATTTGTTCGTCAGGTTGAGAGGTGGCAGTCCTCTCTGAATTGGCTGCTCCCATTCTCATGGATTTAGTATTCGGCGACATCCTGAATACAGATCAAAGAATCAATTAAGGTGATAGATGTGATATTATCAAGGAAGGACACTAAAGTGCTAAAGGAAGCAATCCATTAGAATAGCAATATGAAGTTCAGAATTTCCTAGTATGATTGAGTATTTTCTCATCCTAGATCATATTTCCTATATCCTAGCACAGGCTCGCAGCAGTACAACTAAGTTGTCGCACTACCACGATATCGCATAACTTGCGAAACTAGACCTGCATGGGCCACCACTAAAAATGTGTCACGACCCGTACCCGGTATAGGGGTACGAGAGCGTGGGTACGTCCAGCCTACGCCGCAGTATCGGTGGTAGAACGCTGTCTAGGTTACAGTAATACTATACAGCTAACACCTGACAATGATGTCCATCTCCATAAGGAGGTCAACATACATCTCACAATAATCTCACAAGTAACTCAATCAAAACAACTATAAGGCACGATAAAAGATAAAAGAAAATGACATAGTTAAACACCATGTCTCAAACATAAAGATAACTCACAGTCTAGCTGTCCAACACAAGTCTCCAATTAAACTTAACATAAGTCTAAACATAAACTGATATAACCTCCATAAGTCTCAAGCATAAATAAATACTATCTAGATAGCTGTAGGCAATGTCTCATCTAGAAGCATAGTCTCATCTAGGATCTCTGGTACATAGTCTGCATCTATACCTGGTGCGTAGTGCGTGGTACAGAAATCCTCAAGATTCTCTAGAAAAATTATCCAGTCAGGATTGGAACGAAAAAATACCTCTAACAGCTGTTCCACATATATTGACAAAAACTATAATACAGTGTAAAGAAATATAAGACATAATGAAATACTGGCCATGAGAAATACTGGAACAAGTACTGGAACATCATCATCAATATGCATCTGACAAGGAATAGAACTACAAGTGTACGCAAGTACAAATAACTGGTATATAAGTGTGTATAATAACAGCAACTAGAACATATGGAAATACAAGATCAATCTATCAAGATACATGTCAAGAAATCATCTATCTAAGTGTGTGAAATATCAGTATATCATGTGATCGGCTTGGGACTATATGACTCATTACATGGATTAGTGATCATCCCCAACAGGTCAGGCTAACCAGATGTAACAGCGATGAGGCATGTAAGGGTAAGGCTGCACCGACGTGAGATGTGGGTGAGCTAATGCTGCATGTAAAGTTGGGTATGATCACATAAACTACTAATACTTCCCCGTTTCCCCTGCTAGCACGATGGATTCCCATCACGACTCCTCGTGACAGGTCTCAATGATGCCAACTCCTGTAAAGAACAGTGTCAGAGTAATGTACGCTATATAACAAGAATTATAGAGATAATCAACATAATAAAAACTATCAGAGAATGTACTCGCCTGTGGTCCTTAGCTGGCAATACCACTGTCTGGGTTCCAAGGTGTCGTCTGAATGATCCAACAGTCCTATAGACATAGCATATAATATAATACTTCATCAGACAATACTCTAGCACACAATCAACATAATGATCTCAACAGGCTACACTAGGGGTGATCACGTCTGTCGTTGTTGTGCATAACAGACAGTCAATAATATGGTCTTCCCAGTACGTCGGTGTACATATGGCAGTCTGCTAACATACTACATGGTCACAGGTCAATGTAACTACGGGATTTTCGTGGTTACATTCAAGTCATCTAGGGCATATATTACATAGTACATACTACGGCTAACGTATCTCGTAGTACTAATTAATTACACAATTAATAGATATTCATATGTTTATACTTAATTCAATTCATACGATACACATTTCTATATACGTATGTATTATGCTGATTGAGAATTATACGGTTCATAGGCATCTACATTAATATTCATTAATTATGATTATAATACACGTATTTATATACTAGGGAATACCTATACACTACTTATACGTATGTATATAGAAATTAGCTGGGAACATATACTATACATACCAATATACCAATAGGCATGCAAATACGTATGTACATACGTCCTTATAGTTATATATATATCACAGAAAATGACGGGAACGTGGACAGGAGTGAACCTGTACGCGGCACGATGATGAGGACGATGATGTCAATGATCAGGGGGTGGTCGGTCGATTGAAGTGGTGTTGACGAGCGGCGGGGTACTCGGCGTCAACAGCAGCAGGTCGCGACGGCTCCAGGCGAACGCAGTCGGGCTTGGTTCAGCGTTTAGCGGGTTCGACGCAGCATTCAGCGGGTTCGACGTGGCATTCAGGCGAGTTCGACGCGGCATTCAGGCGGGTTCGACGGGCGTTCAGGCGGGGCAGCGTCCAGGCTCGGTGGCAGCGGGTCCTGCGCTCGGGGTCAGCGCCTGTTCGGCGCTCGGGGTCAGCGGGTCCTGCGCTCGGGGACAGCGGCTGTTCGGCGCTCGGGGGTCCGACGAGGAACAGTAAAGTCGGGGGGGTCAGAGATGGTCGGCTGGTGTATTAGGTTTTGATTGAGAAGGAAATAGGGAAGCAATACTTATGTATATATATGTAATCATAGTAGACTTTGGATTGACCTAGAATTAGGTCTGGTCAAGGCCTTCTTGGGATTGGGCTTTCTCATGGGTATTACAATGGTTGGAATTTTAATTAATAAAGAAATTGCTAGAATGCTTTGGTTAGATGGTCTGAGGCCATGGTTCAGGGAAATTAATATTGTATTACACACTTCCAAGAATTTATAGAATTTACACCTAAAGGAGAATTTGGGTTTATTTACATATCGTCCAACAGAATGGATACCTCAATGTACTCTTGCACCAAGGTGTCTAAACAATGAAAAGTTGTACAAGTTCAACTTATGAATCAATTTAATAAAAGTGAATGCAAGTGGTGTTCTAAAATTCAAAATGACGGTAAGGTGCAACAAAATAAAGTCACAAAAATTGAGAATAATCAATTATCATGCAGTCATTTACTCATTAATTATGAAAAGACAAAAATACCCCTAATCCAAAAAGTGGGGGTGACACCGTCCGCGTAAAGAAGACCCGGTTTACGGAAATATACGCTCCTCAGAAGGATGATAGATTGTATGCTACTCACATGGCTGAACTGCTGTATTCTTATGGCAGAGAAAGAGTTATGATTCCTAATCTCCACACCCTTATTGATGTAAAAAGGCAGAATAAGCCTTCTTCTTCTTCTTCTCCTGTTAATCCTCCTGATTTGCGTGATTTCTTGATCCAGAAGCGCAAAGACAGGGGATCTTCTAATATGTCTATTATACGCCCTAGGGATCATTGTTGTAATAGTCATAAAGTTGTAGTTAACTACTGTTGTTCTAAGGCAAAATGGTCAATTTTCGACCGGTTGAACTACTCTTTGCCTCTACAAGAAGAAGAGCCGACATTCGCATCAGTAAACATGGTTTCACACATTCCTAGAGGAAGGTCAAGTTCAAGACGTCATTCCTCTAGAACTCCAAGCCAAAGGTGATTTGACAGACTCTTTGAGAATATTGAAGCAGGTGTCTTTCGAAACACTCGCTCGAGGTCGCGACAATCGGCTTCATATTCTTCCGATTCTGACACTGGGGGTTGCCAGTTTCCTGAATATGATACTGACAGTATAGACTCGATCTCTACAAAGATCTATACTAATCCCTCAGTAGCATCCAGAGAAATGGAAGTTTATGCCATTGGAGATGAACATAAATAGGCTTCCCCGTCAGGAAGTACTGGGCAACGCATCGCTGTATTGGAAGCATCGCTTAAAGAGATGCATTCCATGATGGAGAGTATGCGCCAGATGATGGTGACTCAATATGCAGCTACTATAGCCCAAGCATCGGTTCCTCCGACACAACTACGTGTGGGGGTGGACATGCTACCATCCAACGCAAGCCAGGAACCTGTTCAAAATCAAGAATCAGCTGCTCCTCAACCTCTGAACCCGGAGACTGTATTGCCCCCAGTTGGAGTTATAATACAACCGACCTCTTACCACTCTGTGGTCCCTTTCCCAACTGAAGATTCGATGCAGGCAGTTCAGGAATTGAAAGCCCAATTTGATGCCTTGAAGCATAAGGATCAGCTTAAGAAGTTGGGAATCAACCAGCCATACCCAGCTATCTAGGACGAGATCACTTTCCCACCAAAATACAAACTACAGACTATGGTTTTGTTTGAGGAAAATAGTTTTGTTGAGGAAAAGACGTTACCAAGCCAGTACATGAACTACTTCAGCATGATGACGGTGTTGTTGCAAGGGAATGATGCACTTCTCACTCGAGTGTTTAAGGGCTGTCTGTCTGGGGTAGCCTACCAATGGTACCGCAGTCATGCAGATAACTATATTACTTTTTTTGAAGATTTCAAGACTCTTTTATTCGCTCGATTCTACGAAGGAGGGATGGATATGTCTATGTCTTCGCTCATCGAAGTGAAGTAGAAGGAGAAAGAGAACGTTTGTACTTTCATTGAACGTTTTTGTCAGGCTACTTTATAGATGCCTCCTGGAGTTCCGAATTCAGCCTTGGTGGACATTTGCAGGAAGAACCTTCTCCCACTGATCTTAGTGTTCATGGAACCATATCAGTTCCATGATTGGCCCTCGTTTATCATCTCAGCGGTAGCCGCTGAAGATAACTGTCGGAAGGCGCGTGATAATGGAATCATGATCTCTACCTCTGATAGAGGAAAGCGGTCATCCTCTAATAACGATCATACTTGTAGTTTCAAAGGAAAGGAAGCTCTGGCGATTAACACGTCCAGGCAATATACTCCAGTGAATACGCAGATGAATCCTGGGACTTCCAGGCCTAAAGAAGAATATTCTTTTGACGACGACGATATTCCAAGCATATTCGATTGTCTAGTCAAAAGTGGCAAGCTTACTCTCCCCGTGGTAAAGCGGCCTAATAAAGTCAGCAGTACCAATAACCCTAAGTACTATATTTTCCACAGGTACATACATCACCCCACAAAGACATGTTATGTACTAAAAAGGACAATCCAGGAGTTGATAGACGCCAAGGCCATCACTCTGCGTAATAGCGAGAAGACGGTCACTACCAACATGATCTCTCTCTAATTTGGCAATCTGCCCCCTCAGGAAGTCCCGGATGGTATGGTTCCTATTCTACGGACGATGATGAACATTGTTAATCTCCCTTCGACCAGGGGTCAAAATCATGACCTGGTACCCCTAACTACCAAGCATGGTGAGATCATGTGGGTTCATCCTGATCTGGTGTCAGAGATTGAGGAAGAGACTCAAGCTGCTAAAGCTAAGTCTAAAAAGAACTCAAGATGTAAACCATGCCATATGGTTGCAATATCCCCGACATCAGAAGAAGAGGCTTTGGCTATCGGAACCCGTTCAGGGAAAGCCTACCTCAAGGACTATGGAGGAAATCAGGGGGAAACAACGGCAGACACTTCAGCCGCCAAACTTCCAGAGCCCGAACCTGTCATATTAGAAGCAGATCCTTCTAGACCAACTTTGGCGGACAAAGGCAAGCAAAAAGAAGTTCGTTTTGATAAATCTTTGAAGAATATTCAAAACAAAGGTTTAGAGAAACCATATAACTTCGACATCTTGACCCAGTTGGCTAATACCCCAGCCAGATTGTCCATTTTTGAGCTACTTAGGCTATCCAAAGACACTCGTCAAGCCTTGAGTGAAGCTTTAATGCAGGCGAATATATGCTTGACTCAGCTCAAGTCCCCGAATAAAGAGCCTATGGTATGTCCTCAATGCTATAGTATGATGGAAGTGGTCCCTAACATCACTTTTACTCAAGAGGACATATTGTTGAAATATAACAAGCATGACAGGCCTCTCTATTACACCGGATACGTCGGCTCCATGGAGGTAGACCAGATTTACATAGATTCGGGATCGTCGATTAGTATTATCCCTCATAGTCTGCTAAGACCATTGAGAATTCCTATAAGCGAACTGGCTTACACTACCACTATAATTGTGGACTTCAATGCCAGGAAAAGAAAGTCGTTGGGGAAGATTCGTCTGAGGATCCAGATTGGTGACCTTAGATTAGTGGCTACATGCTACGTCATTGATTTGGAGGTGTCTTACAATGTTCTGTTGGGCAGACCATGGATCCATGATCACAATATTGTTCCTTCAACTCTACATCAATGCTTCAAATATGTAGATGCCCAAGGGACAGTAAAAACAGAGTTTGTTGATCTCAACCCGTTCAAAGGAGTTGAGTCCTACTATTCAGATACCATGTTATACCCAAGACTACATGAAGGAGGTGTCAGACAGGAGGGAGGAAGAATCCCACCGGGAGCCAGGTGAACCATCTACTGAACAACCTTTGTCAATCCAGGTGAAAGGACGGACTACCCGTCCGAAAGTCATGGAACCCATGGCTATCCACTTGGGCAAAACCAAGTCGGGAGGAGGAAATGATCCCCTAGTGATCACTCTGAACCAGAAGCCTCCATCTTTGGTCATCAACCTTAGGCGCAACATGCAGCCGACTGATATAAATACAACCGGGAACGTGGTTTCTGACGATAATAAAGATTCTCTTTTTTAGTATACTGACGCTTAATTCCCTAATCAGAAATCCTCCCCCCATAATGATATAGGGCCTATAGCACAAAAATTCTTGGAAGCTATAGACTTATATCATCCGTATGTAGTGGGAGTAGCATCAACATCTAATGTTATCACGACATATGGACCACATGAAGATTCTATCTTTATTGTTCCACCTAACAATCAATAACCAATAGTCTTCGGTCGTATGCAGAATAGACCAATTGTACAAGAAGATTCTCACGAGTCCGATGCTGGAAAAATACAGGTTCACAGATATAGCCCACAGGCTTTGAAGATTATGCAAAGCATGGGTTATGACTTGAAGTCGGAGCCAGGCCTCAACTATGAAAAAGGTAGGCGAATGCCGTTGCATGGTGATCCCTACTATCAATGAACTCATTTTGGGTTAGGGTATACCATATCTCTTGCAACTTCGAACAACTCTGAGTCAAGTGAGGAGATTATTTCCTCTTCTCAGGATGGTTTGTCGTTCTTCGACTTATATAATGAACTCGAACGGGTATTGTCAGTAAATACGGTATTGACAGATTCTTTCGAAGCAGAGGAATAAGAATTTGAACCGTTTGAAATAAACCCTGGGCACAAAAAATGGATACACAATGGGAACTCCGATTCGAGCAAAGAGAACCACCCACTGAAGATAAAGTTATCCAAGTCAATATTAGGGATGAATTTTTACCAAAGCCGATATTTATCAGTAACAATCTTTTCGAAGAAGAAAGGGAAGAAATGATCCAGCTGATAAAAGAATATATCGATGTCTTTGCGTGGAATTATGAGGATATGCCAGGTCTTGATCCAAAAGTGGCTACCCATAAACTCAACATACTGCCCAATTCAAAGCATGTAAAGAAACACCAACGCCAGTTCCGCCCAGATATGATGGATGTCATTGAAGCTGAAATCAAGAAATTGGAAGCCTCGGGTTCATCCGAGAAGAACAATATCCTGATTGGGTCGCCAATGTTGTCCCGGTCATAAGAAAAACGAAAAAGTTTGCATTTGCATCGACTTCTGAGATCTAAATATGGCCTGCCCCAAGGATGAGTTTCTTCTTCCCATCACAGATGTCATGATCGATAATACATGCGGCTTTGAGCGCATGTCTTTCATGGATGGATTTTCAGGATACAATCAGATTAAGATGAATCCTGAAGATGAGAAGCATACTGCCTTTCGCATACCACTGGGGGTATATTGCTATACAGTCATGTCTTTTGGATTAAAGAATGTCGGGGCTACATATCAGCGAGCTATGAGTAACATATTCCGTGAGCATCTGTGCAAAATGATAGAATATTACGAAGATAATATCGCTGTCAAAAGCTGCCTCAAGGATACTCACATCCAAGACTTGAAGACAGTGTTCAAGTTGATGCACCAACATCAACTCAAAATAAACCCCACAAAGTCCTTTCTCGGTGTATCCAGTGGTAAATCTTGGGATTTGTCATTACCGTCAGAGGCATTCAAGTTGACCCTGATAAAGTAAAGGCTATCCTAGAAATACGATCGCCCCGCAATCTGAGAGAACTCAGGGGATTTCAAGGTCGTCTAGCTTATATCAGGAGATTCATATCCAACCTTTCTGGGAGATGTCAACATTTTTCTTGCCTGATAAAGAAAGGTGTATCATTCGTATGGAACGAAACATGTCAGCAAGCGTTTAATGATATCAAACGCTATCTTACTAATCCTACAGTTCTGGTGCCTCCCATCATAGGAAGACCATTTTTGCTGTATATTTGAGCAATGGATCATTCTTTAGGGGCTCTCCTCAGACAGAAGAACAATGAGGGTCATGAACAGGCTATCTACTATCTAAGCAGGATGATGGTCGAAGCTGAACACCGGTACAACCCAGTAAAAAAAGAATGCTTGGCCCTAATATTTGCCATTCAAAAGATGCGATATTATATAACCGGCCAAACTATTCATATCATCTCCAGAATTAATCATCTTCGGGTATTGATGAATAAGCCAAGCATTTTTAATTCCTGACTCGCGACTTGGACGATGCTATTGACACTATATGATATGGTGTATGTCCCTCAGAAGTCCATAAAAGGTCAAGCCTTGGCTGACTTCTTAGCTGCTCATCCAATTTCGAAAACCTCCAAACTATACGAGGACATTCCCGACGAAGTTGCAGAATGTAATTCTGCAATGATACATGGCAGCTATTCTTCGATGGTGCCTTCAGGATTGGTCCCAAGGAAAATATGATTTCAGGAGTAGGAATTGTTCTGGTGACTCCTGATAAATCCGTTATTTATCGAGCATATTCTCTTAGCGAACCCTACTCTAATAATGTGGCAGAGTATAACGCCCTACTAATCGGGCTTCAAGTCGCTAAAGAATTGGATGTTGAATACATGGAAGCTTTTGGTGATTCCCAGCTGATCGTCAATCAGGTCAGAGGAATATATGAAGTCCATAATCTAGACCTCATTCCTTATCACCAAGCAACGATCGAGATAGCCATATCTTTTAAAGGACTCTTCCTAGAGCACGTGCCTCGATCTCAAAATTTGGAAGCCGATGCTCTGGCCAGTCTAGCTGCAGATCTAGTTATTCCTATAAAAAGACAGAATTCGGTAATCCTTCTCAACAGATATTTATTCTGTATGAAAAATATTTTTCACATAGAACGCAGCTGTGCTATAAAAATGGTTCCTCCTATGAGAGACTGGAGAAGTCCCTTTATAGACTTTGTATCATACGGAATCTTACCAGAGGATCCTAAAGAAGCAGTATCTATCAAAAGATGATCATTACGTTTCTATTTTGATGCTTCTTCACAAAGTCTATATCGCCGAACATACGATGGACTACTGTTACGATGTCTCTCTGATGATGAGGCAAAATGGGTTATCCGAGAAGCTCATGACGGTGTATGTGGAGCACATCAACCCGATCCTAAGTTACAAGCTTGTATTAGGAGGATGGGCTACTACTGGCCTACTATGATCGCAGATGCAGTGAAGTATGCAAGACAATACAAAGCCTGTCAGGTTCATGCAAATTTTATACATCAGCCTTCTAAGTATTTATATCCTACCATTGCATCATGGCCCTTTGAAGCATGGGGTATAGATATCATTGGTCCTATTCACCCATCATCTTCTAGAGGACATCAGTTCATATTGGCTATCACCGATTATTTCTCTAAATACGGAGGTGATCCCTTTTGCTGAGGTAAAGACATCCAACATGATCAGTTTTATCAAGCACCATGTAATTTATCACTTTGGGATACCCCGAAGGATAATTCATGACAACGGGCCTCAATTTATCAGCCAAGCGTTTCACTGATTTTGCGATAAGAATCGGATACAAAATATGGCCTCAACGGCATATAATCCTGTTGCTAATGGTTTGGCGGAAGCCTTCAACAAAAGCATCATCAAACTCTTGAAGAAGTTCGTCTCTTCGAACAAAAGAGATTGGAATAAGAAGATGGGAGAATGCCTCTGGGCATACCGCACAATGGTACGAATACCAACGGGTTGTACCCTATTCTTATTAGTTTACGGGTGTGAAGCAGTTCTCCCCATTGAAATACAAATTCTATCACTCAGAATAGTAGTGGCTAATGAGTTGACTCAGAAAAATAATGATCGATTAAGGCTTCAAGAGATAGAAGGATTAGACGAGAAACGCCTTCAAGCTCAACAGCGCATTGCGTTCTACCAGGCACGCATCTCCAGAGCTTTTAACCAAAAAGTGAAAGAAAGAGTGTTCAAAGTTGGTAAGCTAGTTTTAGCTGTGAAGAGGCCAATGATCATTACGCACAAAAGTAAGGGCAAATTCTAGCCCAAATATGAGGGCCCTTATGTGATTGAAACGGTATTTTCAAATGGCGCTTACAGATTAGCCAAGCCTAATAGAGATTTGATAATGGTTCCTATCAATGGCAAATTCCTGAAGAAGTACTATGCTTAATCTCTCTCGCTTAAACGGAGTATGATGAAGATCTCATTCTGATGATACTACGTACAAAGACTGGTTGGATCATATTCATGTTCTTATGACCTCTAAATAGATATGTTTAACTAATTTGGAACTTCAAAACCTATCACGTCCATATTACCTCTGATGGTGTTTTGTATACAAATTTAGGTGGATCATATTCTATCATGTCCATATAACCTCTGAATAGATATATCCAGCTAAAACTTACCGAAAGTATATCACGCCCATATTATCTATGATATCACTTTCATCCTAGCCTATCATTTATATTCAAAAATGATGGATCCACAAAGTCAGAAGAAGTATCTTTATTATCTTTGGGAATAGAAAATTACAGAAGAAGCAAAAAGGTACATCATTGGGGAGGAGCAGTTAAATTGTGAATCTATCACGCCAAAGCAGCCATTCTCTTATTCCTGGAGTTTAAAATGTTAGCACGAGCCCATTCCAGCCGTATCTCGTCATCGCTCAAGCGAGATAGTTCGGACCGAGCATTAACAAAACCGGCGCAGATGACACCCGCATGTGCCAAGTTCTGCTGAGCTGTCTTCACTTGGCCCTCAAATACATCATGAACTACCGATGACTTGAGAAGCCTCTCCCTTGCCTGAGCGAGTTCAGCTTCCAATTTTTGGATCCTTGCTTTATTTCCCTCACACTCGGTCTGGAACTTAGCTAGCTGGGGAATGACCTCCACTAAAATAGCCTGCTCTTTATCCATCTCTTGCTGCTGTTCCTGGATGGATTGGTTTAGAGATTCCATCTGCTGAGCAAGTTTTGCAGTTAAGGAGTCGTACTCAGCCTGAACTAGATCATCGATGCTGCTTTAAGATAGTTGCAAATATTTGTTAATAGGTTGTTCTAAACCATTAACTATTTGCTCTAGCGCATCAGCTCTTTCAGCGTCATTAAAATTTCTAATCGGCGCTATAGTAAGCTGGAAGGACGTCTGCAGAGCATCAAAGCCTAGTTTCTTCTCCAGCACCATGGATATCAACTCCTTCAAAGTGCGGTAGAATATGCTATTGTATTGTTCAACAAGCTTAGCAAAGATCGGATGTACACTGGGAGTGGCTGCAATACCGATAAATCTCCTTTTTGGGATGACCGCAGAGGATATTGCCACAGCCGTTGCTTCAACGGATGGCACAAAAAAAAAGAACACCAGAACGGTTGAAGTTGGTGGCATACTCAACGAAGGAGGCACAATCGAGATAAGGGGCTCATCCTCCTTTGATGTTATTTGAACTGCTATTGGCGGGATAACATCCGAGAATGTTGCGGATGAAAGATCGGCAGCTTCAAAGCATGCTTCTTTGACGTCGAACACCGCCGTTTCATCGGCCGAATCTACAACAAAGTCAGAGATTGTGTCAACTCTGCCCTCTCTAGAGATGTCTTCGCCTGAAAAGAAGACAAGAGAAAGTTAATATCAATTTGATGTTAATTTTCCTGAAAGAAGCGTAAAGAATGGCCGATGGTATGTATATTGCGTCCGCAGCCTGTACAGCTAAATCATTTCTTAATGATACTAAATAAGCTATCATACCTGGAGAAGAGGGTACACTAACTGACGTTTGAGGGTAGTCATCCCAGTCGTCACCCAGATCCACTCGAGGTTCATCGGGTGGAATCTCGCTGGAAATACTTACAGACGAAGGAGGGGTTATTCCCATTATGTGTCTGGATACAGGTATATTGATTCTTAATATGCTCGGCCTCGAAGGCGATCTCGAAGCACTACCAGTAGCGGTAGTAGCGGCAGCAACCGCGAGCAAAGAATCTTTAGCACTGTCAGCCAGAACTGTGGAGGTTCACTCTCTAAAAGACGAAGGACCTCTGATCAAAGAATCATCCCCAACATGGGAAACAATAGGCTCACTCTTAGAGGCCCCCTTGGTGGAAGCCCTTTTAGGACCTCTGACAGTCTTCTCCTTGCGGGAGGAAGGCTCTTTCAGAGTGGAAGCCTTTCGCTTATTGGAGATAACGAGAGGATCTGCTGGCGGAGCTATTACATCTCTTGGTATTATCAACAAAAACTCGTCTGCACCAGTGGTGTCTTCACCTTCATCAGAGGAGACGGATGGGATCTTCTCTCTTCCAGTGGACTTATGGGAGGGCTTCCTGAAACTTCCATACACATCAAAATCACGATGGAAGGTATTGATGGACGCATAAAACTGCACATACGAGTAAAGGATGCGCAACTCCATGGAGAGAGAAGTCGCGGGCACAGCAAAGATTGCACCAGTACAACCCGTGATATAATACCGCTATCCTCTGGCTCCATCAATAAGTCTACCTTTGGACTTGAAGCTGGTGATAGGGTTCCACATATGCAACTGGTCGTACCCAAATTGCCTGGCGAACCGGCTAGGCAGATAAGGCTCCAAGTAGCAGTGGTCTCACTTCTGTACAGCAAGTGGGAAGGTCTAATGCAGACCAACCAGTAAAAGGCTTCAGGAGAAAGAATAGTCTTTCCATGGCCCGCATCCTGAAGTTTAGTCCCCTGTTGATTGATATGTAAGGGGGGACGGTATAGAAGATCTTCCAACCATGGACAAAATTTAAGGCTCGCCGACAATCTATGACACTCGCCACATTCCAAATGGAATTCTTGTAATTCAACAAGAAGTTATTTCCCGAACCGCTGGCAGAGCCGGGAGACATCACTCTGGTATTGTGAAGGATTAACCATCCCATCAGATATAGGAATGGTAATTCCACTCTGGAATATCCTTCCTGCTGCGTATCATCTGCAAGCAACCCATTAGTAAGGGCCCTCAGGCCAGCTTGTATTCTACATACCATGGCGGGAAGCAGTGTAAACTCCCTCACCCAAAATAGGTATTTTGTGTGTATTTTATATTATTACATTTATTATAGTTTATTTTAAATATTGATTTTTTTAGAATATTCTCTTAGTTAATTAGAAAATAAATTTTATGATATATTTACTTATATAAATATTCATTTAGAATTATTTTAGGTTATTTTAGATTTTTGGAGATTTTTCTAGAATTTTTGGTAATTAAAACATAGGAAACGTAAAGTTTTAGGACTTTCATGATTTACTATGAGACCATACTTGCATATTGTTCCTACCAAATATTTATTTTAGTTTAAAATATTTAATTATATTTTTTTGTAATTTATTTAGAATTTTAAGAAATTTATTTAGATTTTTTAAATTAATTAGGATTTATTTGGATATATATAGTCTTAATATTAGATAGATGCTAATTTAGTGTTAATAGATATTAATAAAATTTTATAAATTATTTATATTATATTTAATTATATTTAAGATTATAAATTATTGAGATAAATTTAAACTCTATTTTAAATTAATTCAAATCCTGAACCTACTAGGAAATCAACTTCATGCATATCCTATCCTTATTTAAATTCATCATAATCCAATTCAAATTAACCAATCCTAGTCGTATTTAATTAAGTAGTGTCCACCATTATAAATACCCCATCCTTCATATTTTTCTTCCCCAAATTTCTCTCTTTTTCGTCCAAAAATAGTCAAAATTCGTCATAAATTCAGTCTTATTTTCTACTAGTTATGACGAATTAAAAAGACGATATCTCCTAGCTCCGGACTCCAAACGCGCTCCATTTTTTTTGTTAGAACGATAATGAGGTTAGCTTTCTGATTATATAAATTGTTTTTCTAAATTATTAGTATTAAATTCTGGAAAATTCGTAGAGCACAGCATGTCCGAAAATAGACGTGTTTTGATGTATTCGCGATTCTGGGAGAACCAGGAATCAGAATCACGAACCGTTTAAAGTTTCTGAAAGCTAATGTCAAGATAATAGACATATATTTTTCCCAGAATTTATTTCGAAGTATTTACATACTGTTAATTCTGTAGAACTTCTAGGTTAGAATTTAACCATCGGTGCACAATACAAAATTTGTATGTGCCATAATTCCCAAACGAATTTGAATTCGGACGAGCCGTAAATTCCAACATATTTTTGATGCTGAAATCTACAGGAAATCATGCATGAAAGTTGAGTTTGTGTCGGTTGACTTTTTGGTTAACAGATCGCCTCGATTTGCATGCCATGAGTCTCGAGTTGATAAAATTCAGTTTTTTTTTTTTTGGACAAAATTTAGGAATTAACATAAAAATCAAAATAATAAGATTAAAATAGGATTTTAGAGTAATTATTCCAGAATTAAATAAATTAAAATAAATTATCTTTTGACGTGATAAATTTGTAATACATAGGCTATTTGGACTATGACTTGGACTCTGATTCATACCAGCAGCAGGACCCCAGGCAAGATACCTTGCCAAATTATTTACAGTACTTTGCATGCTATTTATATTTCTGTTTATTTATTGCATTCTGTATATTTCTTGCATGTGTAGTTTTCTTTCAGTCATTACTATGTATTAGATATGTTGACACACACATGGCACTTAGTATCATCGAGGACAATCATTAGGCGTATGGGCTTTTAACCACTCCGGTAAACCATAGTAACTAGCACGCACTATGGTGGTCGTGTCCGATGGTCGCTACCCCCGAGGTATGTCGATTGATGGAGTCCGAGGGTCGCTACCCCAGAGGTATGTCGGCTGATGATGTCCACTGACGAGTGCATGAGTTGTGAGGATTAGATCGAGTAGCCTACCCTTGCCCATACGTCGAAAAGTTGTCCTCATTTATATTCATATAGATTGTCTTGTACAGCGTACTTATTTATTTTCAAATTATATGCATGTTTACTGTATTCAAATTGGCTCGTATTTTCTGTATCTTGTTACGTCCCTCTGAGGACCTGGTCCGCTGCCAGGTGTATCTTTTCTTGAGTATTTGCAGGAGCGCAGATTTGGATGGTTACATGTGATCCGAGGATGTCTTCTCTTCGAGCTGTGATGGATAGCTGGTATTCTTATATTGTGTTGTGGTGTTGTACTTATATTATATTTACCTCTCCATTCGAGTTGGTAGTGGATTTGTCTCCATCCAACTATCATCCTTAGATACTCCTTATTAAGATCTAGTTTCATAGATACTGGTTATTTATTTCTATATGATTTTGGTGGATGAGATTTAGATTTTACCCTGTGACTTGTATTATATTTTATACCACTTGTAAATTTTATATTCATATTACAGAGTACGTATGGACTTGGTTTCCATATATTGGAGTTGCCATATCCATGCGGCTGGCATGCTTACGTATTCTAGTCCTACGTATTTTTGGGACTGGGGTGTGACATGTTTTTGTGGTGGCCCATGCAGGTCGAGAGCATATTGTCTCGGTTACGTTACTGTACCGAACAAGCCTGCCCCTAGGACTAGAGTATAGGATCTTATCCACAATTGACTGTGATTCATCTCCTCCTATCTGTTCTATTTTGAATAATTGTATCCTGCTTGATTCATGTGCTTCTCTAATAGTTCCTTGAGTATAGTCTTCTGCTAGAATATAGGAACCCCTGTTATTAGGATGATAATTAGAGTAGCACACCTATTAAGAATACAACGAGAATATAGACACACCACTAAGTTTAGAATATCTAGTGAACCTAGAATTCCTTATCTTTAGATTGTTATACCATTACCCCTTGATGTATTAAGAAGACTTGAGAGTAGTATAGACACTACTAGAGTTAGTTAGAAGTTTTACCATAATGTTTGACACCTAGTATCACATAGTCTTTTGACCTATTAATTGAAGTGTAACCGAATGATATTTATCGCATGCTAGCAAAAGACGACAGTGTTTATTCAGACCATAGAATTTAGAGGTCCTTGCCCTATTTGGTCGACTAGCGACTTAGATAAGGAGGTTGTATGATAACTGTAGAGATTGTAGAGTCTTTTATTATTATTGCTTATGTTATTTTTGCTTTTGCGAACTTGAATTATTTTGTAACTTCTCACATCATAATCCAGCGTTATATTTTCTGTGCTACCTTGAATTATGCTGCTATTATAGTCTAGTTTTTGTAAGCTTAATCTTATATCGAGCTTGTTTATGACATATGTGTTATTGGAGCCTGATCAACCACACTAATACAAATTGTCTAATCAGAATCAGTGTATTATGGTCTAGCTAGCCATAATGCGCTTGATTCGCCCTTCGCAATAATACTTTACGTGGATTGAGATATATAGTTGACTAGTAGACACTTGTACTTATCCTCTAGATATGTCTAAGCATATCGTATCCGTTACATAACTGTACCGATGCGAGCATGTGGATAGGCATTACCAAAATAGGACTTCAATCCACAACTGCTTTGACAATTCCTATTTGAATTCTTTAAACGCCTTGATCCCGATACTTCTATTCTATTACCTCGCCCTTGAACTCTTTATTATCGATCTCCGTCTTCCCTTATTTCGGAAAGACGAAATCTCGTGCTTGGATATAAGTGATACACGGATAGTACAAGATATACCCCATAGGCCAATCACATTATTTGGTGACTATCTTTCATAATTGATTAAGGGTATATCACATATGATATAGTTGGTGTTAAAGTTTTGAGGATTGAATGACGTGAGAAAATAAATTAAGGAATATTTTTCTTAAAGTATATAGCCTTCTGTGATAGATGGATAAATTCTAAGTTGGGTAGCAGTGCATTGTCAACTTGAGAGGAATTTCTTTTAGATTGTGATCAAGTAAGATTAGATTGGGAGATTCAAGTCATTTTAATTTTGAAATTTTTTAAAAGAAGGATTAAGATAATGAGGATTTAATAAAATTTTAAAAATCTTGTTATTGAGGACCCAATATTTATACTTTGAGCACATGATTTAAATTTTGAATATTGAAGGATGAATCATCGATTTAAATTTTTAGGATAAATATAGAATTTTAGACTTGAACAACTGGTGAATTAGATTTAAATTTTATAATTTGATGATTTGAATTAAAAGTTTAATTTTGATTGTTTGGTCACCTATTTGAAATATTGAGGATGTAAATTGAGTTTAAATATTTGAAGAGTACAAAATTCTTAATCTGAGAATAGGAATAAGATTTGATTAGAATTATTTATTGTTCAAAGTCTAGAGGAGATTATAATAGTTGGAAATGGTGATATAAATTTTGATGTGGGATGTCATATAGACTTGAGTTAGATTTGAATGTTGATTAAAAAAAAATCGAGAAGAGATTACGACAGGTTAAATTTTGATTTAAATAGTGGTTATCTTAATTTTGAAGTGATCGTGATAGATTTGAATAGATTTTGTTATTTAAATTTTTGGAAGAGATGGCGATTGACGTACCTTATGTATGAATGTGAAGGATTTAACAAATTATGCCTTATTTTAATTTCGAGGACGAAATTATTTTAAGTTGGGTAGATTGTAAACTCCCTCACCCAAAATAGGTATTTTGTGTGTATTTTATATTATTACATTTATTATAGTTTATTTTAAATATTGATTTTTTTAGAATATTCTCTTAGTTAATTAGAAAATAAATTTTATGATATATTTACTTATATAAATATTCATTTAGAATTATTTTAGGTTATTTTAGATTTTTGGAGATTTTTCTAGAATTTTTGGTAATTAAAACATAGGAAACGTAAAGTTTTAGGACTTTCATGATTTACTATGAGACCATACTTGCATATTGTTCCTACCAAATATTTATTTTAGTTTAAAATATTTAATTATATTTTTTTGTAATTTATTTAGAATTTTAAGAAATTTATTTAGATTTTTTAAATTAATTAGGATTTATTTGGATATATATAGTCTTAATATTAGATAGATGCTAATTTAGTGTTAATAGATATTAATAAAATTTTATAAATTATTTGTATTATATTTAATTATATTTAAGATTATAAATTATTGAGATAAATTTAAACTCTATTTTAAATTAATTCAAATCCTGAACCTACTAGGAAATCAACTTCATGCATATCCTATCCTTATTTAAATTCATCATAATCCAATTCAAATTAACCAATCCTAGTCGTATTTAATTAAGTAGTGTCCACCATTATAAATACCTCATCCTTCATATTTTTCTTCCCCAAATATCTCTCTTTTTCGTCCAAAAATAGTCAAAATTTGTCATAAATTCAGCCTCATTTTCTACTAGTTATGACGAATTAAAAAGACGATATCTCCTAGCTCCGGACTCCAAATATGCTCCATTTTTTTTGTTAGAACGATAATGAGGTTAGCTTTCTGATTATATAAATTGTTTTTCTAAATTATTAGTATTAAATTCTGGAAAATTCGTAGAGCACAGCATGTCCGAAAATAGACGTGTTTCGATGTATTCGCGATTCCGGGAGAACCAGGAATCAGAATCACGAACCGTTTAAAGTTTCTGAAAGCTAATGTCGAGATAATCGACATATATTTTTTCCAGAATTTATTTCGAAGTATTTACATACTGTTAATTCTGTAGAACTTCTAGGTTAGAATTTAACCATCGGTGCACAATACAAAATTTGTATGTGCCATAATTCCCAAACGAATTTGAATTCGGACGAGCCGTAAATTCCAACATGTTTTTGATGCTGAAATCTACAGGAAATCATGCATGAAAGTTGAGTTTGTATCGGTTGACTTTTTGGTTAACAGATCGCCTCGATTTGCGTGCCATGAGTCTCGAGTTGATAAAATTTAGTTTTTTTTTTTGGACAAAATTTAGGAATTAACATAAAAATCAGAATAATAAGATTAAAATAGGATTTTAGAGTAATTATTCCAGAATTAAATAAATTAAAATAAATTATCTTTTGACGTGATAAATTTGTAATACATAGGCTATTTGGACTATGACTTGGACTCTGATTCATACCAGCAGCAGGACCCTAGGCAAGATACCTTGCCAAATTATTTATAGTACTTTGCATGCTATTTATATTTCTGTTTATTTATTGCATTCTGTATATTTCTTGCATGTGTAGTTTTCTTTCAGTCATTACTATGTATTAGATATGTTGACACACACATGGCACTTAGTATCATCGAGGACAATCATTAGGCGTATGGGCTTTTAACCACTCCGGTAAACCATAGTAACTAGCACGCACTATGGTGGTCGTGTCCGATGGTCGCTACCCCCGAGGTATGTCGATTGATGGAGTCCGAGGGTCGCTACCCCAGAGGTATGTCGGCTGATGATGTCCACTGACGAGTGCATGAGTTGTGAGGATTAGATCGAGTAGCCTACCCTTGCCCATACGTTGAAAAGTTGTCCTCATTTGCATTCATATAGATTGTCTTGTACAGCGTACTTATTTATTTTCAAATTATATGCATGTTTACTGTATTCAAATTGGCTCGTATTTTCTGTATCTTGTTACGTCCCTCTGAGGACCTGGTCCGCTGCCAGGTGTATCTTTTCTTGAGTATTTGCAGGAGCGCAGATTTGGATGGTTACATGTGATCCGAGGATGTCTTCTCTTCGAGCTGTGATGGATAGCTGGTATTCTTATATTGTGTTGTGGTGTTGTACTTATATTGTATTTACCTCTCCATTCGAGTTGGTAGTGGATTTGTCTCCATCCAACTATCATCCTTAGATACTCCTTATTAAGATCTAGTTTCATAGATACTGGTTATTTATTTCTATATGATTTTGGTGGATGAGATTTAGATTTTACCCTGTGACTTGTATTATATTTTATACCACTTGTGAATTTTATATTCATATTACAGCGTACGTATGGACTTGGTTTCCATATATTAGAGTTGCCATATCCATGCGGCTGGCATGCTTACGTGTCCTAGTCCTACATATTTTTGGGACTGGGGTGTGACAAGCAGGCCCAGTCTTGATCCAAACACCAAACGTACTGCGGGCCATATGGTGTTGCGATAGATGCGATCCGTAGACACGATTCCAGGCACTATCCATCGGCGTAGCCAGACAGAAAGGAAGCCAGCCAGATGAGCTTCCCTTGACAGAGGCTTGCGATAATACCTCATATAACTGAAGGCTTTAGTGCCTGCAGGATAACCCCCTATCTCCTCATCAAGAATATAATCTGAAGCCCCTGCGTCTTCAATGAGGTCATCGACCGTGTTGGCACTAAGCATGCTCAGGAGGTTCAAGGGCTTATCTCTACTATCTACAACCTTGTCCGGCTTAGCATTTTTGGCTTGATGGAAGAAGAGATAGGATGCCCATTTGTTGATATGAGCCAAATCAGAGGGCTCTTTGTAGAAGGTGGTGCAGGCAAGATAGTGGCATATCAGCTCCTAGTACACCGCCACTGCCCGAGGGTTTATATTCCTCAGCTCCCTATTTGTGGGAACGTACTCTTCATAAGGAGTATCCCCCATTGGCAGCTTTGAAATCTCTGCCATCTCATGAAGGGCTAAGTCCAACTCACCTAGCGGAGTAGCAAAAGTCCCAGTAAGCGAGTTGTATCGCTCCATCAAGGCTAAGACCAAGTTGGGGTTGACAGGCAGCCCAACACTAGTGGCACTCACAGCCGCGAACAAGCTAATGCTTTCCAGCTCCATCTGGAAGTGCTTCAGGGCCCAGACAGTTAAACTGGCCCATCAAAGATTCCTGGGGCTAAGCCATCCACTGGTGCGAGGGTTAACCTTGCGGTACACTCCTCCCTGCCCCATAAAGTCATTGCAGAAAGTCGATATTTGAACCGGCTGGATCAGTGAAGTATCTTCACTCGGGACGCTATCCGGTAGTAATCCTCTTAAAGGCATAACAGGGCCTGAAGGACTGCTCACAAAGACTCCTCGGTTCAATACTTTCTTGTATGAGATCTTCCCGGGCCGCCCATGAAGATCTGGAGTCAAAGTCCACACCATCTTTCTGGGATGTGTGGCATAGAAGAATGCCGAGATAGGGTAATCTCTGGGCATCCTTGGCAGATACATGACCGTGCCCTCAGCAGTAAATACCCAATTTTTCTTCTTGGGCTTTGTCTGGGATTGTTTATCGATAACATCCCCAAATAAGAAACCTGGTTTCTTATATTCAATCCCATCTATGTATGGGGATCCCCACTGATCATACTCAGTAGCATTCGTTCTCCTTGGGACGAGATCAGAGTTCCCCTTTCTTGAGGATACTCGGTTCCAGAGATGGGGAATGTCACATGAGATAAGTCCTCCAGATAGTTGGAGTTCAGCATCCCAGCAGCAGAGCCCATCACTTCAGCCAAAGGAGGGATCTGCAAGTCCACTACAAAATACAAGAAAACAAGTCAGTTTTTTTATGCTAGACGCTACACTCTTGCAGTATACACCAAAGACTAACAGTCTGAGCTTTTACGCTAGACTGCAAAAACTTGAGTCTTACGCTGGAATCTATTTCCAGTGCGTAAAACTCAAGAATGGCAGTATACGCCAAAATCTAACAGTCTGAGCTTTTTGCGCCAGATTGCCAGAATTTGAGTCTTTATGCCGGAATTAACATCCAGCGCATAAAACTCAAAGTTTATAGTATACGCCAAATTTTGACAGTCTGAGTTTTTACGCCAGACTGCGAAAAGATGGAGTTTTTACGCTGACACATTAGAAATATGGGCGTATTGTTTCGCATACACGTACAACGTGTGCGGAAGGTCCTCTATTCCTCTCGAAGTCTTTCGCTGTGATGTCCGGAGCGTAGCTCGACGGTGGAGCACTTCGTTCAGATCGGGGCTCGCTCAGCCTAATGGGGGTTGCACGTGCTTGAGTAGAGGAGCAAGATGAGGAAGCATTTTTCTTTCCCTTAGCAGTAAGCTCAAAGTTCTCAGAAAAGAGACAAAGACGAAGTGTTCTCAAAGAGATGAAGGGTTTTGCAAAGACAGATGAAGGATTTTTTTCTCTCTCAAGACCTTGGGCTATTTATAGAATTCTGATAACACTTCGAATCTCTAACCAAATCTGATTTTTAATATTCGGTTATGATTGGGGACCACGTCAGTCTATCATTTAAAAAAAGAAGACGGACAGTCATGCTGCGTAACGTTTATGTTTTATGCTCAGACGCTTTTACACTCAGAAGCTATAAATCTATGGTTTTACGCTCAAAGGCTACAAAACTATGATTTTACGCTCAGAAGCTTTTACGCTCAGAGACTACAAATCTACGGTTTTACGCTCAAATGCTACAAATCTATGGTTTTACGCTCAGAAGTTTTTACGCTCAGAGGCTACAAATCTATGGTTTTCGCTCAGAATCTTTTACGCTCAAAGGCTAAAAATCTACGGTTTTACACTCAGAGGCTACAAATCTACAGTTTTACGCTTAGAAGCTACAAATCTACGATTCTACGCTCAGAAGCTACAGAAGGCCAATTACAAGGGTTTACGCAAAAAATGCTCCTTTTTGGCTATAAAATATTCCAAGTGCCTGAAACACACAGATGTCAGCATTGAAGATGACTCTTCCTCTTGGGCCATTGGGAGTTCATTTGAAGTCTAGCCAGAATCTTTTACATCTAAAGTTTAAGTATGGCCTGTTCAGGGGACATTTCTTGCCCTATTTCGAGGGATTTTCGGGGAAACCATTATTGAAGATGTTGGTCTGAACAAAAATTCTTCGTATCAGAGAAGTGATAGTTCAGAGTTCTATGTGACTCCTCGTCCAAAAAAAGCATGACAGTTAGATCTTCAAGACAACTTAATACTAAAGAGCTTTTTATGCATCTTCCGTTACGCGTAAAAGTCGGGACGTAACCGGATAATCGTTTATCAGTTTCAATGTAAAATTATTTAGACGTGTTGAAGCTGCACATTATCAGACTTTCTCACAGCAAATATGGCAAATCAGCAATGCGTAAAAGAAGACAAGTCTATTAATCATGATTACATATGATAAAAATCCAGTTTACAAAGGATTTTTCATTTTCATGATTAATATGATGAAAATCCTTTTTCTTACAAAGGATTTCTTATTAAAGATCACACTGGGAATCTATTGTGCCAGGTTCTCATATTGGTAGAGATCTTTTTCTTCTTCTACGGCACTTCATCGGCTTCTGCGGCCGATGAACAAGAAAATAATGAATGGCGGGAGGATACAAAACTGGGCCTGCATTATTCAAGCCCACCCTCCATACGCTATGGCAGATACGCCCTAGAATTGTGTTAGGGATTTAGACCTAACACAATACTGGAAGACAGGGCCAAGCTGCCTACCTACGTCCAGCTTCATAATGGAAGAAAATACAGCTAGCAAGCTGTGTGGTCCGATAAGTCCCTTCCTCTCTCCTTGATGAATCGCCATACGAAATTGCTGAATATTCCGAGCAAAGGAAGCTATGATTTTCTTCCATGATCCATTATTACAGAGGACATTTGCTCGAAGATGCCTCCTTTTATGGCTCCTTACATGCTGGAAGAGCATAATCTTCTTCTTTCTCAGGTCAGTCCGATGAATCTCGGCAACCATCTTCTTTGGTGAAGGAAAAAGGAAAAAACAGGTTCACTCGCTTGCCTTTATATAGGCAGAAGAGTACCAAATTCCAATAAATTTCTAAAATTTGTCGAGAAATCAGCCTCGCAGAACGAGTCAAATTTGACCGTTTCATGCTTCATTCAAAGTATTTTAAATTACTAAGAATTTGAAAACTTTGAAGGGGGTCTTGTAGAAGCATAAAAATACGCTAAGGAATTATACGCGTAAAACCCCCAACATGCGTGAAGCCCGCGTAAAATGGAGCTCTAGCGCTGTGTGGCATAAAATATGACTTCATAGCCATTGGCGTACAACAGAGCTTCAACGCTATTCAGCATAAAATAGAGCTCCAAACAACCTGCGTAAGACAGTACTTCCATACTGCTTTGGCGTAAAAAGGTTGCTACATCGCCACTCTGGCGTAAAATATGTCTGCTTTTAATGCAGCGTAAAGTTGTACGAGAAAATTTTTGTATTCCTCGAATGAACCTGTCAGACAAAACAGTGAACCTGACTCCTGACGAAGAGTAGTGCACGACTATCAAGAGGACGACTGTAATAATGATTCTGTACAGAGACCCAGACTGTCGTTTAGTGACATAATCATTGATATAAGTCGTTTTTACACATTTAAGGAATACGCTGCCTATTCTGCACAGGCAGAGATAAGTTTTACGCTCAAGATGAGACAAAATCAGACGCCACGTCAAAAGTTGTTCTTCGTACAGAACTCGAGGCACACCTCTGCAGTTAATGCGCGAGATGGGAGTAGATCTCTGCATTTAATGCACGAGATTTGGTTCTATTTTTAATGACCGAGAGAGCTAAAACTAGGGCTAATACGCTCAAGTCATCATCCTGACATTTTATGCCAACCAGGCTATTTTCAACTATAGGAGTACACCATATGCTATCTTCTCGAAATACGCCAACTTAGGCTATATTTGCAAAGGTACATGATAAGGCTATTTGGCCCATAATACGCTCAAGACCTCAGTCAAGGAAGGATGATTGGCTATCTTTATGCTGGTTACCTATTATGCAGCTATTTGGCTTTTACGCCAACAAGATAGCTACTTGGCTTTTATGCCAACAAGACAACTACTTGGCTTTTATGCCAACAAGACAGCTATTTGGCTTTTACGCCAATAAGACATCTACTTGGCTTTTACGCCAACAAGACAGTTACTTGGCTTTTATGCCAACAAGACAGCTACTTGGCTTTTACGCCAACAGGACAGCTATTTGGTTTTTATGTCAACAAGATAACTATTTGGCTTTTTACGCCAACGAGACAGTTATTTGGCTTTTATGCCAACCATCTTTACGCGAGGGGCAGTTACCTACGTGGCTTGCATGCCGTGATCTTCGATGAGCGATTATACGCGTTATCTCATAATGGGACACGCATCACACACGAATTCAGGGGATCATTCAGATGTGGATAGCAGTTATTATAACCACCGCATAAAAGGTGCAACTCTCTCCACTGTTTGACTTCTACGTCGACTGGTCAGTTATTGTGACTGAGCTCTATAAATAGAGACTTTCGATCACAGGAGACAGAGGGGAGTGGAGATCAGAGAAAGAGCACATACAGAGAGTATTGATTGACAAATTTGACAACGAGAGTTCAATCCCTCATGCAATCTTTGAAGCTTCTTCTTCTTCTACAACACTTCTTCGTCATCGTATGGTCAAGGGATAAAGTGATCGACCGCAGATCAGACTCCTATAGCAATATTTCCCCAGAATTATTTTTTGTACTTAACATCCTCGTATAGGATTAATTGTACTTCTTTTTTTCTTGTTTGTAAACAAAGAAAGGGTTTTCGTATAAACCTACTTTCAATTTCTTTTGTTTATCATCAAACAGATGGTTGCACAGGCTACTGTACCAGCTTAAGCACTAGCTCCAATACCTCGAGCTAGAGTTGGTTCAGTAAAGGACTTTATACAAATGGGTCCAAAGTCGTACGAAGGCATTGAGAGCCCAGAGGAGACTACCAACTTGATTACTCATATGCAGAAGCTATTGGAAGCATCACAGTTACCTACGGACCTATGGATGACCGGTGTAAGGACACTTCTAGATGGTAATGCTCATCACTGGTGGGAATCAATGGAGTGCCAGTTGGGTACATACCAGACTTGGGAGCAATTCTTGGAGTGCTTTGAAAGGAAGTACTTCCAGGACACCGTCATAGATGCATTGTACGATCAGTTTCTTCACCTAGGGCAGGGGAACAGAACAGTTGACGAATATGATATCGAGTTTAGTCGACTTAGTATATATAGCACTGCCCTAATACTGAATGACTTGGCCAAGGCTAAGAGATTTTATTGCGGACTGACTCAGGAGCTCCAATATTACACTAGCTCACAGTCACGGATCTCTTATGCCAAGTTACTGACAGAAGCCAGATTGCAAGAAACCATTAGCAGAGAAAAGGGAGGTCAGTTGAGGACACAATAAGGACCATCAAGGACACAACTAGGGCCAGCAAGGACACAGTAAGGAGGACCTATCCGACATCCTTTGGCACAGTAACAGTATTACCAGCACAGAGCAGGACTGTACCAGATTTCGGAGAAGCCCTAATATAATTATTGTAGGAGAGCCGAACATATTTCGAGAGATTATCGAAATTGCTTAGGACAGTATTTACGATGTGGTTTCGGACAGCATTTGGCAAGAGACTGTCTAAGGCAGCAGATATTGACACTACCACCGCCAGCACAGAGGCTAGCGCTTCCAGCATCGAAGCCAGCTCAGCAGACGACTAGACCAGGATCACCTCGACCCCCAACAGCAGGAGAATTTCAACGAGGACCACAACTACCTACTCAGGAGGATCAGTACATGAGGGCTAGTCATGGAAAGCCACAGAGGAATGGGCAAGCTTTTGCATTGGAAGTGGATGACATGGATCAGGAGGTTGATGTCATAGCAGGTATTACTCTTGCTTTTACTTTTCCTGCTATTACATTATTTGATACGGGAGGGACCCACTCATTCATATCATCTAGCTTTATCGCCAAACATAACATTGCCTCTACACCTTTACCTAGTTGTGTTAGAATTCTCATCGGAGGAGGAGTTGTACCTGTTAGTCGGACTTGTAGATCGTGTCCTATAGTGATACGTGGCAGAGAGATGAACGCCCGACTCTTAGTCCTTCCTATGCCAACTTTTGATATTGTGCTTGGAATGGACTGGCTAAGCAAGTACTACGCTTTATTCGATTATTTTGGAGGAAGCATTCTTTTTAAGGTACCAGGACAGCCTGAATTTGAGTCTGCACGAGGATCCACAAAAATCCTTGATGGTATGCAGCTCGTAATGGACGATGTTGTCTATCATCCCATTATTTCAGAATTTCAAGACATCTTTTCAGAGGAATTGCCAGGACTACCCCCAGACAGAGACGTAGAGGTTTTAATTGAATTAACATCGGGAGCAGTACCCATAGCATAGCATATTTGCAGATTGGCGAAGAAGGAGATGGATGAGCTGAAGGCACAGTTGAAAGAACTAGAGGAGAAAGGTTTCATCCGACCAAGTGTATCACCCTGGGGAGCACCAGTGTTGTTTGTACCAAAGAAGGATGGGTCAGTACATATGTGCATTAACTACAGAGCCTTAAATGCAGTAACTGTGAAAAATAAATACCTATTGCCATGCATTGATGACCTATTTGATCAGCTTAGTGGAGCTAAAGTGTTCTCGAAGATAGATTTGAGATCGGGATATCACCAGGTGAAGGTATGGAAGCAGGATATTTTGAAGACCGCATTCAGAACAAGTATAGGCACTACGAGTTTCTGGTCATGCCATTTGGGTTGACCAATGCTCAGCTATCTTTATGGACTTAATGAATCAAGTCTTCCACAAGTATTTGGACAAGTTTGTGGTCGTCTTCATAGATGATATACTTGTCTATTCGAAGAGCCACGAGGAGTACGAGAAGTACCTGCAGATTATTCTAGAGACATTGAGGAGAGAGCAGTTATATACAAGCTCAGTAAATGTAAATTCTTCTTGGACAGAGTTTTATTTCTTGGGCATGTCATCACGGGAGATGGTATTTCTGTTGATCGAGAAAAGATCTCGGCAGTCGAGACATGGCCTGTTCCTAAATCAGCAGCGGAGGTGAGAAGTTTCCTTGGACTTGTGGGATATTACCGACGATTCGTGGAGAGCTTCTCAAGGATAGCAGCACCTATGACTCATTTGACATGTAAGGACCAAGAATTTATATGGACCGACGAGTGTCAAGCCGCTTTTGAAGAGTTGAAGAAGCGACTGACTACAGCACCAGTATTGACTATTCTATCAGGATCAGGAGGTTATGTGATCTACATTGACGCATCGAGGAAAGACTTGGGATGCGTATTGATGCAGCATGGCAAGGTGATTGCATATGCATCTAGGCAGTTACGAGTGCATGAGAAGAATTATCCAACTCATGACTTGGAACTTATAGCGTTGTATTTGCTCTGAAGCTATGGAGACATTACTTATATAGGGGACGAGTGGAGATCTATACAGACCACAAAAGCCTCAAGTACATCTTCACGCAGAAAGAGTTAAATATGAGGCAACGTCGATGGCTTGAGTTGATAAAAGATTTTGAGATAGAGCTATATTATCACCCAGGCAAGGCTAACGTGGTAGCAGACGCGTTAAGCTGGAAGCCAGCAGCTTACTTCTTGACGACACAGAGAATTATTAGAGGACTTGCAAGAGCTTGGCACTAAAGTGATATTACCCGGAGTAGACGAGATACTAGCCAACTTGTAAGTACAATCATCACTATTAGAGAGGATTAAGACAGCTTTGCCTACAGATGCCAGATTTTAGAGATTGAAAAAAAGAACAGAGGCCGGAGAGCAGCAGGATTGTGCATTCATGATGACCGGATATTACGATGTGGTGATCATCTTTATGTTCCAAATAGAGAGATTCAACAAGAGCTGGTGACAGAGGCTCATAGTTTGATATATTCTATTCATCCTGGAGGCACCAAGATGTATCGTGACTTACGACAGCACTTTTAGTGGCATAGAATAAAAAGAGAGATAGCTCGCTTTGTAGCTAAATATTTGGTATATCAACAAGTAAAGGCGAAGCATCAGAGAATAGCAGGATTATTGCAACCCCTTCCGATTCCAGAGTGGAAGTGGGAGCACATCACTATGGACTTCGTTATGGGTTTTCCCAAGAGTCCAAGTAGGAGAGATACAACATGGAAAATAGTGAACCGACTCACCAAGTCATCACATTTCTTACCTTTTAGAGTTGGCCAATCTACATAAGTTTTGACTGACTTATACATGAGGCAGATCGTGAGATTGTACGGCATACCAGTCAGTATTGTATCAGACAGGGATTCACATTTTATATCACACTTTTGGAGGAGCATTCAAGAGAGTCTTAGAACTCGTCTGAAGTTTAGTACATCTTATCACCCGCAGACAAATGGGCAGTCAGAGCGTACTATTCAAACATTGGAGGATATATTAAGAGCTTGTATGTTAGACTTTGGAGGGTCATGGGAGGACCACCTACACCATGTGGAGTTTTCTTACAATAATAGCTATCAAATGAGTATTCAGATGGCTCCGTTTGAAGCATTATATGGAAGAAAGTGTGGGTCTCCTGTGTGTTGGAGTGACATGGAAGAACGTCAGATTCTGGGACCAGAGTTGGTGGTCAACACTGTTGAGACAGTTAAGAAGATACAAGGACACTTGCGAGTAGCACGGGACAGGAAGAAGCAGTAGACAGACCTTTATCATCGTCCCTTGGATTTCAAAGAGGGCGATCATGTCTTCTTGAGGATATCACCTACCAGAGGCACAATTCGATTCGGAGGGCGTGGCAAGTTGAGTCTAAGGTATATTGGACCATTTGACGTGCTAGAGAGAGTGGAAGAAGTGGCATAACGACTTACGCTACCACCTTCACTTGAGGGAGTACATGATGTATTCTATGTGTCACAACTCAGGCGATATATGGCAGACATCAGTCATTTCCTCGACCATTCGGAGATCACAATTGGGATGAGCTTGTCATACCAAGAGCAACCCGTAGGAATCCTTGATCGTCGAGAGAAAGTATTGAGGAACCAGTCTATTCCCTTGGTTCGCGTGGCATAGAAGCATGGAGCGCCAGGAGAATCAACTTTGGAGTGCGAGGAGGACATGCGCAAATATTTTTCGAACCTATTTGCAGACCAAGGTATAGAATTACTTTGTTAATTTATATCTTATACCATCCTTGACTTTCTATCGTGGCTAAGTTTTAATTTCGAGGACAAAATTTTTATAAGTTGGGTAGAATGTAAAACCCCTAATTCTAAAAACTATATTAATATCTTTAATTAATTATTAATTGAATTTTAGTAATTATGGGCTAATTATAGGAAATAGAATTTATTTAATTTTTATTTTAGGAGATGGTGCATTTAGAGAATTTATGGAGCAATTATAAATTTTCCCTAATTTATTTCATATAGGAGACCTATTGGACAGTTGGTAGATAATTGTATGCTCTAAAATAAATTTCTAGAAATTATATATATATATATATATATATATATATATATATATATATATATATTTAATGCATATTAATTAGAATAGAAATAGAAAAAAATAGAAATAGAAAAAAAAATAAAGAAAGAAAAAGAAAAGAAAAGAAAATGGATTTAAATCATTAATGGTTCTAAACCCTAAACCCACAACCCTTAGCCTCTACACGACCCACCAAGAATAAAGCAAGCAGCAGCAGGGTTTTCCAAACCCCACGCGCACTCGCGTAAGCCCATCCGCTCTTCTCCCTATATATATTATCATAAGGAACAAAACCCTAACCCTAAGATCACCTCTACTCCACCCTCGATCCCACCAACCCTAAGCGCCAGACCGCCAGCCCTGACGTCGCCCAGACCGCCGCAGACTGCACGGCCGAACGCGATCAACGTCGCGCACACGACTGAGTTAAACAGCAGTTTGAACAGCGACGTACATGTGTTCAAGCCCTGTTTTTCGTCTCCTCGCTGAACCAAACTCGACCCCGTCTTTATCGGTATGTTCACGATCTATCCCCCTTCCATACCTGTATATTAGTTGACCTCGAACAACGCATAAACCTAGGCAAAAATAGCGACCAAGTTGGCAAAAAATAACAACTTTTGGGATCGTAGAAAACTGCGGTAACTACCTATGTTCACGGATTCGTATCTCCCACCACAGAGATCCGAATTCAGATTTTGTTTTTGGTATGCGAAGATCACCTAATCTAGTTTATTTTTTGTCAAATACATTAATTTATTAGTTGCTGTACGTAGAATTAAATTAGTTAGAAAACCCCGAAAATATACTTTTTCTATCTTCTAAAATTTGTGATACGAAGCGCGCCCCGCCAAACGGGACCGCCCCATCGTGTACCAAGTGTACCAAAAAGTGCACACAGTATACCCAGATGTGTGGACTTTCGCGAAAACTGATTCGGGCGCGTGTGCGCGTCAAAATCAGCCCGTATCCGCAAAAAATCTCCCGTATCGCAACTTTGGCAAAATCTTGCGCCATTTAGTGCACGCTTGTCAGAATATGATGAAACATACGCCACTAGACTCGTGGTATCACGTTGGTCCTGTGACCCAATTTTCACGCAATTCTGAGACAGTTGACCAAGTCGCCTATTGGTGGGCCCTACGGTTGACTTTTTGGGCAAAATTGTGTTCGGTTCACCGTAATCCACATTTGGATATACCGTTGAGTTCGTACTGACTTTTAGAGTAGTTTGACCTATAATTTGTCCCATTTAGAGACTCTTACCCTTGGCACACTTTTTGGTACAAAGTAGGCCACATGTAGACCCCACTTTGACCCAAAATTACCATTTTGCCCCTGTGTCCAAATTGGACGAAAGGATAGTGATTTATAGCTATTTCGTTGATTTCAGAAACGTTGGTGATATCTATTTCAGCATCCGAAGACGTTGTTCAGAGCCATTAGTTTCTGATCCCGTGTCCTTGACATTTGGATGCTTACACTTTACAGATTTCTTGCCAGACAAGTATACCTTGCCATTGTACTGTAATTATATTCCATATGATGCATGCATATTTTATTTCTGCTTGTTTTAGTTCATTTATTTTAAACTGCTATATAAACTGTATGTCTAAGAAAACTTGGATGCAACGACGGTGTCGTTGTGTTCTATTTTTATTTATGTATATGCATTGGACCTACTTTATGAGACCACCCCATTATCATGAGGCATCTTATGTTTCATTGGCCATGACACTATTCTTACACAAGTACGAGTTACATGTAGAACACGAACTTGCGTACTCGGCTGGCCACTAGTACGTATAGATCGTACGACGGATAGGGATAACTGCCGATAGAAACTTTGCATGCTAGTAGACCTGGTTGTTATTTAGAGGTATTATCGTATCATGTATGTGACATGCTTAGAGCATGGGGTGGGGAGAACAACAAGTAAGGTATTTTGGCTCCTTTGTACTTTTTCCTTCTGTAACCCGGAAGCTCCGCTGGAGATACGAACGGTGATGACCCTTATATATTATATATTATCAGGCGGCCTCTGCTGTTCAAAAGATGACATGCTTTGTAGGCCCTTGATTCTCCGAGAGAGTTACGCCAATCCTATTTTTAGCCAGATAGCCCACTTGGTGGAAAGTTGTTCTCAAACTACATTCACTTAGACGGTTAGGCGACCCCATTGGATGTTTATTTTTTAGTACTTTATTGGCATATTATTATGTATCTTGTTACGTCCCTCTGAGGACCTGGTCCCTTTCCAGATTAGACGAGCAGGAGTATCCGCAGGAGTACGGACCTGGACCTGACGCTACTTACCAGACTGAGGAGGTCGTACCTTCGGAGTATCTGTGATTTATTACAGCTGTTTAGAGATTCTAGTTGCTATTCTTTTAGAGATATTTATTCTTATATTAGAGTTGATTCTCTTCTCTCTTTAGTAGTTTTAGTATAGTCGATTTGCAGTGGATTTGTTTCCATCCGACTATCATACTTTGATACTCATCTTTGATATTCAGTATTTATTCCCATTTATTTATCTATTTGTGCTGTAGATAAGATATATATTATGTGTGACTTGTTGAGATAATATATTATCACTGGTGGATTGGATATTCATGTACAGCGTACGTGTGTATATGGTTTCCATATATTGGAGTTCGTATACATACGGCTGGCGTGTTACGTATTCCTAGTCCTATGTATTTTGGGACTGGGGCGTGACATCACGAAAGTATATGGTTCTTGAGTTTTACCTAGACTACGTCATATGCATCTCGATTGTCATCGTACCATTCTTGGAAATATTTTGATTATCTTCCTATTTTTCTTGACCCTAACCTTGATTAGTGTTGGTATGATTTGTTAAGTCCAGCCCTAGAACCTTACAACTTCTTTACTTATTAATGACTGAATTAGAAAATCCCATAGACGAATTTCTTAGTGAAGTTGGATGTACTAGTTGTGTGATTGTCATGCATGTATGATATAGGGGGCATGATAGTTAGGAAATGTCTATAGTAAGTACTAGGTTAACTAAGTCGTACTGCCATTATAATTCTTAAGCTCACCATGATACTTGTGGGTAGTTAGAATCAAGAACCCGGATAACCAAATAGTCGACCTATATAGAAAATGCGATGGCTAAGATGGACCACTACCTAAGAATTCTAAGGAAAGAAAATAGTACAAATAGGGAATGTCAAGAGTAGTATGTATGGCTAACATGTGGTTCATAACCTAGAGGATTGAGACGAGGAAGTCAGATGTCAATTTTGAAGATGTTTAGTATTTGATGAAAGATGTGTTTGAGGCTAAATTTATTCGACTAAGTCTAGAAGGCTCAATAGTATTATAGACTTTGAGACCACAAGAAGTTGAAGGAATGATAAATAAAAATGAACGCCCGAAGGAAATAAATGGTTGAGGAATAGTATGTCAAATTCTTAAATATTGGCGTAGTGATCATCGATTTTCAAAATATATATGAAGGAGGTAACTCACTATTGATTGAGGAAGTTGCGAGAATAAAGAAATTATTATAGTTAAGCATGATTCATTTATGAAAGGTTGGATGTTATAGCAGTTATTAAGGAATAATGGTTAGATTAAAGTTTGATTAACTATAATTAACTTTAAGAATTGTAGAGGTTGCGAATAATTGATTACAAAATTATTCAAGTGTATTTGATATTGCAAGAATTAAGATCAGGATGGAATACTTCCTTTTAAAGGAGGAAAGTTAACCCTAAGAGTAAAATTAAGTGATTATTGATTTTTAAACTGGAAATGAATGGGTTAGATTATTATTATGATTGAAGAAGTTATGATGAGAATTAAGGAAAGATACATTTATGATAGGTTGTACATTACGACCACTATTGATGAGTAATGGTTAAATAATGGTAAGATGATTAAGTTGAGAATTCTAGAGCTTTTAGAGAAAGAGTAGCTTAGAAAGAAATTGATTGAGTGCTTGTGACTATGTAGGAGTCATATTAAAGATACAATTGGTTTTGGAGTAGTTGCAAAGATGTGAGGAAGAGTTTTGAAATAGAATAACAACGTAAGGTCTCGTAGATTAGGATAAAGATTGTAAATTCTAGTAAAATTCTTGTAAGTTGGGTAGCGTGTCATAATATCTAAAGTGTACGCTAATTCTTAGAAGGTGATGCTATCTAGCAACCTGGTCGTAACTGTTACGCCCATTCATGGTATCTAAGGTATGACTTAACATAGTTATATTTCTGCTGCTTTACTTATCCTTATCCAGCGTAGGGTTTTACTTTTAATTTTGAGGACATAATTTTTGTAAGTTTGGTAGACTGTGAACCCCCTCCTAAATTATTTATTTTATTTATTTATTATGTATTATTTACTTATTTTATTTTTAATACCATTTCCTATTTAGTTATTTTGAATTTATTTTTTGATTAATGGAACAACTTTTATAAATATTTTTCTATAAATAACTAATTTTTCCATGTATGTATCTATACTATATTATTTTAATTCTGATTGGTTAGAGATTTTTTCTAATTATATATATATATATATATATATATATATATATATATATATATATAGTAATAAGGTTTTGTTAAAAAAAGTTTGAAACCAAAACTTTCCTAAACAAATCACTAAACCAACCTACAGACTACCCAAACCCTGCAAACCCTGGGAACCCGACCCCTCACCTTAGTTCCTACAGTAGATCCGCTTTCAAATTCAAATTTTGAATTCATTCTAATCTAGGAACAAATTAACACTTAATTGACCTAATAAACACATACTACACTAGGAAGCCATAAAAGAAAAATGATTCTACTTATTTCCAACCGAATACACCCGGCCCCTCTCCATTCTCACTCGTTTTCTGGAAAATCCAAGAACTCTTCCCCTTCCAAAAACACCGACACCTTTTCCAGACTCTGGCAATTTACCCTGGCCTCCTGCCGTCGAGCGCCGTCGCCGGAGTACACCGTCTGATCCCAGATTTGACCCCCCACGCGCAGCACCCATCAACTCAAAACTGGTTTTTTTCTAATAAGTTTTCTTCCTCCACTTTCATTCGTTTTCCAATCAGTCTGATTTATTTGATTCACAACATAACCATCTACTAGTCCTTCAATTAGATTTTTTATTACTATTTCAAATCACATGTAAATTAAATCGAAAGTCGGACAAAAAATTGGGTTTTAAAATTGTAGAAAACCTTCCCAAACCCCTAACTTTGAACCTATTTTTCTACCTTAATTTTTGATATTTTAAAATTGTTTTAAATAGACTTTTCCGAAACATAAACAAGTTTATTTTGCTTCAATTAATTTTAATTAATTCATTTTTAATCTATGTTTATTTTTATTTGAAAACGGTAAAAAAAAACTTGTTTTTAAAAATCCAAAATTTTTTGATACGGTTTCGTCCCTATAAACTCCCCTATTTTTATAAATTAAAATATAAAAATAAATAAGAATTTAATATATATAAATAATTACTGTAATACATTTTGGATTATTTTATAAAATTTATAAAAATTTCTAGATTTTTAGGACTCAAAATAAGGTAGGACTCAAAATAAGGTACTGATAATAATAATCCTAATAATATTAAAAATCCTAATAACCAACCATTAAACTAACACTAACCAAAGTCCTAATCTATTTCCTAACTCTACCGGACACACCCTCCAGACCCGCGACCGACTCTCCCTTCCCCCTATAACACCTATATATACGTATATGTATATGTATATGTATACACACAAACCATCACAAACCCTAACCCTAACTTCTTCCTCACCAACCCTACCCCTGCTTGCCGCTTACCCGACCCTAGCGCACATCGCACGACAGCAGCCCCCCTGTGCACCCAACTTTCAGGTTCGATATCTTCCTCCTCTCTCATTTATTTTTGAAAATGGTTTCTTTGTACACATAGACAACATAACCCTTTAGAAATCCTTTCAAGTAGAATAATTTTTAGTGTCCTGGTTTGAGAGATAAGTTGACTCAAAGTTGATGAAACATTTTTTTTCAAAACTACAAAACAGTCCAAACATCCATGTCCATGTCCAAATTACTTCGAACCTATTTAATATTTTTAAATTCTAATTGAAGGGACTTATAGACAACATATCCAGGATTAAATATTTTCTTTTAGTTTTAATTAGTTAGCTTTATCCGTTGAATTAAATCTGTTGGAAGTTGACTGAAAACCCTATTTCCCAAAACTAAAATTTCTCAATACGAAATCTGCCCTGTCAAAAGAGACAACTTTGTCGCATACCAAATATGACAAAAGGCACGTATGGTATTTTCTGACATGTGAAATTTTACGAAACTTGATTTAGACGTGTGTGCACGCCAAAATTAGCCCGTATTTAGTCGAAAGTCCTCTGTATCGATATTTTATAAATTATTCCATTAGTTTGTGTGTGCTCATCGAATCATAACCAAACTTACGCCGCTGGACTCATAGTGTCTCACTTGTCCTGTGACCCAAGTTTCATCCGAATCTGAATAATTCGATGAATCGCCTTTTCATGGGCCCCACAATTTGACTTGGAGAGCGATTTTGTGATCGGTTCACCAGAACCTAAAACTGGACGTACCGTTGAGTTCGTATCATCGATTATGATTCGTTTAACCTATAATATGTCCAATTTAGATATCTTTAGCTTTGACACATTTTTTGGTACAAAGTGGGCCACATATGGACACCGCTTTAACCCAAAATTATTATTTTGCTACTGTATTCAAATTGGATAAAAGAATAGTATTTTTTTATTATTTTGCTCATTTCAGAAATGTTGGTAATGTCTATTGCAGCATCCGGAGACATCTTTACTACACGCGGTTCAGAGTGCGTAGTTTTTGATTTCCCTTGCCTGTCGTCTTGACATCTTTACTATACCAATTTGTTCCTAGGCAAGTATACCTTGCCACTGTAGTATGTAATTTTATTTAAATTCAATATTTATTTTCCTTCCATTTAAATATTATTTATTTTTTATATAAAACTACGCGTCCAAGAATGACTTGGGAGCAACGACGATTGCATTGTCTCTGTTGTATTTAATTATTTTATGACGTTTGACCTAGTTATACGAGACCACCCAATGATTGAGTGGTATTCCTATATCTATTTGGCCATGAGACATGTGTTACATGAGTTGTGAGTTTCATGTTGAACACAAACTTGCGTAATAGGCTGGCAACCTTTATGTATAGGTCTTGCGACGGCAAAGAAATAATTGCTAATAGAAATATATTGTTTAGCAGACTTAGAAGTTACTAGAGGTATTTGTATGTTATGGATATGACACGGTTAGCAGCATTGGGTGGAGAGAACAATAAGTAACCGTATGTGACTTATTTTTACTTTCCTTTATTTACCCGTAAGATCTGCTGGAGATGCGAGGTGTTATGACCATATATTTACTAATGACCTATGACGATCGGAAGACGTTATGTCCGTGGCCCCTAGATTTTCGAGAGAACTATGCCCGTCCCATATTTTAGCTATATAGTCCATACGCAGGAATATTGTTCTTAAAACTACATATCATATAGACTGGTTATGCGACCTTATTGGATGATTTATTCAGTATATTATTGGCATATTTTTATTGTATTTGTTTACGTCCCTCTAAGAACTTGGCCCAGATTTTTCTCCAGGTATAGACGATCGGGACTATCCGCATGAGTATGGACCGGGTCCTGATTCTTCATTTTATGTCATGGATGTCTTACCTTCCGATCTTCTATGATTATCTTTTATGATGGATCTTTTGGTTTATACTATCTCATTTTAGTTTTCTCTAGTCGTTGGTAGTGGATTTGTCTCCACCTGACTGTTAGTACTTTTGGATTATTATTCTTGTAATATCTAACAAACTTGATAATTTTGCACTTGTGAACTGTGTTTCATGTCAACGTACGGTAGTATTGGAGGGTCCCATATATTAGATTAGTCTTCGTATACATACTCGTTGGTAAGCTAAGTATTCCTAGTCCTATATATTTTGGAATTAGGGTATGACATATTTTTATGGTGGCCCATGCAGATTGAGATATATTATTTCGGTTATATTATTTTGTCGAGCAAGCCTGTGAATAGGAATAGAGTCTAGGATCTAATCCACTGATATTTAATCATCTTCCTTGATTCTAATTTTGCACTCTCATTGAATAATTGATTTGCATATACCTTGAACTTGTTTTAACGATTGTCCTTATCTTCGTGTCCAGCGATATGAATCTTTGTAATGGACGTATTGCTACCCTCGCCATCACTAAAGGCGACTCAGGAACTCTGGACGGATCGAGAGTTTTGCCTTCTACGATGGTGCCCCTGACTATACCAAATCAACAGGGACAACAATCGCAGGCAGGCCAGACACCACCATCGGTTCAGTAGGACCCTCAGACTTCAGCACCTCCGGTGGGGCATCATGCACAGTAGGCTGTATGGTATTATTCTACCACTGCCACTATAGTTCTTGCCTCAATTTGCCTTACAGATACCCTTTATTCCACCTCTACAACCATTTTTTACAGACTGATGGGAATATTACATCGGCTAAGTTCATGCAGGCTATGCTACAATCCCAATGGCAACAAAATGAGCTACTGAGGCAAGCCCTTTTAGCTATAATGAATAGGCCTCTCAAGCCACTATTGTCATGTCCCGATCCCAAAGGACCGAAGTCACCACTAGGCGTGATGCCGTGCAAGCCTAAGTTGTGTTTGCACAAGGCAAAGTACCTACACAAAACACAAAATAGACTATATATATATATATATATATATATATATATATATATATATAATATAATTTAAAATACAGAGAACCAAAGTTGACCACATTTTATAGGAACACAAAACACTTTCTTTCATTGAATACTGAAAGAGTATTACAATGCATTTGCTTGGCTTATTACAAAATACGCCATAATTGGCTTATATCTCTCCAAAACAAAAAAATTGTGACAATGTGCATACATCATATCCTTTTAGTAGGACAAAAAATAAAATACCTAGAATAAAAAGTTACAGACATGAATGGAAACTAAGAAGCGACGAGTACGGTTCCAATAGATGGGAGGCGCTCCTAAAGCTTCAAAATACTGGCCAAACTCTCGCTACCAGAACCTGGACATGTCCACAAATGTAGGTCAGTACACAACATGTACTAATGAACGACAGTGGCCAAACTCACCTAGAAATCAACACTAAGTAAACATGTGAATCTAGCTTTACTAATATGAGATCTTTCTAGTTGTCTAGGTATTTTTTAACAATGCATGCAAAGGAACATAAACAATAAAGTGAAGCACATAATAAGAATTCTTACCCACGGCTGAACGGTTATTCCTACAACAGACACACAAGTTAGCCATAATTTGTAAATCTGAATGATCTTATGAATCAGTGTTGGCATCAAGTATTATGTATGCAAGAAGTTAAACCTGGCATGTGACCTAACTACATGATGGTCTACGAAAAATCCTATGAATAGCAGTTGGAACTACGAGTCCAGGCTAACTATTAGACATAATACACATAATTGCAAGGAGTACAAGCCTCAAGGTGTTTCGATTATCTCTCCTGGGCCGAACGATCCCCAGTATCCGAGGAACCGCTCAAGAAACGTTACCTTGTGCACAAGTTGTCCGAGACTGATACGATGAATGCATTCTATCTGATAATAATATTTCTTTTGCAACAGTTGAACAATATGCATCTATAGGGACTATCTCTTTTCGATAGAGCCTTAGCTCTTCAATTTGTCATAACGATCGATTTCAAGCAATAAGGGGTTTCAATAAGTTCTCTATACACAATATTTGATAAGGGTCAAGCATCAATTCTTTTACAGAAAATAAGTAAAGTAGCAGTTCTATAAATCTAGCATATAATTTTTATCTCTTTTATTATTATCTTGTTATAGTGATATCATTGAGCAGAGGAACATGCAACTGAGTGAACAAGAGATTTCTTTTATTAAGGTGCGAAGACAAAAAAAATTATCGAAGGGCTGAAGCCACTCACCGATTGAATCAACACGAGAGAATGGGGAAGCCTCACGTAGCGATCACTTCTTGGTTATGAGTCTTGAAATTGCAATAATACTTGGTTAGTATACTTTGATCTCTTTCTCTTACTATTCGAAATGAATGCACAAGCGAGAAAAGCGAACTATGAAAATCAAATCATCAAAGTAACACGAAAATGCAAATCAACAAAACCAAGCAGCAAAAATATCCAACGAAAACTCTTGGACTCATTTTAATATAAGTCATTCCATCAGTTGGAAGGGTTCATTGTATTTCGTCTGTAATCGATTGAATCATATGGTTTTCCTGATACTATGTTTTCAATCGAGCCAAAGTCGTAGGCATAAGCTAGTGAACCGTTGGAAGTGGGGCACTACATAATACCCCACCGAGAAGAAGTTTCGTCCTCAAAAATTAAGAAATCAAGAGTCGAGAACCAAGGCACTAAAATGTCAAAGGAATCAGACACACCAATATCGTATCTGCTTGCATCATGCTCAATATTCAACTGATAAACTCTGGCCCTTCTCGTCTGATCAGTCTGTCTATTGGCGGTAGCTGGTGCTTGATTCTGATCCAAGACCAGTCCAGCATTCTCGTTATGATTATGTGGCACATGACTCTTAGCAAGATAGTTTCTTAGAAGATGGCCCTTCTCGCCGCAGTTGAAGCACTCCCCGTTAGCAACACGACAAGTTTCCACTGTGTTCCCTTGTTTGCCATAATAGCTGCACTAAAGTATATGGCGTTGTTCGCCCTCTATCTTTATCCCTCCGTTATGGTATCTTTTGGCAAGAGAGTTTCGATTAGCCGACGCCTTTTCAGGAGCACTTCGTGGTGTGAACTGTTCATTCTTTACCTATATTTTAAAAGCTTTGATGTACGAAGTACATTCTCAATTCATCATATCCTTTTTATGGTCTTCATTCAGGCCTTTAATGAATCGGTGCGTACTGGCCCTCTCGTTAGGAATCATCGAGCAAGCTTGGAGAATTTTGACTCATAGTCTTCGACGGACATGCTCCCTAACTTAATTTTGGTAAACTCGTCTTCCTTTCTCTGTCTGAAAGCTGAAGGGATATATTGTTCCAAGAATGCATCATTAAACATACCCCAAGTATTTCTGCTATTTTGATGCCTTGTGGCAAGATCCTGCTTCTTGATCTACCAATCAGTCGTGTGCTCGTAACTGCAACTACATGACTGGAGATGCCACCCTCTTGTTCGCAGGTACCTCAGCAAACTTAAACAAGCCCTCCAATTTTGTGACCCAATCTATCACCTTATCTGGTACGATCCTGTCTTCGAACTCTGAAGGGTTCAACTTCAGAAATTTGGCACCTTTAAAGGTAGACTTCCTAGCCGCTTGTTGAGGCTCATCAACTTCTGCTAAGCTCGCTTCTTGAGGCACAGTCATGGCTGCCACAGGTGTCACGATGATTCTCGATGCACTACTATTGGCTGCCAATGTCATTTATTACTATCTGAGTCAAAGTGTAGAGTTATTTCTATTGTACCAAGGCCCTATCATCAGTCTGCTGCTATTGGGCCTCAAATCTATCTTGTTGATTCTATATCATGGCTATCAATCTATCAACTTGGTTATTGGTCGAGTCAGATGCTCGCGATGTCCCTTGGTTTCCGGTCTTAGCCATATCTCAACACAAATAAAGTAACTTGTATTAGTCTTATAATGTGTTATGGACTTATTGTATGGGACATTGGTATACTCTTCAAAATTGGGACTTTAAAGCCAAAAAAATACTTATATAGTTTCGCAAACATTTTTGAAATCTGAGACTTTTAAAATCGCTTAAAAACTTATATCATTTTTGACAATGATATTTGAAAAGGCCAAGGATGTAAAGTCGTGCTCTGATACCACTTTGTCATACCCCGATCCCAAAGGACTGAAGTCACCATTGGTTGTAATGCCGTACAAGCCTAAGTTACGACTGCACAAGGCATAGTACCTGCAAAAAACACAAAATATAATATATATATATATATATATATATATATATATATATATATATATATATATATATATATATATAAGCACATAATTTAAAATGCAGAGAACCAAAGTTGAAAATATTTGATAGGAACACAAAATACTTTCTTTTGTTGAATACTAAAATAGGATTACAATGCATTTGCTTGGCTGATTACAAAATATGCCAAAGTTGTTACTTCTCTTTGAAATCCAAAACTCGCCACAATGCCCATACATTATATCCTTTAGTAGTACAGAAAATAAAACACCTAAAACAAAAAGCTTGCAGACAGGAATGGAAACTAAGAAGCGACGAGCACGGTTCCACTGATGAGAGGCACTCCTAAATCTTTAAAATATTGGCCAACCTCTCGCTACCAGAACCTGAAGATGCCTATAAACATAGTTCAGTACTCAACATGTACTGGTGAGCGATCATGACCAAACTCACCTACAAATCAACACTAAGAAAACATATGAAGCTATCATTACTAATATGTGATCTTTCTAGTTATCTAGGTTATTTTCAACAATGCATGCAAAGGAACATAAATAATAAAGTGAAGAAAATAATTATAATTCTTACCAATGGTCGAACGGTTATCACTATAGTAGACACACAAGTTGGCCACAATTTATATACATGAATGAAACTTATGAATCAGTGTTGGCATCAAGTATTAGGTATCCAAGAAGATTAAACTAGCATGCGACCTAACTACATGATAGTCCATCGGAAAAACCATGAATAGAGGCTAGAACTACGAGCCAAGACTAACTATTAGACATAACACACTCCTAATTTGGAGGACTACAAGCCTCAGGGTGTTTGATTATCTCTCATATGCCGAAAGATCTCGAGTGTCCTAGGAACCGCTCGAGAGATGTCACCTTGTGCACAAGTTGTCCGAGACCGATGTGATGAATGCATCTATAGGGATATCCCTTTTTGATAGAGCCTTAGCTCTTCAATCTGTCATAACAATCGATTTTAAGCGATAAGGGATTTTCAATAAGTTCTCTATACGCAGCATTTGATAAGGGCCAGGCATCAATTCTCTAAACGATTTGAATGATAATTCTATGTTTCGAGTAGTATAGTTCTTTTAACATTAAACAAGTAAAGTAGCAATTCTATAAATCTAGCATGCAATTTCTATCTCTTTTATTATTATCTTTTTATAGTGATATCATTGAGCAGAGGAACATACAACTGAGTAAACTAGAGATTTTTTTATTAAGGAGTGAAGACAAAATGATTCATCGAAGGGCCAAAGCCACTAATCGATTGAATCAACGCAAGAGAATGGGGAAGCCTCACATAGCGATCACTCATTTGTTATGCGTCCAAAAATTGCAACAATACTTGGTTAGCATCCTTCGATCTCTTTCTCTTACGATTCAATATGAACACGCAAGCGAGGAAAGTAAATAATGTAAACCAAATCATCAAAGGAACATGAAAACTCAAATCAATAAAACCAAGCAGCAAAATTATCTGAGGAAAAATCTTAGACTCATTTTAATATAAGTCATTGCATCAGTTAGAAGGGTTCATTGCACTTTTTCCGTGATTGATTGGTCATAAGGTTTTCCCGATACTCGGTTTCAACCAAGTCAAAGTAGTAGGTATTAGCTAGTGAAACACTGAAAGTAGGGCACTCCAAACACAAGCCCCTATGCCAGCACCAGCGCCATGACCTTACGAGGGCAACATCAAGGGTTTCACTCAGATGAACCCGACGTACTTCAAAGGTACAAAGACTCCACTAGAAGTCTTCGAGTGGCATATCAACACGGAGAAGTTGTTGAGGTCGTCATAACTACCAGAGGATCTATAGATGATAACAGTAGATATTATACTAGAGGACAACGCTCATCATTGGTGAAAAGCAGAGGAGCTTGGGTGCCATTCAGAATTAGGAGAGGTTCTATAAGCTGTTCAACGAGTTCTTTTCCTCCATTGTTCAAGATGTTCTCTATGATCAGTTATTTTATCCCAAAAAAGGGAATATGACGGTGGACGAATATGATGCGGAGTTTGACAGATTGAGACATTTTGGTGAGATATTGATTCTAACGGAGCTGGAGAGAGCCAAAAGATTCTACCATAGGTTATTACCGGATATCAGGAGATACATTAGTGCACATTGAAGGATATTCTATGCGGCAATTCTGGAGGAAGCAAGAGTCTAGGAGCTTCTTTTGAAGGAGACATAACAGAAACACAGACGCCCCGCACCAGCAGCTGCACCAACTAGAGTGCCTAAAGGCGGACCCATAAGATGTCCCTTGGCACATCAACAAAAGTATAGTGTAGGACATATCAGCCGTGGGAGAAGCATATTTTCCATCACTGTGGGAAGTTAGGGCATATTCAGAGAGATTGTCGAGTTCGTCTAGGCCAGTATTTGAGGTACAGATTAGGACAACACTTTGTGAGAGACTGTCCGGAGCAGCAGGCTTTGGCACTTCCATAACCAATGTAGAGGCTAGCACTTCTGGTACCACAACCAGCCCAATAGATGCTGAGGCCAGGAGCACCAGGAGATGGAGCACCTCGACCACCAGTAGGTGGAGGATTTTATCGAGGACCACCATAACCTATTTAGACGGAGTAGTTTACAAAGGTCGGACTACAAGGACCTCCTCAGAGGTTTGTGTAGGCTTTTTTTATGGAGATAGATGATACAGAGCATGAGGTAGATGTTATAGCAGGTATTACCCTTGTTGCTACCTTTCATGTTGTGACACTATTTGATACTGGAGCCACACACTCGTTCATATCTTCATTTTTGTTGCTAAACACAATATTTCCACTACACCCTTGTCTAAAGGTGTTAGAATCTCATCGGAGGAGGAGTTGTACCTATTAGTCATATTTGTAGATCTTGTTCTATAGTAATCTGTGACAGAGAGATGAAGGCTCGACTCTTTGTCTTCCCCATGTCAAACTTTGATGTTGTTCTTATGATGGACTGGTTAAGCCAGTATCATGCTTTCCTTGAATGCTATGAGGAAGCATTCGCTTAAGAGTACTAGGCCAACCAAAACTAGAGTTTGCACAAGGATCCACTGAGATGCATGATAAGTCAGAGGATGGTGCTTAGATGGCATTGGATGACATCACTTATCACCCTATTATTCTAGAGTTTCAAGACATATTTTCAGAAGATTTGCCAAGGCTATCTCTCGATAGAGATATTCTATCGAGTAGACTCTAGTAGCAGCACCTATATCATTACATGTTTACAGATTGGAGAAGAAGAAGATGGATGAATTAAATGTGCAGTTGGAGAAATTGGATGGCAAAGGCTTCATCCGACCGAGTGTATCACCTTGGGGAGCTCCAATATTGTTTGTACCCAAGAAGGATAGGTAAATGCATATGTATATTGACTATGGAGCTTTAAATGCTGTGACAGTGAAGAACAAGTACCCTCTGCCCCGTATTGATAATTTATTTGATCAACTGAGAGGAGAAAATTATTTTTAAAGATAGACTTGAGATTGGGATACCATCAGGTAAAGGTGCACAAGCAGAATATTTCGAAGACTACATTCAGGACAAGATATGGACACTAATAGTTTATGGTAATGCCATTCGGATGCTCCAGCTATCTTTATGGATATGATGAATCGGGTCTTCCATCAATATTTTTACCAGTTCGTGGTAGTTTTCATAGATAAAATTCTTGTATATTCGAAGAGCCACGATGAGCATGTAAAGCACTTATGGATTATCTTAGAGACATTGAGGAGAGAGCAGTTGTATGCGAAGTTCATTAAGTGTGACTTTTTCTTGGAGATGGTCTTATTTCTTAGGTATGTTATCACTGGAGATGGTATTTCGATAAACCCAAAAAAATATTGATAGTCGAGACATGGCCTATTCCTATATCAACATCGAAGGTGAGAAGTTTCCTTGGACTTACAAGATATTATGGACGGTTTATGAAAAACTTCTCAAGGATAGCAGAGCCTATGACTCGATTGACTTGCAAGGACCAAGAGTTTATTTGGACAGATGAGTGTCAAGCCTCTTTTGAGGAATTGAAGAGGCGACTGACCATAACACCAGTATTGACCATTCCATCAGGATAAGAAGAATACGTGATCTAGAGCGACACATCGGGGAACGAATTGGGATGCATATTGATGCAGCATGGCAAGGTGATTGTGTATGCATCAAGGCAGTTGAGAGTGCATGAAAAAAATTATTCTACTCGTGAATTAGAGCTTACAGTAGTCATTTTTGCCTTAAAGCTGTGAAGACATTACTTGTATGAAGAAAGAGTAGAGATCTATATAGACCAAAAAAGCCTCAAGTATGTCTTCACGCAGAAGAAGCTGAATATGAGGTAAAGACGGTGGCTCGAGTTGATGAAGGATTTCGAGATCGAGTTGCATTATCACCCAGGAAAGGCTAACGTGGTGGTAGATGTGTTGAGCCTTAAGCATATGCGATTCTTCTTGATGACGTAGAGGGAGTTATTAGAGGACTTGTAAGATCTTGGCAAAAAAGGTGGTATTACCTATATTAGACGGGATACTACCCAACTTGCAAGTATAGTCATTATTATTAGAGAGGATCATAGTAGTTTTGCCTACATATGTTAGATTTTGGAGGTTAAGCGAGAGGAACGAGGCTGAAGAGCATACGAGATTGTGTATTCATGCTGATGGGATATTGAGATGTGGTTATCATCTATATGTTCCTAATGGAGAGCTTCGGTAGGAGCTAATAGAAGAGGCTCATAGCTCGATATATTCTATTCATCCTAGTGGTAATAAGATATATCGCTACTTACAAAAATACTTCTGGTGGCATGGAATGAAGAGGGAGATAGCTTTCTTTATAGCCAGATGCTTGGTGTGTTAGTAGGTTAAAGTTGAACATCAGAGGTCAGCATGACTATTGTAATCGCTTTCAATTTTTGAATAGAAGTGGGATCATATTACTATGGACTTCGTCATGAGTTTTCCGAAGATCCAAGTGGGTGAGATATCGTATGGGTGATAGTAGATTGACTTACTAAGTCCGCCCATTTCTTGCTTTTTTGAGTTGGATAGTCTACATAAGCTTTGGCTAATTTATACATGAGATAGATCGTGAGACTATACGGTATTCTAGTTAGCATTGTGTCGGACAGGGACTCGCATTTCATATCTCACTTTTGGAGGAGCATGCAAGAGAGTCTTGGGACTCGTTTGAAGTTCAGTACGTCCTATCATCCACAGACAGACATGCAGTCAGAATGTACTATTCAGATGCTGGAGAATATGTTGAGATCATCCATGCTAGATTTTGGAGGATCATAGGAGGACCACCTATACCTTATAGAGTTTTTTTACAATAATAGCTATCAAGCGAGCATCCAAATGGCTTCATTTGAAGCATTGTATGGTATAAAGTGTAGGACTCCCGTATGTTGGAGAGACATAGGAGAACGTTAGATCTTCGGCCTAGAGGTGGTTGTTAGCACAGTAAAGAAGGTAAAGATAATCCAAGGCCACTTGCGAGCAGCACAAGATTGACAGAAGTAGTGGACAGATCTTTATCGTCAACCTCTTGAGTTTAAGGAAGATGACTATATTTTCTTGAAGATATCGCCAATTATAGGCACTATTCGCTTTAGAGGATGCGACATGTTGAGTCCAAGGTATATTGGACAATTTGACGTGCTGGAAAGAGTTGGAGAAGTTTCGTATTGCCTGGCCCTACTACCTTCTCTTGAGGGAGTGCATAATGTATTTTATGTATCGCAGCTGAGGCGATATATCGCAGATAGTAGTCATATTCTCGATCACTCCGAGATCACCATTAGACTGAGCTTGGCTTACCAAGAGCAATGCGTAGAGATTGTTGATCATCGAATGAATGTGTTGAGGAATCAGTCTATTCTATTGGTTCGTGTGTCATGGAAGCACCACTCGCCAGGAGAGTCCACCTGTGAGCGTGAAGATGACATAAGAAATCTCTTTATGTATCTATTCAAAAATCAAGGTACAACTTACATCTTACTTTTTACTACCGTCTTGCATTCACTTTTTCGTGTCGTGTCTTAATTAATTTTGATAACATTTTTTTGTAAGTTGGCTAGAATATAAACTCCCCAATTTTTATAAATTTAAATAAAATAATAAATAAGAATTTAATATGTATAAATGATTACTAGAATACTTTTTGGGTTTTTTTTAGAATTTTTTTACAATTTTTATGGATATTTAGGACTCAAAATAGGGTACTAATAATAATAATCCTAATAATATTAAAAAACCTAATAAACAAGCATTAAACTAACACTAACCCAAGCCATAATCTATTTCCTAACCCTACCCGGCACCCCCTCCAGACCCACGACCGACTCTTCCTTCCTCCCATAACACCTATATGTAAGTATTTATATGCACACAAACCATCAAAAACCCTAACCCTAACTTCTTCCACACCAACCCTACCCCTATCCACCGCCGTTGATGACCACCCAGGCTGCCCCAACCGCCGTTGACCAGACCCCCGCCGGTGCCGCATGACAGCAGCCCCTCTCGTGCACCCAACTTCCAAGTTCCATATCTTCCTCCTATATTGTTCATTTTTTGAACGGTTTCTTCATACGCTTAGAAAATATAAACCTCTACAAATTCTTTCAAGTAAAATAATTTTTTTTGTCCTGATTTGAGAGAAAAGTCGGCTCAAAGTTGACAAAAAATCTGTTTTCAAAACTACATAAAAATAATCCAAACATCCATGTTCGTGTCCAGTTTTCTTTCAAGTTATTTAATATTTTTAAAATATAATTAAAAAGACTTATATAAAATATATCCTGGATTAAATCCCTTCTTTTAGTTTTAATTATTTTGCTTTATTTGTTAAATTAAATCTGTTGGAAGTTAACTAAAAAATTTGTTTTCCAAAACTAAATTTTTTTGATACGGAGTCCATCCCGCCAAAGAAGACAACTTTATCGTGTACCAATTGCGCCAAAATACGCGTATGGTATTTCTTGAGGTGTGGGCTTTCACAAAATTTGATTTGGATGTGTGTGCACGTTAAAATCAACCCGTATCAGTCGAAAGTGCCCCATATTGATGTTTTGCAAATTACCCCCATTAGTTATATGTTTATCATATCATAATAAAACTTGCGTTGCTAGACTCGTATCATCTGACTTATCATATGACTCGAGTTTCATCCGAATCCGAGTCAGTCGACAAATCACCTTTTTGTGGGCCCCATGATTCGATGTGACAAACAATTTTGTGATCGGCTCATCGAAATCTAAAACCGGACATATTTTTGAGTTCATATCGTCGATTATGATTCGTTTGACATATAATTTATCTAATTTAGAGACCTTTAGCTTTGGCACATTTTTGGTGCAAAATGGGTCACATATGGATACCGCTTTGATCCAAAATTATCGTTTTGTCCATGTATCCAAATTGGGCACAAGGGTAGTATTTTTTGATTATCTCGCTCATTCCGAAAATGTTGGTGATGTCAGTTGTAGGGTCCATAGACGTTGGTTCAAAGTTTGTAGTTTTAGATTTTCTATGCTTGTCGTCTAGACGTCTTTACTACACTAATTTCTTGCCATGCAAGTATATTATTTATTTTGTTATATAAAACAGCACGTCCAAGATTGACTTGGGTGCAACAACGGTTGTGTCATCTCTGATGTATTTAATTATTTTATGATGTTTGACCTAGTTATACGACACCATCCTATGATTGAGAGGTATTCTTATCTCTTTGGCCATGACACATGTGTTACACGAGTTGTGAGTCTCATGTAGGATACGAACTTGCATAATAGACTGGCCACCTTTACATATAGGTTGTACGACGGATAAGAAATAACTGCTAATAGAATTTTTTCTTTTAGACTTAGCAGTTACAAGAGGTATTTGCGTGTTATAGATCTGACACGGTTAGTAGCATTGGGTGGGAAGAATAATGAGTAAACATATATTGTAAACCCCCTCAACCAAATTTAGGCCTACTTGGCTTTAGATAGAGAGACTAGGGCTAGTTTGAATCCAATTAGAAATAGAATACGGTATTTTAGATAAATTTACAATATTTATCACTTAGTGCACCTTACCGTTGTTTCGATAATTGGAGCACTACACTATTCATTACTTTCCTAAAAATTTCATACCCTTGTCCTAGACATGTCAGTCCTCCATTCTGACCTTTGTGTAACTTATAATTATGCTCTCTTGTGCCATATTTTAATCGCACAATATTTGTCGCAGACGTTTATATTTAATTTTATATAAACTTAACTTTGTATCCTTGTGCGTTCCAGTCAAAATTGGAGACACAATCTTGACCCATTTTGTGCAACCCAATTTATGATAATATTCTATTCAGAGTCCCCGATATCCAATGTACTTGTGTCCCACCAAATTTTAGCTCCATGTACTCCTAATTAATTCAAGAACACCATGTGCATTAATTTTAATTAATTTAATCTAATTTCCATCTTTGTGTAATTTTTTAAATTGTTGGGCACCTTTATGCAAAAGTGCATTAAGGTGTCCACACCATTGGAAAATACATGAAGAAACCATTTTTTCTTAATTATTTGGTAATGTGAATTTTCACCATGAATTTTGGAGTGTGTAGCACTCAACATCACCCCCCCTCATATAATCTAAGCCATGCATGTCACTACCACATTCTGAAAATGGGGGTATTTTCGACTTTTTATAATTATTAGTATTGTGGTATTCATATTAAATAATTTCTTGATAAGTGTATTTAAATTAATTAATTTCGTGAGATAGGTAATTAAATATATTATATTATATACTGTATTCTTAATGTCTGAGCTGGTAGACTCGACCTAGAAGCCATTAGACGAACACCTGTCCGAATTATTTGGGATTACGTGTTAATTTCATTATTTAGGATTTAAATTATTGGATGTTGTATTTAATTACCGTAATTTATTTAATTGTTGCGCGCTGTCGTTGCTTCGATATTTGGAGCGCTACCTGGCTTTGCCTTCCAACAAATTTCACAACATTGCCCTAGACGTGCCTGCCTTCCATTCTGCTATTTTTGCAACTCATAATTATGCTCTCTGTACCTTATTTTTAGCCGCACAAAAATCGTCGCGGACGTTTATTTAATTCCTAACTAAATTCCAACTTTGTATCGTTGTGCGTTCCAATCGAAATTGGAGACAATCTTGACCTATTTTTCGTACGACCCAAATTAGGGTAATATTCTATTCTGAGTCTTCTTCACTATTGGTATTGATGACCCTACCTGATTTTGGCCCCATGTACTCCTAATTGATTTTAGAACACAACTTACATTTTATTCCTAATTAATTTGAGGATACCATTTTAACCAATTCCGTAAATCCTAATTTAATTCCAATGTCCTGCTATTTAAGCCCGTACGACGCATACGGCACCCCCTCACCCTACAAAACACCGAACACCGAATCGTCCGTCAAATTTTCGTCATTTTATGCGTCGGTGCAAATATCCAAATTTAAGGGGGGCTAATTTGCAAATTTACATTTTTGGTGTCAACACCTCATTTGTTTAAAAATAATGTAGGAGCCCTATTATTTAACTAAGTCACCACCCTCATCCCCACATGAAATTTCTCCATGTCAAATCTGGACCACTCATTCAATGGGTGCATCCTCACCCTTGATTTTCCACACACTTTCCCCCTATTTAATGTCCTATCCCCACTAGCCCTAATCCCCAAAATTCCTAGGGAAGCACACCTCCCCACTAGCCCCCAAGCCCCCAACCGTATGAAATTCCTCTTCTTCCTCTTTTCTCTATTTTTATTTTCTTCTTCTTCTTCTTCTTCTTCTTCTTCTTCTTCTTCTTCTTCCTTTCTTCTCCTTCTCCTCCTTTGAATTTTTAAACAAGAAGGAAAGGGGGGAACACTGTTCACCTGGAGTCCCCGGCCACTTCAGTCCGGCCGCTCCCCCGTCAGTACCAGCAACTCCCCGACTCCGCCTCATTCAACCACCACCCTCAGCCGGCGGAGCCGACTGCTCCTCCTCCTAACACCAGTCCCACCACCACTGTTATCCGATTCCAGTCGATCCCCGCTGCCCGCATCCGGCAGACGGCCGCTCCCCGGAGACCTCCATTGCTGACCACCACCAGTGCCAACAGTCGCGTCTCCTTCTCCCTGAACTCCGGCCAGGCCAACCCCGCTCCGACTGAACTCCAGCTGCTGTCCTCCCTCATCCATGACTTCTTTCCGGCCTCCGACTGCTCCTCCATTGTTCCAGCCATCAACTCCGGCACAGCCCAAGCTCCTCCTTCCCGATCTCCTCTCCGACCCATCTACACCCAGCTCAACCACCACCCTCGTCGTTCCCGACGAGATCCTTCCCCAGCCCGAGATCCTCCGTTCATCCCCCGCTCCGCCTGAAGCCGTCCGGCCAGTGGACTCCGGCCACCCCCCGGTGAGTCCCTCTCCCTCTCCCTCTTCCCTCTTTCATTAAGTATATACGTATGTATAGTATATACAAATTACGTATATATGTATTCATATATATACATCTATGTTTGGGTATAATTTCGTATAGTAAATGTGTGTTAAATACGTATTTTTTGTATATATATATATATATATATATATATATATATATATATATATATATATATATGTATGTATTTTGGTATGTATGTATATATAGTATGTATATAATTACATTGATATATCTATATAAATGTTTAATTGGTATAAGTATAAATGTAGTATATGTAAATTAGTACTTGGTAAATAAATACGTATATATATATATTTTCAACATACGTATTCTTTTATATATATATAGATATTGGTCGTTATATATTTATATAAATATGTGGCCTGTATATTTTAAGACATATATATATAGTATGTTAATTCTATTTAGTATATATACATATATATATATACATATTGTATATCTCTCTCTCTATATATGTTATATGTATACAAGTATTAATTTTTATTTAAAGGATACATATATACACATATCTATTTTTGTACCAGATGAACATTAATGTATATGTTAGTAGTATATATGTATTATATATATATGGGTACTAGGTAACCCGAGTGTAAATACGGACACCCCGTAACTACACCTGACCTTGTAACCCTGTGAACTGTTAGCAGTCTGCCACACGTACACTTATGTACTGGAAAGCCCCGTATCAATTTGACCGTCTGTCATGCACAGCAATCACAGACGCGACGCCCGTACAACTTGACGCACACTGACCCTAGATTGACCAGTGCCATACCTGGCATAGCTCTGAGTTAGGTATTTGATTGTGTGTTTAGTATAGCATCTGATGCAAACGTTGTATTGTTTATTATATGTCTATAGGACTGTCGGATCATCCAGACGATACTCTGGGACAGGACATTGGTATTCACCAGCTAAGGACCCAAGGCGAGTACATTCTCTGAGTAGTTTCTTATTTATGATATCCCCTATGTTCACTGTATCTAGTGTAGATATCCATGCTCTTGATACGCTGGTTACACGGATTGGTATACACGGATCTCGTCATGAGATGTTATTCCTTATTCATGGTGTAGCTTGTACAAGACTTGTTTCCTTGTTATCTTGTGCATGTACAGACACTGATTCCGGGGAGATTTGCTACCTCCCTAGGGAATCCCGTGCCATAGCGTACCATAATTGGATCTACTATACCAGTCGGGGGTGGGGAGTATTTTAGTATAGATATGTGATCATACCCAACTCTACATGCATCATAGCTTACCCCATATCTCACGTCGGGTGCGGCCTGACCATTTACATGCTTCATAGCTGTTACGTGTGATTAGCCTGACCTCTACATGCATCATAGCTAACCAATGGTTAGCCTGACCTTACATGAATCATAGCTAATCACATGTAACCAGTCTGATCAAGTTCCCAAGCCGATCACATGTTAAAGCTAGTACTCACACACTTAGTCATAGGATTCTTGCTCGTTGACATATTATTTCTTTTCCTGCATTTACTTACAGTATTTCCAGTATTTCCTTTTTGTACATTTCTCGTTCCTATACATGCATCTCGTATATTTCCATCTAGAACTGCTACATAGTTTATATCATTAATATAGAACTGCTATTTAGAGATGTACTTTGCTCCTTCCTGACTGGAAAATATTTTCCAGACTGTGACCTTAGTGGACTTGTTTCTGACACTTGGGGATTGGATGTTACTGATTACAGGTATGACTATTTTGTCGTTAGACTTGTCTTGTATTTCTTTGCTTACCTTGATATCTCATCGTGCTTAGTTTATGTGATTGAGTATCCAGCATTATTTTATGATATCCACGTCTCCTTATGGAGTTGGATATTCTTGTGAGATGGATTAGATAGTTACTTGACCTAGACAGCGTTCTATCGTCGATGCTGCGACGTAGGCTGGACGTACCCGCGTACTCGTGCCCCTAAACCGGGTGCGGGTCATGACAATGCATTTCAAATAATGCAAATCCTAGCCCTCCAAATATCTTCATGTAAAGCCAAGCCCATCCCAAATAGGATATTGACCAACCCAATCCCCTAGGTCAACACCCAACCCAAATTCTACATGTATATATACAACTTTTCCTTTTCTTCTTCTTTATTTTTCCAAACCTACATCTAGCCGAATCCCAACTCCCCAATCTACTGTTCATCTTCTCCCTCTTCTTCCCTCTGTACCCCCGACTGGAGCCGAGTCCGATCGCCTGACCTCCGTCGGAGCAGCTCCCAACCACCGGCCGCTGATCCCCTCGACAACACAACCATCTCGCCGACTTCCCCTCAGCCGCGGTCCGCCTGAACCAACCGCCTCCTTCACCATCTTCTTGACAGCGGGACACGACTGCATCGACCACCGAGACCCCGAGACCTCCCTCATCTGCATTCCTCCGCCGAGACCTCCACCAGCAGCGCAACAGCCTCCCCTCGTCGACTTCATAACCACCTCCCATCTCCTTCCATCATCGACAACCCGACCTCCGTCCTCCTCCGTGTCATCTTCTCTCATCCCCAGTCCTCTTCTCCCTCGTCTGAACATCTCCATCTCTCCACCGTCTTCCCAACCGACCATCCCAGCACCACCATTACCACCATCACCACCTCTATCTTCCCTGTCCTCCGCTCGACCACCATCGCTCCTCCTTGCTAGCAGGAAGCACCCCGGACCTCTCCATGCTCAAATCCTCCTACTCGACCCGCCTGAGTTTCCCCCATGGCTGGAGTAGCCTTCTCCCCTTCAGCATCATCATCCCCTTCATCATAATCACCATCATCACCATTATCATCCTCATCACCATCATTATCCCCTTATCATAATCATCATCATCACCATTATCATCCTCATCACCATCATCATCTCTTCATAATCATCATCATTAACCTAATCATCATCATCACCATTATCATCCTCATCATCACCCTCATCATCATCATCACCACCAATCATCATTACCCTCATCATCACAATCATCATCCCCATCAATAATACCCTCTTCATCATCATCATCATCATCACCAATCATCACCCTCGACATAATTATCACCTTCATCGTCGTCATCGTGGACCCGTCACCCTCGCCGAAGATGACCTGCAGCAATCACCCTCGATTCTCGTGCCCGTGTACGCTAACCCCAAGGTTCGAACCTATCCCTCTCCTTTTATTGTATGCGTGTTTGTGTGAATAACATTAAGGATAGCATATTGGTTTAGTTTAGCTGTATGAGTTCAGACCGTGTCGGTTGACCTAAAGACTAGTATGCGTGTGTGTAGGATAATTAATTGGTACATATATATTGTGTGGTAATTAATGTTAGTACTAGGTATGACTGTATTATAGATGTTGAGTGACCATAAGTGTTAGTAGTGGATACCCTGTATTGACATTTGACCGTTTGACCCGTATGCGTATACGTACGCGTATGTATATAATATTCAGATTGGTATATATATATGTGTGTGTGTGTGTGTGTGTGTGTGTGTGTGTGTGTGTGTGTGTGTGTGTGTGTGTATTGTATAAGTAATTAAATGATAATGCTAAACCTAATTATGACTAATATGTTTATTTGTTGTGCGACCCTAGGATAATTATGGATATCCCATATTTACGTTTGACCAAGTGACCCTAAGAACTTGTGAGTTGACTGCCTTGTATACATTAACGTACTGGCTTAGACACATATTAGTTGACTGTCTAATTTTTATACAGAATTTAAGATAGGACACCCGCATAATTAGACGCGCAATTGACCCTGCTAGTTGACCAGTATCACACCTAGCGTACCCTCTGTGTCCAGTATAATTATGGTTGTGCATGTGCTAGTGTAATGGCTGATATTGTACTGTGTTATATTATATGTATATAGGACTATTGGATTATTCTGTGAGACTTCAGGAGCAGGTTATTGGCACTACGCAGCTTTCTTGCCAGACAAGTATACCTTGCCATTGTACTATAATTTATATTCCATATGTTGCATGCATCTTATTTTAGCTCATTTAGTTCATATATTTTAACTGTTATATAAACTGCGAGTCCAAGAAAACTTGGGTGCAATAACGGTGGCGTCGTATTCTATTTTTATTATGTATATGCACGTGACCTAGTTTATGAGACCACCCCATTATCATGAGGTATTCTGAGGTCTCATTGGCCGCGACACAGTTGTTACATGAGTGTGAGTCTCATGTAGGACACGAACTTGCATAACATGATGGCCTCCTGTACGTATGGGACGTGCATTAGGGATAACTGCTATTAGAAATTACATGCTAGGAGACTTGGCTGTTATTAGAGGTACTATCGTGTCATGGATGTGACATGCTTATAGCATGGGGTAGGAAGAATAACAAGTAAGGTATTTGGACTCCTTTGCACTTTTCTTGTGTAACCCGTACGCTCTACTGGAGATGCGCGATCATGATGACCACTAAATATTATATTTATCAAGCGGCCTTTGCCGTTCAAAAGACAACATGCTTTGTAGGCCCCTGAATCTCCAAGAGAATTATGCCAATCTCAATTTAGCCAGATAGCCCACGTGTTAGAAAGTTGTTCTCAAAATACATTCACATAGATGGTTAGGCAACCCTTGAATATTTATTTTACAGTACTTATTGGCATACTTCTATGTATCTTGTTATGTCCCTCTGAGGACTGGTCCTTTTCCAAGCGTAGATGTTCATGAGTATTAGCAGGAGCATGGATCCGGACTAGCTACTTATATTTCAAGGAGGTTTTCTCTTCGAGCCTTATTGCTTATTAATGGATGTACTTGTATTATTTCTTTTATATTCTAGTTTGGCAGTGGATTTGTTTCCACCCGACTATCATTCTTTGATACTTCATATTGAGATTTAGTTACATAGTTATTGGTTATCTATCTAATTATAATTTCTGTGGATGAGATTTAGTTATACCATGTGACTTGTGACATATTTACCACTTGTGAATTGTTATTCATATTATAACGTACGCATGTATCATGGTTTCCATATATTGGAGTTGTCATATACATGCGGCTGGCATGCTTATATGTTCCTAGTTCTATATATTTTGGGTCTGGGGTGCGACACATTTTTAATGATGGCCCATGCAGGTCGAGAGCATATTGTCTCGGTTACGTTACTGTACCGAGCAAGCCTGCACCTAGGATTAGAGTATAGGATCTCATCCATAATTGACTATGACTTACCTTCCTTCCAGTCTATTATATTTAAATAATTGTATCTTGCTTGATCCATGTACTTCCCTAATAGTTCCTTGAGTGTAGCCTTCTGCTAGAATATAGGAATCCTTATTGTTAGGATAATAATTAGGGTAACTTTTCTACTAAGAATACAACTAGAATATTGACACATCACTAAGTTTAGAATACCTAATGAACCCTAGCATCCTTTACCTGTAGATTAATTGACCATTACTCCTTGATATATTTATAAAGGACTTAAGAGTAGTATAGACACTACTAGAGTTAGTTAAAAATTTGACCATATTATTTGTCCCTAGTATTGAGGAACCAATAGAAATCCAAGGTTGAATATTAGGACTAAACCTAACTTCCATAGTGAGTTAGTATTAGAAAACTATAAATTTAGATCCGTGTCTTAATATTAGCAGACAGTACCTTAGGAAGCCAAGAACAATGAATATAATATTTTTCTTGATCATACCTCGAACACAGATATTAGCATACCACTTTCCCCATATGAACCCATGATCTTATCAAGAGTCTCTCTATTTTAATTTCATATCTTGTTCCTCTGAAATCTTAACGCTCGCTATTTGTGCGACGACTAATTATATTTTTCTTTTCTTCATCTTTCAATTTGTGCCACCTGACCCTTCTGATTGTAGGCCAAGTGATATTCTCTTATGTTAAGATATATAGTTTGCTAGGATTATAGTTATAATCTTGAAATTTAAAATTATGTACTTAGTAGAACTTGATGGTTTGAGTTGTTCTTTTAGATTGTGATTGATCATTATTCTTTAGTTTTAAATTACGTAATTTGTACCCACACCGCAATACAAATTATATCCTCTTTCACTGGAGAGCCAGTAACTTCTCCATAAGAAGATAGTGTTATATTTTCTTAACTACCTCGACTTATGCTGCTATTAAAGCCTAGTTTTGCAAACTTATTCTTTTATTGAGCTTGTTCATGACATATGTGTTATTCGGGTCTGATCAACCACACTAATACGTTGTTTATTCAGAATCAGTGTATTACGGTCTGATCAACCTTAGTGCATTGGTTCGCTCTTCGCATGACTAGTTTACGTGGATTAAAATATATACTTGACTAGTAGACGAATATATTTGCCCTTAGACATATCCGAGCATATCATATCAGTTACATAATTGTACTAATACGAGCATGTGAATAGAAATTTATCAAAATAGGATTTCAACCCACAACTGCCTTGACAACTCCTTTTTTGATTTTTTTTATCGCTTTGAATTCCGTACTTGTATTCTATCACCTCCACCTTGAATTCTTTATTATTGCTCTTTGTCTTCCCCTATTTCGAAAAGACGGACGCTCGTGCTTGATATAAGTTTGATACACGGAGAATACTAGATATATTCCATAGGCCAATCGCATTACTTAGTGACTATTTTTCGTAATTAAAGACATATCGCATGTGAGATATTTTGTGTGTAAAAAATTTTAAGGATTGAATAACACGATTAAATAACTTGAGAATTTTTTTTTTAATGTATAGTCTTATATGATAGATGTGTAAATTCTAAATTGGGTAGAAGTTGCATTGTTAACTTGAGGTAAAATTCTTTTTGTGATCAAGCTAGATTAGATTCAGAGATTCAAGTCATTTTAATCTTGAGAAATTTTAGAAGAATGATTAAGATGATGAGGATTTAATAAATTTTAAAATCTTGATATTATGGACCAAATATTTATACTTGAGCATATGATTTAAATTTTGAATATTGAGTTGAATCATTAATTTAAATTTTGAGGATCAATATAGAATCTTAGACTTGAACAATTGGTGAATTAGATTTAAAAATTTTACAATTTGATGATTGAGTTAAAAGTTAAATTTTGATTATTGGATCACCTATTGGAAATATTGAGGATATAAATTGAAATTAGAAATTTGAAGAGTATAAAATTCCTAAGTTGAAAATAGAAATAATATTTGATTAGAATTGTTTCTAAAGGGGATTATGATAGCTGAAAATTATGATACAAATTTTAATGTGGGAAATCATATAGAATTAAATGAGATTCAGATATTGTTATTTAAACTTTTGGAAGAGATTGTAATAGACTTGCCTTATGTACGAATGTGAAGGATTTAATAAATTATGCCTTATTTTAATTTCGAGGACAAAATTATTTTAAGTTGAGTAGATTATAAATCCCCTCAACCAAATTTAGGCCTACTTGGCTTAGATTGAGAGACTAGGGCTAGTTTGAATCCAATTAGAAATAGAACACGGTATTTTAGATAAATTTACAATATTTATCACTTAGTGCACCTTACCGTTGCTTCGATAATTGGAGCACTACACTAGCCATTGCCTTTCTACAAAATTTACACTCTTACCCTAGACATGCCAGTCCTCTATTCTGACCTTTGTGTAACTTATAATTTTGCTCTCTTGTGCTATATTTTAGTCGTACAACATTTATCGCAGACGTTTATATTTAATTCTATATAAATTTAACTTTGTAACCTTGTGCATTCCAATCAAAATTGGAGACACAATCTTGACCCATTTTGTGCAACCCAATTTATAATAATATTCTATTCTTAGTCTCCTATGTCCATGACACTTGTGTCCCACCAAATTTTAGCTCCATGTACTCCTAATTAATTCAAGAATACCTTGTGCATTAATTTTAATTAATTTAATCCAATTTTTATCTTTGTGCAATTTTTTTAATTGTTGGGCACTTTTATGCAAAAGTGCATTAAGGTGTCCACACCATTGGATAATACATGAAGAAACCATTTTTCCTTCATTATTTGGTCATGTGAATTTTTTTCATGATTTTTGGAATGTGTAGCACTCAACATCACCCCCCCTCATATAATCCTAGCCTTGCATTTCAAACAATGCAAATCCAAGCCCTCCAAACATCTCCATGTAAGGCCAAGCCCATCCCAAATAGGATGTTAGCTAACCCAATCCCCTAGGTCAACACCCAACCCAAATTCTACATGTATATATACAACTTTTTTTCTTCCTTATTATTCAAACCTACATCTAGCCGAATCCCAACTCCCCAATCTACTGTTCATTTTCTCCCTCTCCTTCCCTTGGCACCCCCGACTGGAGCCGAGTCCTGTCGACAGACCTCCGCCGGAGCAGCTCCCAACCACCGGCCGCAGATCCCCTCGACAGCACAGCCATCTCTCCGACTTCTCCTCAACCGCGGTCCGCCTGAACCAACTGCCTCCTTCACCATCTTCTCGACAGCGGGACCCGACTATACCGACCACCGAGACCCCGAGACCTCCCTCGTCTTTATTCCTCTGCCGAGACCTCCACCAGTAGCGCAGCAGCTCCCCTCGTCGACTTCACAACCACCTCCGTCTCCTTCCATCATCGACAACCCGACCTCCGTCCTCCTCCGTGTTGTCTTCTCTCATCCCCAGTCCTCTCCTCCCTCGTATGAATATCTCCATCTCTCTACCGTCTTCCCAGCCAGCCATCCCAATACCACCATTACTACCATTACTACCTCTATCTTCCCTGTCCTCCGCTCGACCACCACCTCTCCTCCTTGCTCGCAGGAAGCACCCCCAGACCTCTCCCTGCTCAACTCCTCCTCCTCGACCCACCTGAGTTTCTCCTATGGCCGGAGCAGCCTCCCCCCTTCAGCATCATCATCCCCTTCATCATAATCATCATCATCAATATTATCATCCTAATCACCATCATCATCCCCTTCATCATAATCATTATCAACACCATTATCATCCTCATCACCATCATTATCTCTTCATAATCATCATAATTAACCTAATTATCATTATGACCCTTATCATCCTTATCATCACCCTCATTATCATCATCATCATCATCATTATCACCAATCATCACCATCATCATTACCCTCATCATCACCATCATTATTACCCTCATCATCACAATCATCATCCCCATCAACAACACCCTCGTCATCATCATCATTATCACCAATCATCACCCTCGACATAATTATCACCATCATCGTCGTCATCGTGGACCCGTCACCCTCGTCGAATATGACCTACAACAATCATCCTTAATTTTTGTGCTCGTACACGCTAACCCCAAGGTTTGAACCTGTCCCTCTCCTTTTATTTTATGCGTATTTGTGTGAATAACATTAATGATAGCATATTGGTTCAGTTTAGTTGTATGGGTTAAGACCATGTCGGTTGACCTAAAGACTAGTGTGCGTGTGTGTAGGATAATTAATTGGTACATATACGTTGTGTGGTAATTAATGATAGTACTAGGTATGACTGTATTATAGATATTGAGTGACCATAAGTATTAGTAGTGGATACCCTGTATTGACATTTGACCGTATAACCCGTATAAGTATACGTATGTATATGTATATAATGCTAAGATTGGTATATAAATATATATATATATACGTATTGTATAAGTAATTAAATGATAATGCTAAACCTAATTATGACTAATATATTTATTTGTTGTGCGACCCTAGGATAATTATGGATATCCCATATTTACATTTGACCAAGTGACCCTAAGAACTTCTGAGTTGACTGCCTTGTGTATATTAATGTACTGGCTTAGACAAATGTTAGTTGACTGTCTGATCTTGATACAGTATTTAAGATAGGACACCCGCATAATTAAACGCGTAATTGACCCTGCTAGTTGACCAATATCACCCCTAGCGTACCCTCTGCGTCTAGTATAATTATGGTTGTGTATGTGCTAGTGTAATGGCTGATGTTGTATTATGTTATATTATATGTATATAGGACTATTGGATTATTCTGCGAGACTTCAGGAGCAGGTTATTGGCACTACGCAGCTTTCTTGCCAGGCAAGTATATCTTATCATTGTATTGTAATTTATATTCCATATGTTGCATGCATCTTATTTCAGCTAATTTAGTTCATATATTTTAACTGTTATATAAACTACGCGTCCAAGGAAACTTGGGTGCAACGACGGTGACGTCGTATTTTGTTTTTATTATGTATATGCATGTGACCTAGTTTATGAGACCACCCCATTATCATGAGGCATTCTTAGGTCTCATTGGTCGTGACACAGTTGTTACACGAGTGTGCGTCTCATGTAGGATACGGACTTGCGTGACAGGTTGGCCTCATGTAATATGGGACGTGCGTTAGGGATAAATGCTGTTAGAAATTGCATGCTAGGAGACTTAGCAGTTATTAGAGGTACTATCGTGTCATGGATGTGACATGCTTAGAGCATGGGGTGGGGAGAACAACAAGTAAGGCATTTAGGCTCCTTTGTACTTTCCTTGTGTAACCCGTACGCTCCACCGAATATGTCCGGTCATAATGACCACTATATATTATATATTTTCAGGCGGCCTCTGCAGTTCAAAAGACGACATACTTTGTAGACCCCTGAATCTCCAAGGGAATCATGCTAATCCCATTTTAGCCAGATAAACCATGTGTTGGAAAGTTGTTCTCAAAATGCATTCACATAGATGGTTAGGCGACCCTTGGATATTTATTTTACAGTACTTATTGGCATGCTTCTATGTATCTTGTTATGTCCCTCTGAGGACCTGGTCCCTTTCCAGGCGTAGATGTTCATGAGTATTAGCAGGAGCATGAATCCGGACTAGCTACTTATATTTCGAGAAGGTTTTCTCTTCGAGCCTTATTGCTTATTAATGGATATACTTGTATTATTTATTTTATATTCTAGTTTGGCAGTGTATTTATTTTCACCCGACTATCATCCTTTGATACTTCATATTGAGATTTAGTTACATAGTTATTGGTTATCTATCTAATTATGATTTTTATGGATGAGATTTAGTTATACCCTGTGACTTGTGACATATTTACCACTTATGAATTGTTATTTATATTACAACGTACGCATGTGTTATAGTTTTCATATATTGGAGTTGCCATATACATGCGGCTGGCATGCTTGCGTGTTCCTAGTCCTACATATTTTGGGTCTGGGGCGTGACATATATGACTCCTTTACACTTTCTTTATTTATCCGTAAGTCCCACTGGAGATGCGAGGTATTATGACCCTATATTCACTAATGTCTTATGATGATCGAAAGACGTTATGCCCGTGGACCCTGAATCTCTGAGGGAACTATGTCCATCCATATTTTAGCCATATAGTCCATGCGCAAGAAAGTTTTTCTTAAAATTGTATATCAAATAGACAGGTTAGGTGAGCTTGTTGGATGATTTATTCAGTATATTATCGACATATTTTTATTGTATCTTGTTACATTCCTTTGAGGACCTGGATCCGAATTCCCCTCCTAGGTATAGGCGAATAGAACTATCCGCAGGAGTACGGACTTGGACCTGATTCTTTATTTTCTATCAAGAAGGTATTACCTTCCAAGCTTCCATGATTATCTTTTAGTGATGTACCTTTTAGTTGATACTCTCTTATTTTAGTTTCTCTAGTTCTTGGTAGTGGATTTGTCTCCACTTGACTAATAATAATTATGGATTATATTCTCGTTTTATTCAGACTTAATCATTTTGATCTATTTGGTTTAGTTTAGTACTCTATTTGTTGACTTGTTATTTGGATGAGATTTGTCACGCCCCAGTCCCAAAATGACGAGGGACTGAGCACGTGCGCAATGGCCAGCAGCACGCACCGATGGACAACCCAATTTAATGGATCCATCAGGGCATGCTTAAGCTGTAGTCTAGCAGGAAATAGAGCAATTGATACATGTCACAGACTAATCTAATCTCATCCACAACAGATAATCACAGATAAAGACAGGGTAAGGCAAATAAAATAAGCTGATCTCAATAAATATCTCGGGAAACAATCCGAGAATATGTCTGGTACAACAATTGCAAATAGACAGGAAATAATCAACTGGAAAGAGAAATAAATGACTACATACGGCCAATGCTCAGGAGAAGTCCTCTGGTACGAGCTCGTCTTCAGGTCCTGGTACAGCTCCTAGAAGTGCTCTGGTACGGGGTATCTCTGGATGGATCTCTTCAGCTATACCTGGGGACATAGTCCATTCCAGGTCCTCAGGGGACATAGCAAGGTACAGAAAATACAAGCCAAAATATAAGCAGTGCAGGAATAAAGAAGACAGCAGGGTAAACTATGTAACCAGCTAAGTGATAAATACAAGTTGAGAGCAGCACGAGAACTCAGGCTGAAACTACTACAAGCTCTGTGTCGGGGAGCCGGTAGCAGTGATATCATGTAGTTGTCTAGCTCAATGGGAGACTACGACGCCGGCATAATATAAAATCAACCTGTAGCCTGTATGTCTCTCCCCACCCAATGTAATTACGCATATCATGACCATAACGTCTCATGTCTATGTCAGCGGGATTATAGCTAATGCAGCAAGTCATAATGTCTATAAAATATCACTGTCAAGTCCTGTATCCTATACAGAATCACCATGAATGTCTCAGGAAGACTCTGTCTCATGAATAGTGTCAAGTGTCCTGGGTTCTGGAGTACTTGAGAAGACAAGTACAAGAATTATCGGGTCTCGAAATCCATCTCTATGTGACGTTACACAACTCCGCGTACGGAGTTGGCACCCGACTGGTAATCGGACGCTAAGTACGCCACTCGGTCCTGGGTTTTAACAGTTAAACAGGTTTATATGCATTTAAACAAGAATTCAGGCAAGTTCTAGAACAGGAATTACTGCTAATGGCAAGCTTTACTTGCCCACTGATGTATAAACAAGTCAATGAAAATAAATAGCAAGCTGCAGGGTTTGGCAAGGTACACTTGCCTGTGGTTCCGGCTATGTTTGCAGTTCTGACTTCAGCTGGATTCGCAGGCGGTATTCCGGTTGCTGAAACAAACATCACCATCAGATCCAGAAAATATCAATCAGCTAGAAACGCCTGTCCTTGGGTCCAATTTGGAGACAAGGGCAAAAATGGCAGTTTTGGGCCAAAACGGGGTCCACATGCGGGCCCGCTTTGCACCGAAAAATGCGTCAGGGTCAAAGGTCTCCAAGTTCACCAAACTTAGTGTTAACAGGTCAGGAACGATGATACGAACCCAACGGAACTTTCAGAATTGGATTCCGATGAGCCGAACACAAAATCGCCCGTATCGCTACGAGTCCGATGGCGCAAGTTTCGTCTCGATCCGACGTGTGTACACAAAGTTAGGGCGCATTCTAGAAAGTACGGATACGGGGCGATGTCTGCGGATACGCGTTGATTTCGGTGTGCACGCACACCCGAATCAGCTTCCGCGAAATCTCACACGTCCGTATCGACGATGCGCACGTATCTGTGAAGACCGTGCGCGACCAAGTCGTCCCGTTTGGCGGGGCGTACTCAGTTCCGGGGTGAAACAGGGTCTGGTTTTTCCTGTTTTTGGATCGCGGTGTGCGATCACCACAGGACGCGATGCCCCGAACAGTTTGTCCGGACACCGAGAGGGTCATACAGGCTTCGTAACGCAATTTGCGGAAACGAAAACGGAGCTACGAGCAAAAAGTTACACGCACCTGAAGGGGACCCGAAAACAGGGTCGAGTTGTGTCCGACACGACACGGACACTGTGTCCCGTGTCCGTGTCCGACACAGGGGATACTGCTAGGGTTAGGGCTTAGGGTTCAGGCGGAGCCGCGGCGGCCGGGGCGGCACTGCGGCGGGGGAGGCCGGCCGGGGGTGCTTGGCCGCGGGCGGAGGCGATCGAGGTCGGCCGGAGGCGCACGGCAGGCGGCGCGGCTGCTGCTGTCTCTGCTGCTGTCGAGCGGAGGGGGAGACGAGGGAGGCGGCTGGGCAGGGTGGTGCTGCTCGAGGCGGTGCCGGTCGAAGGAAGGAGAGGAAGGGGATAGGGCAGCCGGCGGCGCTGGAGGAGGTCACGGCGGCGCTGGGGAGGGATCCGGTGAGGGGTGGCCGGAGCTAGGGCACGGTGGGTTCGGGTTAGGGGAAAAGGAGGCGGAGGAGGGGCTATATAAAGGGGCTCGAGGGGGCTCGGCCGGAGACGACGTGGCCGCGGGATCCGGAGGGGAGGCGACGGGTCGTGGGGGCGTAGACGGGGCGGTTCTCCGGCGTCGTGGCCGAAGAACGCGGGTTCGTGGGTGACAGGGGAGAGGGGGAAGAAGCGGGTCGGGTCGGACGGCGGGCTCCGGGTGAGCGGACCCGCCCGACCCGCTAGGGGTTTGAGGCTGGGCTGGGTCAGCCGCTAACGGGCTCGGCCCACTGGGCCGGGCCGGGCCCAAAACCAAAATAAATAAATAATAATAATAATTATTATAAATATCAGTAATTAATTAAATTAATTTAGAAAATAGTTTTTAGGCTTTTAAAAATAGGTCCGAGGCCCAATAAAATCCCAGAAAATTACCCTAAGTCCGGTTTTCTATTTTACACCATAAAATCATATTTTCATTTCATTTTAATGTTATTTATTGGCAATTAAAAAATCATTTAATAATTAAAATCCTGTTTTTAAATTGCAGAAAAATCCCAGAAAATTCCAGAAAATTGTGAAAAATCCAGTTTTTAAAATTATGAAAGTTCAGGGGGTTTACAAGATTAGTGGTGCATGTGACTTATGTTAACAATATATACCACTTGTGAACTATGTTTCATATTACAGCATAGAGTGGTATTGGAGGGTTCCATATATTGGAGTAGCCTTCATATACATACCGACTGGCATGTTACATATTTCTAGTCCTATGTATTTTGGGACTAGGGCATGACAGTCCCACCAAACTGGACCTTCTCGTCATATATTTCTTGTATCAAATGGTTCGTACAGTATATGCAGACGTGTGGGATTCGACGGGACTCTATTTGGTCGTATATGCGCGACAAAATCAATTTGTATCCGTCGAAGAACACCATATCGGCCCTTTCAGAAAATTTTCTATTACTTTGTGTATGTATGTCATTTCGAAATAAAACTTGCGTCATCGGACTCATAGCATTACATTGGTCCTGTGACCCAAGTTTGGTTTGATTATGAGAATTTTGACCAAAATACTGTTTTACGGGCCCTACGGTCCAACTTAACAGACAATTTTGTGACAGGATCATCAAAATTCAATTCTATATATTTTGTTGACTTTGTATTGTTTTTTTGATCTTGATAGAAACTAAGTTTGATCAATTTGGAGCAGTTTAATCTTGACACAATTTTTGATGCAAAGCGGGCCAACTATGGACCCCACTTCGACCAAAAACTGCCATTTTTTGCTCTGTGTCCAAATTGGACTTATGGATATGCTAATCTTAGTATCTTGATCCTTCTTAACTCATTGTTTATGTCTGTCTCATCATCTGATGATGTTTATTCATAGTTTTCTTTCCATGCCACCATTAATTATATAAATTAGTATCGTGTTCATATTTTGAAATTATGCATCGAAACTGAGATATGTCAATTCTAGTGATCTCGTATCACTGAAATTAATTCGGTGACTTATGGATTACCGAGATAAATTTGTTAACCCTGCAGTTGATTGCCTTGTCTCGATTTGCGTGTTGTTGTCTTCGCTACATGAATTACGAGACAAGTTTGGAATTTTGAAACCAAAACTTGTAAATCAGATTATTATCAAATTAATAATAGTTATAGAGACTAGTGCGACTTAGTTCTAGATAGTATGTCTAATAGAACAACATAGGTGACATAGGAAATAAGCGACTTTGACCATTCAAACTTTCCTGATAAAGGAGTTGGTGGAATTAGTATTTATGATTATTATATATTTTGTGTGTAATGTATATTTATTTGTGATTTGGGTTGGTAAATATATACCTAGAGTATGGTTCGCCGGTTCATGGATAGTTCTGGCTAGACATTAGTCTCGCAAACAAAGTATGCTTGGACGCACTCCAAGCAAGTATACCTTGCCTATTGATTTACAGTATTTATATGCATGATTTTCTTACCAGTCATTTACTTTGGATATAATGCTACATGTTTTACCTGTTTCTTAACTGTATGGTTACATGATTATTCCTGTGGACACCTAGGCATGATACATGGATTCACATTACATGACATGCTAGATGACTTATACGATCTTTGTTGCTACTTGTTGATGGACCTGCTTGTGTACATGATTGACTGGACTATCATTGTTAGAGTCAGATTGGTCATATCACTCAATTTTTGTAGTAGCATTGGGTGAAGAGGATAGTAAGTAGGTATCTGAGCAGTTTATACACCCTTTATTAGGTTACATGTGGTACAATGTGTTCTATGCATGATAGCTAACATCTTACAGGTGTACATAGCCAGCAGATTCTTGATACCGCTCACTAGCTATGTGCGAGTGTTCTAGCCTGGTGCTAATGCCTCTACGAAGCACATAGCTGGCATTACCCTACCTTCACTGCTCATGTGTACTGACATTGTCCTCAATTTGCATATTATATATATTAGCTTGATTGTTGTTGTTAGTTGAAGATGGATCACATTTATTTCTTTGCATGTTATTTACTGTTTTGCATATGGCATATTTTTATGTATCTTGTTACATCCCTCTGAGGACTTGCTTTCCTTCATGGTATATGCTGAGATTTGATGTAGGATTATAGGGGATACTTCTTTGGGATTACAAGTATCTCTAGTGATGCCTTCTTATCTGCTCCTTCATAGTTTTTTGTTCTTAGTTGATATTATATAGCTAGCGTTATGGATGTTATTTATAGATTTATGGACACATTATCTTATTACGATAACTTATACTTATTCGAGTCAGATAAGAGTCGGGTTGAATGTGTAGCTAGCCATTGCCACATGGCCTGGTCCAGTGTATTTTGGGACTGGGATGTGACAGCCGTTGAGTTGTACATGCAGGCCACAAATATCAGATGGAGGCTCGAGGGGTGTTCGACAGGAGGTGGATCATTGCAAACTTGCTAAGGAGGAACTTCGAGATACATTGAGGGGTACGGAGGATTCGGTTCGTCGAGATAAAGTGACGAATAGTGATTAGTAAATGATTGAGGGCCAGTCTGTCGGTCCCGTGACAGCTGGTCGGTCTTCAGGTGGGGGTTGTTCCACGGATCCGATTTTGGAAATGGATGGTCTGCCAAAACTTTGCATAGCGACGTCGATTTCAGCAGTCCAAAGCAAGGCTGAAGATCAATATTGCATCAAACTCAATCTGTGGTAGGTGCATCTCAATTCACATAGTTCTAGGGCAGCTATATGTCATTGACGGCGTACACAGTATATGATATTATGCTTGAGGATGCATGTGTATGGGCGAGCTTCAGTGTCAGACACGAAGGTAGGCAGGTTCATGAGTCTGAATCTCGGAAGAACTGCATAGTCCACTTGGTTGGGCCAGCCAAGGGTGAAAAAGCTCGTCGGAATGATAGTACGTTCCAGTAGAAGATGGAAGTCAAGGACAGGCAGCCAAAACTCACAGTACGGCTAATCGTTAGGGACTTCGGTTTTGGCCATGTCATTTTTGTTGGAGGGATCACATTGGTGCATGAGGTGCTATATATGGCAGCTAGTGTCAACATGACGGTCGAGGAGCTAGAGACGAATAAAGGTGCAAAGTAGCTCGGGGGATTGGAGATCGGTAGCATAGGAAAAAGGAACTCTATCACGGGGCGACATGTATGGATTCTAGATGAAGAGTCATGGGTCTAGTCTAAATTGGTAAAGGCAAATTTTGGAGCCCAAATATGGTAAAAGATTTGATTTGATGCAATTTAAAATCTATATTAACTTGATTATATTTAAAATTTGTATCAAATATTTAATTTGGCCATATTTGGACGTCCATAATTAATGTTTCCTATTTTAGATAACAGATTTTCTATTTAGGAATTCCTATAACCTAAACTAGGATTTCCCATCCTATTTATATGGGTGATGGTGGAGGCACAAAGAATATAGCACAAATATGGAGATTCAGGGTGCTCATCTACAAAAAATCTAAGAGAATATCCGTGTTTTGTCCTCAGGACTCGCCATCCAAGACAGAAGGAAGAGAATATCTGATCGAGGAGTTGTCACCTCCGTTCAGAAAAATTGCTACGGGATTTGGTGAGTGATTTCAATTGTAATATCTTTTTTTTCGTTAAGTGTGGTGAGAGGGTTGAACCTATTAGGGCAAAAGGGTCAACATTAGTTTTGTTAATATTATAATTTTACCTGAGTTTTATAGATTGCAATTTGTTCAGGTGACGTAGTCACTGCCATATACATTGTCATTATCTGTGTTTGGTGTTCGTTAGACAGGGCTTGATTATCTCAGGTGGGTTGGCCTAAGTTTCCACTGCAATCATTCTCAGACACGGTATTAAAGCGCTTACAGGACATGTCTGATCCCAACAAATCACCATGCCTAAGCTTTATCCGTCAAAGAATCTACATGAGCCATTGTGGTATTTATAGTGTCCATATTAAATTGTTCATATCCAAACTATCGGGCATAGTGACTAGGCATATATGGCTCCAAATAATTAATAAACTTCACTACGAGTGAATATCACTAGGTGGGAGGGCCGGATGTTAATCAACAAGAAAAAGACCTATTGTGCATCTTTGTCAGGGGCGGAGAGACATTAGGTCTGTACTGGGCTAGTGCTAGCCAGTGCAAACCCAAAAAAGTAAGCCGAATTATTTTTCCCGAGAGCGTTGCACCCGAACCCCCAACACCCTCGTCTAGTCCAGTGTAGATTGCAAATGTAGGGAATCTGTCCCCCTCCTAGTTCTTAGAGACTCGACGTAAGAAGAGTCGTATAATACATCGCTAACAACACCATGAGATACGAGTATGATAGCTGAACGCAAGGAGCCGGGCCTACAAAAGGCACAACCTTCTCAGTACCTTCGAAGAAGTTATCACTAAGAGTGTGTAAGCCACGCATAATGTTACATACCATTCAATGTGTTTATTGGGTCGGGCCAAGCCGGACCGGCCCGAAAGAAGAAAAATTTGGACCCAGTCCGAACCCATGACCCGGTTCGGGTCAGATTAGGCCGGTTCAGGGTTGGACAGGGCCGGTCCGATTTTATTATTATTATTTTTTTACATTCTATATATAAGTTATATATATAATAAGTTAATAAATTTAAATATAAAATTTTAGATTATTTACATAAGTCATTTGTTAAGATTTTCATAATAACTTAATAAAAATATTAACAAATAGCCCCTTTACGCTATATTGTTTCAAAATTTTGTAAGAGGATAAATTTTGTTTTGGTTAATTTTCATTAATTATGATCTATTTATAGAATTTTTGGATGCAAAATGATCCCCAATATCCCTAAAATATAATTGTTATAAGAATATTTTAGTCATTTTTAGAAAATGACCAAATTGTCCCTAAAACAGCCGCAAACTGGTCACAAAAATGGGAATATTTTGGTCAAAATATTCCCAACAGATATATGGATTAAAAAAAATTCTTTCGGTCAAATCGGGCTTGGACATGATCGATGATCGGGCCGGTCCGGACCTGTCTAACCGGATTTTCCGGGTTTACCCGGACCACGGTCCGCAAGCAAGCCGGGCCAGGCTGGCGGGTCGAAAAAATAGACCCAGCCCGGACTAGCTGAAATGTTGGGCTGAGCCGAGTTGATTTGTTGATCGGGTCCGGGCCGACCCGGACCGACGTTAACCGGGCCGGATTCCCGACCGTCCGGCCCATTATAGACCATGACACACCATAGTCAAACCATAGACCGTATTGGACCAGCAACAGATTATATGTTGTCCATAGCTGAAAATTCAGCTTCTTATGCCATGTTAATAATAGGATGAGCTTCCCCTTTTTGTGCTTCAGTTGAAGACGGGTTCAACTGCATTAACTCTTCGTCCCTAATAGTACCCATTTATTCTGGATTTTCAGTAGTAGAAGTATCTACGTTCGTTGGTTCTTCAGCCACTGAAGAAGTCATTTCGATTTTGATAGTGTTTGTGTCTTCTTGTGGTTCTATAGAGGGAAGATTTGTTTTCACTCTCTCTTCTTCTCTAGTTTGTTTATGTTTGGGGTTCAAGAATCCTTTGCTGATTCTCCAACCCAACTTAAAGTTTTTCAGTAATATGAGGAATCACCTCCACCAGTTTTTGTGGCCCTAAAGAAGTTGCTTCGAATTGCTGCTCAATTGGGCCGGGCTGACCCACCTGGTACGAGTCCGGCCTGACAAAAATGGTACATGTGTCGGTCTGGTCCGAATAATCTTGGATCCAGACTGATATTTAGGGATGTGTCGGACCAAATTTCGGTCTGTCAGAGAGATCCGGTCCGTTCCAAAATCCAAATCTGTACCGACCAGGGGCCGGCCCAACATGGCTCTGCCCGAAGACATGTGGTGATAATTTAAGAGGGTCAATGTAACTATACTTTCGTTTCCTTTCAAGTTTTGTTAGAGATCGAGTGTGTACCAGAAAATGAAAGTGGGTCTCAAGCTCAACTTGGACTTTAAGACTTGCAACTCTGGACCTTATTTTCCCACTAATCATGTTAGATGTTGGGTTTGAACAAGTATTTTAATGGTTCAAACATGAATGGACAGAATGGAAGAAACTGCTAAAGTGCTATATCCATTCACTTCAAGTGGCAACTAGATTGCTAAAATGAACATCACTTCAAAAGAAATTAAGTAGGTCTCGAGCTTAAATAAACATTGTTCCTGTTAGCAACTCTGGATCTTATTCTCCCACTATCATTAGTGTTCATGTCTCAAGGTTAAATGAACATTGTCCATGTTAGCAATTAGCAATTAACAATTAGCAATTAACAAAAGAACGTGGGTCTCAAGCTTAAATGAACATTACGCAGGTTCAAACTTGAACATTATTCATCACCAACACTGTCACTACAAGCATCATTAATATAATATATACAGGGCCGGCCCTGGACCCCATGGACCAAAAGGGCTCAATTTTTTTTTTTTTTAAATATATAAAAAAAATTGTACCGAAAACAGAACTAGTATTTACCATTGACCATCCATAACACAAAGCAATTTTTTTGTAGTGGTTATTACATTAGACTTGCACACAAGAGGTTCTTAGTTCAAATCTTGGTGGAGGCATATTTTTAATTTACTTTTTTTTTTTTTTTTTTTTTACATTATGTATGGGGCCTCATTTTGAAAGTTCGCCCCGGACCCCTGTGAGCTCAGGACCGGCCATATATATATATATATATATATATATATATATATATATATATATATATATATATATAGAGAGAGAGAGAGAGAGAGAGAGAGAGCAAATGACCTCTAGCCTAACGGTTAAGAGTGATGCATGCGGACGGGGAGGTCTCGAGACCGAGACCCCCCATCGCCATTTAATTCCTCCAATAAATGGTGGAGAGGTGGTTAGGGTGCAACTCAGGCGTTTGGAGCATTGTGGTGCGGTCCGGTAGGTGCGCGGATGCGATACGTGTGCATGTGCGGTGCCAGTGGAACTGGTGCGACGTGGTGCGGCTATGGCTGCGTGAGGCCTTCGGACCGGATGGAGCCTTCGGACGTTGTGCCTTTGGGCTGGGTTGGTGGTTCCTTCGGGCCGGGTTGTAAGCCCGGTGGAGCGCTAGTTAGGGTATGGCTCAGGCGTCTGGAGCAGTGCGGTGTGGCCCGGTCGGTACGCGAATGCGATGCAGGTGCATATGCGGTGCCGATAGAACTGGTGCGGTGCGGCTACGGCTGCGTGAGGCCTTCGGGCCAGAAGGAGCCTTCAGACGTGGTACATTCGAGCTGGGTTGGTGGTGCCTTCGGGTCGGGTTTTAAAATACTTTAACAAAGCGCGAAAGCCGAAAAACAATCAAGTAATCAGGAAAGGCTGAAAGTCAGAAAGGCTAAAGAGCCGACAGGGCAAAGAGAGCTTCCAACATCCTATGATTGCAAAGGGAAAGCCCTTATTCAAGGCATCAATGCACTAAGCGACGATCTCATAGTGGTTCAGTAATCGGATGCTCTTTCCATGCTTCCTTTTATACAGTAACAATCATATGCCACAAATCCTATGTTGAAAGCCAGGAGATGGGGCATTTTCATGTGAAGAAGAATAGGCTCAGGCTAAGGGCGAGAAAAAGATTGAATTAACAGATAAGTCAGGCAAGGAGAAAGTGAGGCGAAAGGAGAACAAAGTGAGGCGACCGTTAGGGAGCTAATAGAAGGAAGGTCACATTTTAGGTAGTCGATGTTCGAAAGTTCACTGTCCGGGTTATAGACTAATACGTTCTTTGCGATGAAGGGTCTGATCTCTAGCCTTCAGCGGACGATCCTATCAGTTAGATAATCGAAGTCTATACGGGACGATTTAGAGCATAAAGAGAGATCTTTTCACACGGCGAGGAAGACTTTCATTAATAGTCCTTAGGCCGAGAAATGGTAATAGTATCGGTCTTAAAAGATAGGTATTCGATTGATTAAAGAAGAAGTAGATGGACCAGAATTGGATGTGTGAGTAGAGAGTGACAATAATAATGAATTAGATCTATGTCTACCCTAGTGTCGGGAGAGTGAAGATGGAATGATTTGACTCCCACTCCTAGCGTGTTAAGTCGTAGTCTACTTTTTAAGAAGATCCCTTCATGCCAATTCTCCCTCTCCCAACGGTCTCAGGCCAAGGCGACCGAAGGGAGGCAAACCAAGCCAGTTCGAGAGCAAGAGTCAGGCTAGCTGAACTCGGGTCGAGATGCAGGAGCATATAACTGTCAAGCTAATTATAGTCGAATCATCATCAGTGGCAGAGGTATGGGGGAGGAAGAAGTTTACCCAGCGTTGGACTGGAACTGACTGTGCCTTGCTTGCCACAATCCTACGAGAAAACGCACCGCTTCTGGAACTAAAACTGGGACTGATGTAACTTCTTTTGTTTACAACCCTATCTACCTTCAAAGACTGCATCTGATGTACCACCCGGTATACAGTCAGTTATGATATAGGGGTCTTAAGGGAGGGAAAGAGACTCTGTCATATCAGAAATTCCTGTCGACTCCTAGCTTTCTTTCGCCTAGCTACGCGCCTTGCTTTCCTGAGGGAGTCACGACTTCCAGCTTCCTCCTTTTCCTATGCCCTTGAACAACCTTGGCAGCAAAGATAGGATCAATATACTTCACAAAGCCGTAGTCTTTGCTCAAACCGGTGCTCTTGTCCTTGATCACCTTCCTTCGGTCGCGTCACATATACTTCCAAAAGGTTAGAATCACTCTCGTAACCTATCATCGTTCAGGGAAGAAAATCCACAGTTTAGCTTCACCAATCTCTTTCACGGGCTTGCCATTGCATGATGCTAAAGCACTCAATACTGGATTACCCAAAGCAGAACTAGGAGCCGGTGGACCACCAGGACAATCCTCCATTAGTGCCTGTCTCTGGGGTTGAAGTCCTTAAAGCATCTGACATATAAGAACTAGCCTACCTAGAATCAGATGATCGAAATGAGGGAAGTCGGTGTCCTGGCCTGTCAACCCAGAAATTCAGACTCATCTAATAGATCCAAACAATACTTCCGCTGAGAGAGAAGGAAACAGCCATCCTTGCGGGCAACCTCGATGCCGAGAAAGTACCGTATGGGACCAAGGTCCTTCGTGTGGAAGTAGAGAGAAAGGTAGGCCTTGACCTTGGAGATACCACCACAGTCAATGCCAGTAATGAGAATGTCATCGACATAGACCAAAAGGATAACGATGCCTTGAGTCTAATGATGAATGAAGAGAGAGAAGTCCACAATACTATGATGGAAGTCAATCTGCTGGACCACCTAGCTGAACTTGTCGAACTAGGCCCGAGGAGATGAGACCATAGATAGATTTTTGGAGATGGCATACCAAAGACTCCCCCGTACGCTCAAAATTGGGAGGTTGCTTCATAGACGGTCTCGAAGAGGTCCCTGTTGAGGAAGGCATTCTTAATATCCAGCTGATGAAGAGCCCTCTGATGATTGACTGCTAAGGAGAGGAGCACCCGTACTATATTCAGTTTAGCCACCGGGGAGAAGGGTTTCTCATAATCAATCCCATACACCTGTGTGAAGCCTTTGGCAACAAGGCGAGCCTTCAAGCGCTCGACAGAACCATCGGGATTATGTTTCACAGTGAACACCCAGCGACATCCAACTTGCTTGTGTTCGAAAGGCAGAGGAACAAGATCCCATCTGCCATTGCCCCATAGAGCAAGCATTTGCTCCTCCATCGCAGGACGCCAACCAGGGTGACGAAGAGCTTCCTGGACAGAAGAAGGGATAGAGATCGAAGACAGAGAGCTAATAAAATGGCACAAAGCAGGGTTGAGACGATAGTAAGAAACAAAGTTTGCAAGAGGAAGCATAGTGCAAGAGCGCGTCTCCTTACGCACAGCAATAGGGCAATCATTAGACATATCGGGCAGAGAAGTAGACGGCACCCGTTAGGAAGGGTATCGCTGGATCCTTTGGACTAGGATTCTTGTTTCTGCGAGTATAGACCTGTGCTGGTGCAGGCATCGGGTCAGCATAAGGAGTAGTGAAAGGAGGGGTCGAAGGCGAACCACGAAGCGGTGACTGTTAGGCGCCCGGAGGCGAGCAAAGTGAGATGATCATTAGGCGCCCGAAGGAAGGATTAGATTAGAAAAGAAAATCAACCTTCCAATAGATAGAATACAAATAGAAAGAAGAGAAGGAAGAAAGAGCCATAAACGAAGAGATCATATGCGAACCACTCTCCCAATTAATCCAACAAAAAAGCAATTACAACGTCCATGAGAAAGAAGGGGCCAAAAACAGAAAGAGCTCGGGGGTCAGTCTTCGTCGTGTGAGATAACCTCCTCAATCTGTGTCTGTAAACTCCCTCGATTTATTCTGTAGATAGTTAGAGTGGATCTAGAAAATTTTGATAGCAGATGTCGAGGTTTAGAGTAGAGAAAAATTTATCTGGTATTTAATTCAATTAATTAAAACCCTTGGCGCGTCCTATTTTTGTCTAGTTATTCGGAGCCCAATATCAGCCCATAAATTCCGTACAATTATTGTACTTTCGACTCAACTCGCCAAATTTGGCACTGGACTTTTTTGTCTGTTAAAATTAATTTTTTTATGTGCTCTAAATTAATTGCGTAATATTTCGAAAATCGTAACCCACATTTAATTTTGTATCGGACACCTGTGTCGTTACCCTAAATTTTGGGATACCAACTTAACCCGTTGAGCCGGACCAACAGAAGGGTCCAAGACTGACTCCGAGCTCCCACCATTTTTTGCCTTTGCGTCATTTCTGGATTTTGACCCCAAGTGCCCCAATTAAATTAAATTCGCGGGACGCTTTATTTCTATTTAAATCTGGGATACTGACTTTGTTAATCCCATTTCAATCCTTAAATTAATCCAAATGTCTTCCTAATTAAATCCGTGCCTAACGCACAACTCCCTCTTACCATGAAAATTTCTAAATATAATTTTCTCCGAAATTTTTGTGTCATTTCATGTGTCCATGCAATTTTCCGAATTTATGGGGCTAGATGCAATTATTGAATTGTGTGGCACCATCCTATTGGCCAAGAACTAATGAGAGGGTCCCAAAATAGGATCCCATTCTCACCCACTCATTCACCCTCATGAAGAAACCCTCTCCTCTTTATATTAAATCCCAACCATCCATTTTGAATGAATTAATCCCCACCCTCCATCTCCTCCACACACTCCCCTATAAAGTCACATCACACCCCACCCTCAACCAAAAACCTACGGCCCTAATCCCCATAAAAAATCTCTCTTCGCCCATTTATTCCTTCATGCATAGCCAACTTTCTTCTTCATCCTCCTTCATTTCTTCTTCTTCCTCTTTCACTTCTTCTTTCTCCTGAGACCACCCGACCGGCTCGACTCCGGCCGTCGACCCCCGCGGCCCTACTCCGACCGGCCGTGCACAGTCCCCACCGCCGGCCTGAGACCCCCTTGACCGGACGTCGATTCTCCCCTGCTGCGTGAGTCCCCGCCACTGGACGTCGACCCTCCCCCGCTGAAGCAACCCGCCGGCTGCAGAACGCCTCCCCACCGTAGCGTTCCCCGCAGCAGCGTTCCCCCAGCTCGCGTGCGTCCCCCACCGGCGCCGTCCTTCACTTCTCCGCGCGTGCGACCCCACTCCGGTGCACAGCCACCCCCACGCTGGACCGAGCCGTCCCCCGCTCTGGCCTCCTCCCTATCCGAACACTACCATCACCATCACTACCAGCCTACACTATCACCATTATCACCACCACCTTCAACTCCACCACCACCGGACATTCCCCATTTTTCGGCCAGCCCCTCCTCGCTCCGGCCGTTGGATATACTCCTCCCCCTCTCTTTACATTTATACTTGTTGATGATTTATATATTCATGGGTTAGTAATAGCTAGGGTTTCACCTATGGGTTTTCATGTGCGTATAGTATAAAAGTATCGTTAATAGGGCATGTTGATGATGGATTAAGATTGATAAAGGACTTGGAAAATATGACTTGTACTATGTGGTGGAGGCATTTATTTATGGGTTTAATGTAGGTTTAGGGCTTGAGTTTACATGAGGGTTGTGTTGTTGTATTGTAATATAAGTGAGCACATGATGATAGGAAGAGATTAGGATCAATTGTGAGGTTAGGGTTTGATTTCAATTAGAGGTTATGAAAATTATGCATGGTTGAAAAATAAATGCTAATCAAATATTTACGGTTAAATAGGAATTGATTGAGGTTATGAAATACATGCAAATGAGGGTGGATGTTAATGCCATATGAGACGGAGATCCAAATTATTAAACGCGTATTTGTTATTGTGGTTTAGTTGTTTTAAAACTATGACTGAAAATAAATTGATAATTAAAAGGGTGATGGACATGGGGAGCAGGTGATTTATTTTGGAATAGGTATTATATCGGATCATGAGTCAAAGATTGAGGACGGTAAAATATTAGTTAATTATTGAGACTGAGTTTAGATGTAGATGTGTGTAGCACACCTGTCTGTCTTAGGTAGATTATTAATTCTGGTTTGTATCTCTTCACTAGGTACTGCGGGACCTGAGGACTTGGACGCGGTACCATATCCCCGTCATCAGCAGCCGCACGCAGGCAAGTGTACCTTGCCATCCTGTATTTCAGTTTACAGATATTGTTGTTCTTTATGTACTCGTGCGCGTATTTATGTTGATATTCAATATTCCGTGTCCGGTTCATAACCGGGTGTTGACATTCGACTTAACGTCTTAGAATAATTACTAGATGCTTCATAGCAACTCGATGCACGTACCTGAGTACATCGATACCCCAGGACACACTCATACACTGTGATCGTGCCAGATTCCTGTATCCTGATACTGACATCATGACCAGAGACTGGGACGACCTTAGGGTCGCGTCTGTTGAGTTAAATTCCTTGTGTCGAGACTGTAGTTAGAGGTTCAGGTTCAACGCAAAATCGTTGACCGCTTAGGAAGGGGAAGACAGTTACTAGACGTTTGGGCTACTCTGAACGCGCTTATATATATGTAGTATTTTGTAGTGATACATGTATCTAGTGTAGCTGTTTCACCCGTGTGACTCTTTGCCTGGAGCTGCGGTACGTGCCGTGTGTTTCCGTGTCCGGAGCTACGGTTTTACTTTGGACGGCCCACGCGTCGAACGTTGTCTTTAAACTGTGTCACACTTGTTTGGTTATGTTAGAGTACCCTGTCATGCACTTGTACTTTCTGTTTACTTGGCATTGTTATATTTTTGTACCTTGTTACGTTCCTCTGAGGACCTGGTTCCCTTCCAGGTGTAGGCAACGAGGATTACCCGGAGGAGTACGGACCGGGCATCTATCCAGCAGCTGTACTCACTGCCGAGGATGAGGTCATTCCTGAGGACTTCGCCTGATCGCTGGTAGTGACTCTTTCCTTGGGACGGTTTTATTACCTAGTTACCTGCTGCCATCCCAAGTTATCTTTTTGCTTACTTTCATTCCAGTCTATTTGTGCTAGCGGATTTGTCCCCGTATGACTACTCTAGTATTTGTACTTGATACTTATTTGGATATTTTCCTTCCTACACATTAGTCGTTGTATTTACTTCTATTGTGCTCTTATATTGCTTCCTGTGGATGAGATTTAGATTGAGTTTACTTGTGTTATGTGATGGGTTATTCATTGTATCTTACAGCTTAAGTGTACTCCGACGGGTCCATTAGATTGGATAGCCCGCCGAAGTACACTGTTGGCCATTGCCACGTATCTCAGTTCCTTATCCATGGAACCGGGGCATGACAAGGTTTTTGTGGTGGCCCATGCAGGTCCGATTTAAAATTGTCTTGGTCACCTGACTGTGCCAAACGAGCCTACAAATTAGGAATAGAGTTAGAAATCTCATCTGCAAAGTTTGAAACATTCACATGACACCTCTATCTCGATATCGTTTACCAAATTGTATCTTGTTTATTTTTCTCAAACGCTGATCGCAGTCATGACTTCTTTTCAGAGTTATGAATCTCCGCAGTGGACGTATCGCACAGCTTGGCGACGTTCCCCGAGACGCTGGATCATCCGGAGAAGCGGATCTGGAGCAGGTCCTTCTACTGACTCCAGCTCCCATGGGACAGTCATCAGGACATCCCGAGGTGCCATCAGACAGACACCAGACTCCACATCAGACAGGACCTGAGGATCAGAGGATCCCGAGTCAGGAGGAGCAGCAACTACCACCTCCTCCACCATTTCCGCCCTAGATGCCCTATATGCCATTCCCCACAGGGCAACCAATGGACGAAACCCAGATGTTCCAAATGATGTTTGCGATGATGCAGGCCCAGCAGCAGGCCCAGCAGGCCCAGCAGGCCCAACAGCAGGCTCAACAGCAGGTACAGCAGCAGGCCCAGCAGGCCCAGCAGCATCAGGCTGAGACTCTGAGAGAGAGCATCGTGACGGCCTTGGGGCAGGCGACACCACCTGCATACGAGCCGACACGAGGGTCTGTCATAGACTTCTGTCGTTTGATGCCGCAACCTTTTGCGGGCACCGAGGAGCCGACGGAGGTCCACGCTTGGCTCACCGGCATTCAGCACCAGCTGGAGGCTACTGACCTCCCCCGACACCGATGGACGACGGCTGTCAGGATGTAGCTCACCGGCAACGCTCATCACTGGTGGCTTTCCGAGGAGCAACGTTTGGGACCGGATCGCGCCACCTGGGAAGAGTTCTCCAGACTCTTCCAGGAGATATACATACCCTCTACCGCCCGAGCAGAGCTTCGGAGCATATTTCAGAACCTCAGGCAGGGGAGTATGACTATAGAGGAATACAATTCTGAGTTCCTTCGCCTGAGCAGATTTGCACCCTATCTGATCCCCACTGAAGAAACGAAGGCCGAGAAGTTTTATGAGGGCCTGAGTTATGAGACCCAGAGGCTTATCGGGTCCACAGCCCCCACCTCTTACTCCGAGGTACTACTTGCAGCACGACGCCAGGACCGTATCAACAAGTTGGAGGCCAGCCAGAAATGCCCCTATGCGTCGACATAGCAGTCCGAGCCCCGAAGGGAGGACCTGCGAAGCATCCTTTGGTACAGCAGCAACACCAAAGGGCAGCACCACAGCAGGGTGCAGTCATTCCCACTTGCCATTTCTGCGGCAAGAAGGGACATATATTGAGGGACTGCCGACGGAGACTGGGCGCTTGCTTGAGATGCGGATCAGACCAGTATGCAGTCCGAGATTGCCCAGATCAGAGGGACCCAACAAAGATGGTTCACCGGCCAGCCCTGCCAGCACCGAGACCTTATCAGCATCCTCCTGGACCGAGGCCGCCGTACGCAGGAGCTGGAGCACGGCGACCACCAGCCCCAGGGGGAAACCAGAGGAGGCCACCTTTGGCTCCACAGGGAGATCGATACCAGCAGGTTCAGCAGCAGCAGCAGAGGGCACCGGCACCGAGACAGGGACAGGCCTATGCTATGACCATAGAGGAGGCTGAGACAGCAGGAGAAGTGATCGCAGGTACAATCTTAGTAGCTTCATTACCAGCATTAGTCCTATTTGATTCTGGTGCCACACACTCTTTTATAGCTGCTAGTTTCGTGGCTACCCATAGAATAGCCACCGCACCCCTTCCGAAGGTCAAGAGGATCCATACGGGAGGTGGAATAGTACCTGTTAGCGACACTTGTAGATCATGTTCAGTAGTTGTCTGCGGGCGAGAGATGCGTGCCCGATTTTTGGTTTTCTCCATGCCGGACTATGACATTGTCCTAGGCATGGATTGGTTGAGCCAATACCACGCAACGCTAGATTGCCATCATGGTTGTGTCATCTTTAGACCCCCAGATCACCCAGAGTTTGAGTTTCTTCGGGGAGCCCGAGAGCATGGTGTCCAACCTACCCTAGCGACACACATTGCAGAAGGTGAACCGATGTACCCTCGCTTTATAGCAGAGTTCGAGGATGTGTTTCCAGAGGATCTCCCAGGACTGCCACCTGACCGAGAGATTGAGTTCACCATAGAGTTGACTCCAGGAGCCGAGCCAGTTACTTCCTCCGTTTACAGACTAGCACCGAAGGAGTTGGTTGAGCTGAAGGTTCAAGTAGATGATCTCTTAGAAAAGGGTTTCATACGGGCTAGTGTATCTCCATGGAGAGCACCCATTCTGTTTGTACCAAAGAAGGACGGGACGGTACGCTTGTATATTGATTACAGGACGCTAAATGCTGTAACGATAAAGAACAAGTATCCACTGCCGCACATCGTTGATTTGTTTGATCAACTTAGCGGTGCATGTGTATTCTCGAAGATCGATCTCAAATCCGGATATCATCAGATCAAGGTACGGAAAGAGGACATCCAGAAGACGGCCTTTCGGATGAAGTATGGCCACTATGAGTTTTTAGTCATGTCGTTTGGTTTAACCAACGCACCAGCAGTATTCATGTGTTTGATGAACAATGTCTTCCACCAGTACTTAGATAAGTTCGTGGTGGTATTTATAGATGATATCTTGATATATTCCAAGAGCCAGGAGGAGCATGAGAGACATCTCAGGATCGTGTTGGAGACGTTGAGACATGAGAGGCTGTACGCCAAACTTAGCGAATGTGAGTTCTGCTTGGATAGAGTACCATTTCTGGGACACATAATCACCGGAGATGGACTATCAGTTGATCCGGAGAAGATAGCTGCAGTAGCTGGCCTACCCCTACATCAGTTACAGAGGTTCGGAGTTTCCTCGGACTTGCCGGATATTATCGGAGGTTCATGGAAAAATTTTCGAGGATAGCTGCGCCTATGACGCGATTGACGCGTAAAGGCGAAGAGTTTATCTGGACCGACGAGTGTCAGGCGGCTTTCGATGAGCTGAAGAAGCGTCTGACATCAGCACCGATTTTGACACTGCCTTCCGGATCAGGAGGATTTTTTGTGTACAGTGATGCGTCAGGGAGCGGATTGGGATGTGTACTGATGCAACACGGCAAGGTGATAGCCTACGCATCGAGACAGTTGAGAGTTCATGAAAAGAACTATCCGACGCACGACTTGGAGCTAGCTGCAGTGATATTTGCACTAAAGCTATGGAGACATTACCTTTATAGTGAGCGTGTTGAGATTTATACAGATCATAAAAGCCTGAAGTACGTCTACACGCAGAAGGAGCTCAACATGAGGCAGAGACGTTGGCTAGAGTTGATGACAGATTATGACATTGAGTTGCAGTACTACCCTGGCAAGGCGAATGTCGTAGCAGATGCTTTAAGCAGGAAGCCTATGGCATACTTTTTAACGACGCAGCGACAATTGCTAGAGGATCTCCAGGAGCTTGGAATAGAGATCGTATTGCCAGGCATGGATGGACAGATAGCCAGTCTTGAGGTTCAGTCTACTTTGATTGAGAGGATCAAGGCAGCATTGCCTACAGATGCGAGATTTCGACATCTGCGAGAGAGAACAGAAGCCGGCACGCAGACGGGACTCAGGATTCATGAAGACGGAACGTTGAGGTGCGGAGTTTGCCTATATGTTCCGAGTGGCAAGCTACGCCAAGAGTTGATGACCGAGGCTCATAGCTCGATTTATTCCATTCATCCCGGGGTTACGAAGATGTACCGAGACTTGAGACAGCATTTCTGGTGTCATGGGATGAAGAGGGAAATTACAAGATTTGTGGCGAAGTGTTTAGTTTGTCAGCAAGTCAAGGCTGAACATCAGAGGACTGCAAGATTATTGCAGCCACTTCCCATTCTCGAGTGGAAGTGGGAACACATTACCATGGACTTCGTCACAGGATTTTCGCGAAGCCCTAGCGGGAAGGATGCAGTTTGGGTTGTCGTAGACAGACTCACCAAGTCTGCACATTTCTTGCCCTTCCGAGTTGGGCAATCCACAGAGATACTAGCTGACATGTATATGAGGCAGATAGTACGATTATATGGAGTGCCTGTCAGTATTGTATCGGATCGTGATTCCAGATTCACGTCACATTTTTGGCGGAGTATGCAGGAGAGCCTAGGAACTCGACTCAAGTTCAGCACTGCGTATCATCCACAGACTGACGGACAGTCAGAGCGTACAATACAGATATTAGAGGATATGTTGAGAGCGTGCATGATTGATTTTGGAGGATCTTGGGAGGACCACCTACACTTGGTGGAATTCTCCTACAATAACAGTTACCAGGCCAGCATACAGATGGCACCTTATGAGGCACTGTACGGCAGGAAATATAGGTCGCCAGTTTGTTGGAGTGACGTGGGAGAGCGTCAGATCCTTGGTCCATAGTTGGTGACACAAACAGTAGAGAAGGTCAAGCAGATTCAGAGCCACCTGCGCGTAGCACAGGACAGACAGAAATACTGGGCAGATGCGCACCGCAGACTATTGGAGTTCAAGGAGGGTGACCACGTATTTTTGAGGATATCGCCCACTCGTGGTACCATCAGATTCGGAGGCAGAGGCAAGCTGAGTCCGAGGTACATCGGACCTTTTGAAATTTTGGAACGAGTTGGCGAAGTGGCATACCGTCTGGCATTACCTCCATCATTAGAGGAAGTACATGACATATTTCACGTATCGCAGCTGAGGAGATATGTCGCAGACCCTAGCCACGTGCTTGATCATTCGGAGATTACAGTCGGGCCCAGCCCGTCTTATGTAGAGCAGCCAGTTGAGATCCTCGATCGCAGCAAGAAGACTTTGAGACGGCAGACGATTCGACTGGTCAGAGTGGCATGGAAGCACCATTCCCCAGGCGAGTCTACTTGGGAGTGCGAGGATTCTATTCGGCAGCGATTCCCGAACTTATTTGAGGAGCAAGGTACGACTTCACGTACGACATTTAATTACTAGACTGTTTTAAAATTCTGTTAGATATTATCGTGCTTTACTTTTAATTTCGGGGACGAAATTTTTCTAAGTTGGGAAGAATGTAAACCCCCTCGATTTATTCTGTAGATAGTTAGAGTGGATCTAGAAAATTTTGATAGCAGATGTCGAGGTTTAGAGTAGAGGAAAATTTATCTGGTATTTAATTCAATTAATTAAAACACTTGGCGCGCCCTATTTTTGTCTAGTTATTCGGAGCCCAATATCAGCCCATAAATTCCGTACAATTATTGTACTTTCGACTCAACTCGCCAAATTTGGCACTGGACTTTTCTGTCTGTTAAAATTAATTTTTTTATGTGCTCAGAATTAATTGCACAATATTTCGAAAATCGTAACCCACATTTAATTTCGTGTCGGACACCTGTGTCGTTACCCTAAATTTTGGGATACCAACTTAACTCGTTGAGTAGGACCAATAGAAGGGTCCAAGACTGACTTCGAGCTCCCACCATTTTTGGCCTTTGCGTCATTTCCGGATTTTGACCCCAAGTGCCCCAATTAAATTAAATTCGCGGGACGCTTTGTTTCTATTAAAATCTGGGATACTGACTTTGTTAATCCCATTTCAATCCTTAAATTAATCCAAATGTCTTCCTAATTAAACCCGTGCCTAACGCACAACTCCCTCTCACCATAAAAATTTCTAAATATAATTTTCTCCAAAATTTTTTTGTCATTTCATGTGTCCATGCAATTTCCCGAATTTACGGGGCAAGATGCAATTATTGAATTGTGTGGCACCATCCTATTGGCCAAGAACTAATGAAAGGGTCCCAAAATAGGGTCCCATTCTCACCCACTCATTCACCCTCATGAAGAAACCCTCTCCTCTTCATATTAAATCCCAACCATCCATTTTGAATGAATTAATCCCCACCCTCCATCTCCTCCACACACTCCCCTATAAAGTCACATCACACCCCACCCTCAACCAAAAACCTACCGGCCCTAATCCCCATAAAAAAATCTCTCTCTTCCCCCATTTATTCCTTCATGCACAGCCAACTTTCTTCTTCATCCTCCTTCATTTCTTCTTCTTCCTCCTTCACTTCTTCTTTCTCCTGAGACCACCCGACCGACTCGACTCCGGCCGTCGACCCCCGCGGCCCTACTCCGACCGGCCATGCACAGTCCCCGCCGCCGGCCTGAGACCCCCTTGACCGGACGTCGATTCACCCCTGCTGCGTGCGTCCCCGCCACTGGACGTCGACCCTCCCCCGCTGAATCATCCCGCCGGCTGCAGAACGCCTCCCCACCGCAGCGTTCCCCGCAGCAGCGTTCCCCCAGCTCGCGTGCGTCCCCCCGCCGGTGCCGTCCTTCACTTCTCCACGCGTGCGACCCCGCTCTGGTGCACAGCCACCCCCGCGCTGGACCGAGCCGTCCCCCGCTCCGGCCTCCTCCCTATCCGAACACTACCATCACCATCACTACCAGCCTACACTATCACCATTATCACCACCACCTTCAACTCCACCACTACCGGACATTCCCCATTTTTTGGCCAGCCCCTCCTCGCTCCGGCTATTGGGTATACTCCTCCCCCTCTCTTTACATATATACTAGTTGATGATTTATATATTCATGGGTTAGTAATAGCTAAGGTTTCACCTATGGGTTTTCATGTGAGTATAGTATAAAAGTTTCGTTAATAGGGCATGTTGATGATGGATTAAGATTGATAAAGGACTTAGAAAATATGACTTGTAGTATATGGTGGAGGCATTAATTTATGGGTTTAATGTAGGTTTAGGGCTTGAGTTTACATGAGGGTTGTGTTGTTGTATTGTAATATAGGTGAGCACATGATGATAGGAAGAGATTAGGATCAATGGTGAGGTTAGGATTTGATTTCAATTAGAGGTTATGAAAATTATGCATGGTTGAAAAATAAATGCTAATCAAATATTTACGGTTAAATAGGAATTGATTGAGGTTATGAAATACATGCAAATGATGGTGGATGTTAATGCCATATGAGACGGAGATCCAAATTATTAAACGCGTATTTGTTATTATGGTTTAGTTGTTTTAAAACTATGACTGAAAATAAATTGATAATTTAAAGGGTGATGGACATGGGGAGCAGGTGATTTATTTTGGAATAGGTATTATATCGGATCATGAATCAAAGATTAAGGACGGTAAAATATTAGTTAATTATTGAGACTGAGTTTAGATGTAGATGTGTGTAGCACACATGTCTGTCTTAGGTAGATTATTGATTCTGGTTTTATCTCTTCACTAGGTACTGTGAGACCTGAGGACTTGGACGCGGTACCAGATCCCCGTCATCAGCAGCCGCACGCCGGCAAGTGTACCTTGCCATCCTGTATTTCAGTTTACAGATATTGTTGTTCTTTATGTACTCGTGCGCGTATTTATGTTGATGTTCGATATTCCGTGTCCGGTTCACAACCGGGTGTTGACATTCGACTTAACGTCTTAGAATAATTATTAGATGCTTCATAGCAACTCGATGCACGTACCTGAGTACATCGATACCCCAGGACACACTCATACATTGTGATCGTGCCAGATTCCTGTATCCTGATACTGACATCATGACCAGAGACTGGGACGACCTTAGGGTCGCGTCTGTTGAGTTAAATTCCTTGTGTCGAGACTATAGTTAGAGGTTCAGGTTCAACGCACAATCGTTGACCGCTTGGGAAGGGGAAGACAGTTACTAGACGTTTGGGCTACTCTGCAAGCGCTTATATATATGTAGTATTTTGTAGTGATACCTGTATCTAGTGTAGCTATTTCACCCGTGTGACTCTTTGCCCGGAGCTGCGGTACGTGCCGTGTGTTTCCGTGTCCGGAGCTACGATTTTACTTTGGACGGCCCACGCGTCGAACGTTGTCTTTAAACTGTGTCACACTTGTTTGGTTATGTTAGAGTACCCTGTCGTGCACTTGTACTTTCTGTTTACTTGGCATTGTTATATTTCTGTACCTTGTTACGTCCCTCTGAGGACCTTGTTCCCTTCCAGGTATAGGCCACGAGGATTACCCGGAGGAGTACGGACCGGGCATCTATCCAGCAGCTGTACTCACTGCCGAGGACGAGGTCATTCCTGAGGACTTCGCCTGATCACTGGTAGTGACTCTTTCCTTGGGACGGTATCATTACCTAGTTACCTGCTGCCATCCCAAGTTATCTTTTTGCTTACTTTTATTCCAGTCTATTTGTGCTAGCGGGTTTGTCCCCGTATGACTACTCTAGTATTTGTACTTGATACTTATTTGGATATTTTCCTTCCTGCACATTAGTCGTTGTATTTACTTCTATTGTGCTCTTATATTGCTGCCTGTGGATGAGATTTAGATTGAGTTTACTTGTGTTATGTGATGGGTTATTCATTGTATCTTACAGCTTAAGTGTACTCCGACGGGCCCATTAGATTGGATAGCCCACCGAAGTATACTGCTGGCCATTGCCACATATCTCGGTTCCTTATCCATGGAACCGGGGCGTGACAGTGTCCCTTCTTGGCATTCTATTTTGCGCAAGGAGCAGAAGCCGTGTCCTAAGGATGAGATGCCTCGCCCGCTGATTGCGTCCAAACGCTGCATTGGAAGAGTGGGGCCTTAACGTGACGTAATTATTCGTATGGTCTTTATTTCATGAATTTGGGCAGTAGGAGTAGAGCGTACACCGCGGACAAAGCGCCTTTGATTACAGTACAATAAACTGGAACGGCTGCTTTAAGCATCTCAATGCTGAAGATTTGATCCTAAGATCAGACGGGAATTATTGAACTGGCAAACTCCGAACCCGCAGCTCAAATAGCCAAATGGAAAAGGAATAGTCAAGCTTGTTTGGATAAAGGAAGCATTCATACTCGACCCACGTCTGGACGCCCCTTTCGGGCTCACTTCCTGACAACCCAGCCCACAACAGGAAATGGACAGGCATTCACAAAAGACGAAGCCTGGGTGCATCGAGTCCGGGTCTAGTCCGTGGGCAATTTCATGCTCCAAATTCTATGAATGATAAAAAAGAATGCAAGTGGGTAGGTCGATCTAGGGAGAAAGAATTGGAAAAAAAAGACTAGTTAGCGGCCTTGGTTCGTTCTTTGGTTATTTACTGTAACCGGCTAGATCTACAGAAGCTGTTACAAAATTGAGCTAGACTGGGAGTTTGAGGGCTTAAATTATTATTGTGGTCGATCAATCGCTAATGTATTACCTTTGAAATGCTTTTATTGGAACTTTCTTTCCAGATCAATAGGCTGTTAGGGCTTTCACCTAGGAACCAGATGCCCATTCAATATATTTGTTCAAACTTTCTTTCATTTAGTTTGAACTACCCGACTGATAAGGAAAATAAGGCTAGGAGATGACTCATAATCGATTAAGCTGTTGGACCCAGGACCCGGCCCGGATATTTCATAACATGTATATCATTCGAATGGCCCGAAGGATGAAGTTGACTTTTATTGCCCCACATAAAACAAAAGATCTTTCCATTAATGGATTTATTCTCCCGGCTATGATAGTTGGAAAGAGTCATATTCTTCTCCTCTCGACCCAACCTTGGGTTATTTTTCGCATTCCGATGATACGAGAAAGTGAGGCAATGTATATTGTGTTAAGAGGTTCCACGCGGAGATGCGAGACGGGTATTTATACGGATATAACAAGGCAGGGAAGTCATATAGTGGGCAGGCAAGTAGAAAGATAACTTATAAAGATTGGAATACAAAATTGCGCATGCCTTGTAGATCAAGTGTCAAGGCCGGGAGAACATAATTCAAACAAAGGCATACGCTAGACTGAAAGAGTCCAGTGGTGTGGTTCATTCTTTCCACTTATAGCTTGACGGTGTAGTGGCGGGACCCGAAGTCTTAGAAAAAGGCAGAGAAAAGTAGCAGACTTATTATGGAGAAGCTTTTGTCTATGGTATATTAGATCATTCAGATGCTTTCATAAAATGTCTATTCGTTAGATTTTTGACTATTAACATAGCCCCATGAAAGCTTTGAAGAAAAAAAGTTCTTTCAGCAGTGGAAGAAATTTTGTTTAAACAAATAGCCACTAGAGCCTATTGAGACTTTGTACGATCTTAATGATTACAATATATATATATATATATATATATATATATATATATATATATATATATATATATATATATATATATATATATATATATATATATCCTAGCATGGATAGTTTCCAATGAAGATGAATCAAGATGAACCAGAGGGTATTAAAAATAGGCAAAGAAAGATAGCGAGTCCCAACCTCTCTGTTCTATAAAGATCTTTTTCTGTGTTTAGGCTAGCTCTCGTCTTTCATCTCTGCTTGCCTATCCTCCTCATTTATTTGTCTCTATAGGTTGTGATCGTCTTAAGGCATAATCTATCTTCAGGAATGAGAGCAGAGCAAACTAGGTATCTCACACTCCCAAAGTGATAAAAAAGAATGCATTCGAAAGTTTTGTCTGCACTTAACGGTAACAGGCAGTTTTTTGTGAGCGTAATGCGTCGTTGAAACCCAGTCTTCCTGGTTTTGTCACAATTAAATCACAGTTGGGATGAATTCTCACTCCCTTTTTTCTTTCTTGAAACAGTTATTGGTTAGGGGACTGGGTTGTTATCACAACGATGGATTAAAACATGGTAACTAATGTCAAGATGGGTATCCAAAAAGATTATTGACTGGTGGCTTTTCTGCAGTCAACGAATTACTGTTACGAATGATAGGGAAGGGAGACACTTTCGGAGGGTATGCACCGATGGTCTCTATAATTGATGACTGTGTCTTGCTTTATATCGTTGTTTCTAGCGATGGCCTTTCACACCAACGGTAGATAAGAACCGAACTATTTCACTATTCTCGTGCCTACTTCTGATGATGCTCAAAGATCCCACCGTATCCTTCAAAAAAGGGCACCCCCCCACAAGCAAGATATATTTTTCTGCTTGCCTCTCCGCCCCTCCTTCCCCAAGAAGCAGGGATGGCATTCTTTCGGTTCTCACTTAAATGATGCTTTTTTTTCACCGGGCGAATCTATGAACCAAGAACTTCCAATCTTGAAAAGGAATTGCTCCCTGAAAAAAGCTTTTGTGATTGCTCTAGAATCACACTTGAATCTCGTCTTTTGGGGAATTTGATTAGTGACTTCACTGCGATCGGGATGCTGCATGAGTCAGGATCACAAATTCCTTATTTTATTCTATTTTGACTGAAACTACAACAAAGGCTTGGGCTTGCTGACCCATGCATCTGAGAAGGAAGATCTAATATAATAATTGCTTCAAAGAAAGAATTTAGAACAAAATATGCGAAGGTTCGCTTATCATGTCAAAATCCAAGTGCCAGCTTTTGTGTATAGACCACATTCGCGGTGTACGGTTTCCACCAAAAAAAGGAGAAAGGGATTTCATGATAGATTGAATAAGACTAGAAAAAGATGCGCGGAGTCAAGCAGTTAGGTCAGTTCGCAAGGCTCATAACTTGTGAGTGCTGACCCCTCGTTAAGGGAAACCAACCAGACGCTTTGCACCTTCCCCCCGTGTCACCAGGGACCGACTGTATGGAGTACAGCCAAGTGGTAAGGCATCAATTTTTGGTACCGACATGCAAAGTTTTGAATCCTTTTACTCCAGATTATGAAGACCCGATCGGATTTGTCAAGAATGGGAAAGCGTCTTTATAGTCAATTTTGACCTCGAAACTGCCAATTGAGGCGAGCGACAATGAGGTGACCATGACGGAAGGTAATATAGTTGAGCTAATTCTCTATGTAATACTTAACCTAAGGAAAGTAGGCGCAAACCACATGGGAGATATCCATTCTGTGTATTTGATCGTCCGGTCCGGATAAAATCAAACCTGCCTGGAGTAATCGTTCGATCTCCTCGATTATCTGCTGAGACATAAGCATATGAAGCATATTGCTTCTTTGATAACCGAGAGATAGGATACCTAGTTGAATGAATGCAATGGAGCCGGTCATCCGTCAAACCTCTTGCATTTAGGAAATGCTTTCTGGAAGGGTGCCCTGGAATCGAGTTGATGAAGGTTGAAAGACCTGGTCCATGCTACTGGATTAAGATCCACTCCATTGGTCACAGCCAGGGAGGAACTTCTCAATGGGACTAGAAAGAGAAAAAAATAGAAGAATGCGACCATAGATAATCTTCAACGAACCCTACCTCGGGGTCTTTCTTTCTTCGTGTAGTTGTTCTCCCGTGGTAAGCTCTCTGACTGCTGGCTTGGCTAGGAACCTAGTCCCTTCTCATGAAAATAGAAGAGAAGGTCTTCCTTTGGGCGCCTAACGGTCACCGCGGAGTGGGCTCTCTAACGGCCGCCTTCGGGCACCTCTATTCCAAATTGACATCAGGAAAGAAGGATGATCTCACGCTTATCAAACGAAAACCTCCCTACTCGGTTGGTTGCCTCAATCCACGCTTACTCCCTAATGGTCTCCTCACTCCGCTCGCCTTGTGAAAACTCGTTCTTGGGAGGTTAGCTTCTCGTTGTTCTCCGGGCTTGATAGACCCTTTCTCTCACGATGTGGGTTAATCGCACCATCCTCTATCCGCCAACCGAGCTGAGCTAATCGAGCATATCTTTTCTGCCATCGTCGCCAAATTAATCCGTGATGCGATCCGCTATAAGAAGGATCGTGATGGTTTGGGACAACCATTCCAAGGTTGGATTACGCCAGGTCAGTGGACTGCGCTGACGGCTAGAATTAACGATCCTAGGTACAAGAAAATGTCGAAAAAGGTGAAGGCATCTACGAAGAAGGCGAGAAAGTGGTGTGATGGGTCGATTTCGATGACGGAACATTTTTCTCGCATGGTACATATTTTATTGTATATATATTATTTTATTCAAACTAGGATAAAATATTTAATTTTAGTAATATACAATATATTATTTAACAGTCCAGAAGTGTAAAACCCCTAATCCTAAAAGCCATAAATTTTCTTTTTAATTAATTATTAATTTAATTATAATAATTATGAGCTAATTAGGGAAAATAGAATTTATTTAATTTTTATTTTGGGTGTTTGTGCATTTAGGGGATTTATGGAGCCATTATAAATTTTTCCTAATTTATTTATGTAGGAAACCCTTTGGACAGTTGTTAGCTTAATGGTATACAATAATATAATTTTTAGAAATTTTATATATATATATATGTGTATATTTATATATATACATATATATAGTTAAATAGAAATAGAAAAAAAAGAAAAAGAAATGAAAAAGATTGGAAAAGAAAAAGAAAGAAAAACAATAATTTCTTAATGGATCATTAGTCTACCCGTTATCATAACTACCCAAACCCTATACTAAAACCCCCACCCGCTATGGTGCAACCCCATAAATACACAGAAGCAGCAGCCGCAACAATGATACAAACTCAACCCCGCGAGCGGACTCGCCCCCCATCCTATCTAACTATATAAGCCTCCATTTCTTCGATCAAAACCCTAACCCTAGATCATCTTCATCTTCCCCTCGACCGCGCCGCCAACTCCAGAAGGAGAACCGCCCAGAGCATCTGCCGACCGAAGCCCCAAACCGCCGCACCGCGTGACGCGCAACCCCGTGCGCTGTAGTTTGGAACAGCAACTTACCTGTGTTCAAGCCCTGTTTTTTGTCACCTCGCTGAACCAAACTCGACCCAGCCTTCACCGGTACGTTCACCACTTAACCCCCTCCAATATATATATGTTAATTAATCTCGAATAATGCATAAACCTAGGCGAAAATCGACGCCAAGTCGATGAAAAACTACGACTTTTTAAATTCCAGAAATTCTATTACGATGACCCAGGTTCCCGGATTCGTATCTCCCACCACAGAGATCCGAATTTAATTTTTCTTTTTGGTATGCGGAGACCACTTGACCTAGTTTAATTTTTGTTAATTATATTATATTATTCACCGCTGTATGTAGAATTAAATTTGTTGGAAAATCCTAAAAACCCACTTTTTCCAGATTTCCAAAAATTGTGAAACGGAGCGCGCCCCACCAAACGGGACCGCCCTGCCGTATACCAAGTGTACCAAAAGGTGCACGCAGTGTACCCGGACATGTGAGATTTTGCTGAAACTGATTCAGACACATTTGCGCGTCAAAATTAGCCCGTATCCGAGGACAATCCCCGTGTCACAACTTTTGCGAAAGCCCTGCGCATTTTGTGCACGCTCGTCAGAATGCGACGAAACTTACGCCACTGGACTAGTGGTATCGCGCTGGTCCTGTGATCCAATTTTTACGTAATTCTGAGATAGTTGGCCAAGTCGCCAATTGGCGGGCCCTACGGTTGACTTTTTGGGCGAAATTGTGTTCGGCTCACCGGAATCCATATTTGGACATACCGTTGAGTTCGTGCTGACATTTAGAGTTTGTTTGACCTATAATTTATCCTATTTAGAGACCGTTACCTCTGGCACACTTTTCGGTGCAAAGTGGCCCACACGTGGACCCCACTTTGACCCAAAATTACCGTTTTGCCCCTGTGTCCAAATTGGAAGAAAGAAAAGTGATTTCTAGATATTTTGCTTATTCTCGGAACGTTGGTGATGTCTATTTCAGCATCCGGAGATATTTGTTCTGAGGCCATAGCTTCTGATCCTGTGTGTTTGACATCTGGACGTTATATTTTACAGCTTCTTGCCAGACAAGTATACCTTACCATTGTACTATTATTTATATTCCATATTGCATGCATCTTTATTTCTGTCTTTAGTTCACATATTTTAACTGTTATATAAAATGTGCATCCAAGGAAACTTGGGTGCAACGACGGTGTCGTCGTGATTATTTTTATTATGTATATGCATTGACCTTATTTATGAGACTGCCCCATTATCATGTAGCATCATTAGGTTTCATTGGCCGTGACACAGCTATTACACGAGTGTGAGTCTCATATAGATCACGGACTGCGTGACAGGTCTGGCCTCCTGTACGTATGAGCCGTGCGTTAGGGATAACTGCTGTTAGAAACTTTGCATGCTATAAGACTTAGCAGTTATTAGTAGTCTATGGACATAGCCTATTGTAGTACGGTGGTCCAATCCTTGTCCTTGTTTGGTTGCAGGATTGGGCTATTGTACTAAAGATAGGCTATGAACCAAGTCGTGTCATGTATGTGACATGCTTAGAGCATGGGGTGGGGAGAACAAAAAGTAAGGCATTTGGGCTCCTTTGCACTTTTTCTCTTGTAACCCGTACGCTCCGTCGGAGATGCGCAGTCATGATGACCACTATATATTATTTTATTATCAGGCGGCCTCTGCCGTTCAAAATACGATATGCTTTGTAGGCCCCTGGATCTCCATGAGAACCATGTCAATCCTATTTTTAGCCAGATAGCCCACTTGTTAGAAAGTTGTTCTCAAACTGCATTCTCTTAGATGGTTAGGAGACCCCATTGGATATTTATTTCAGTACTTTATTGGCATGCTTCTATGTATCTTGTTACGTCCCTCTGAGGACCTGGCCCCTTCCAGGTGTAGCTGTTCTTGAGTATTCGCAGGAGCGCAGATTCGGATGGTTACATATGTTTCGAGGATGTCTTCTCTTCGAGTCCCGTGGTCGTTAGCTGGTATTCTTATATTATGTTTGTTGTGTTGCACTTTTACATTCGAGTTGGTAGTAGATTGGTTTTCATCCAACTATCATCTTTAGATACTTTTATTAAGATCTAGTTTCATAGATATTGGTTATTTATCATTGTCACGCCCCAGTCCCAAAATGACGAGGGACTGAGCACGAGAGCAATGGCCAGCAGCACGCACCGATGGACAACCCAATTTAATGGATCCATCAGGGCATGCTTAAGTTGTAGTCTAGCAGTACTAAGTACAAGTCTCAGGTATTACTATTCTCATCCACAGAATAACACAGATTAATGACGGAAATAATGCAAATAGAATTAAATATGCAATACTAAATAAGGTTATCTCGGGAAACAAATCCGAGAATTATTCTGTTACATTTAAGGAAACATAGACTGGAAATAAAATACTGAAATGGAAATACTGTGAATATGCAGCCGGTGCTCAGGAGAAGTCTTCGGCCACTATCTCGTCCTCGGTTCCGGGTTCTGCTCCAAGGAGTGCTCCTGTACCGTACACCTCAGGGTAGTTCTCCTCGGCTATACCTGGGGACATAGTCCATTCCAGGTCCTCAGGGGACATAACAAGGTACAGAAAATACAAGCCAAAACATATGCAGTGCAGCAATAATAAAATAGCAGGGTAAATATGTAAACAAGCTAGTGATATGCAAGTGAGAGTTTTAGTCATACTAAGGCTGAGACTACTACAGGATCAGTGTCTAAGAAACCATAGCAGTCTTTTTTCGAAGAGCCAGAACTTGTGCCAAAGCTCTGTATCAGAGACTAGGACACCTCCAGATAACATTATTTATATTATAATCAGCCTTGATATGGTAATACTCTCCCCACCCCATGTAATCTCACGTCACAGTTCCAGAAATATCAGGTACAAGTCACGCAAGATTGAACTAATGCAATGAGTCAGGATAGAATCTAAGCATGTAAACTGTAATGACATGAAGAATGTAACCTATACGGAATCACCAGGTATATCTCAGGCAATTCCATCACATGAAGAGTGTCAGGTGTCCTGGGTTGAGCAGTTAAGCAAGTTACTTATGAAACTACAAGCAATCAAGTAAATACTTTAACCAGAATTATCTGAGAATTTGACAAGCTTTACTTGCCCACTGATATATAACTAAGTCCAAGAAATAGTTAACAAAGCTGCAAGTTTTGGCAAGGTACACTTGCCCGTGGTTCCGACTCGGTTCGCAGTTCTGACTTCGGCGAGAATTGCAGGCGGTACTCCGGTTGCTGAAACAAACATCACCATCAGATCCAAAAAATATCAATCAGCTAGAAACGCCTATCCTTGGGTCCAATTTGGAGACAAGGGCAAAAACGACAGTTTCGGGTCAAAACGGGGTCCACCGGTGGGCCCATTTTGCACCGAAAAACGCGTCCGGGTCAACGGTCTCCAAATTCACCAAACTTAGTGTCAACAGGTCAGGAACGCTGATACGAACCCAACAGAACTTTCAGATTTGAATTCCGATGAGCCGATCACAAAATCGCCCGTCGAGCGGGGCCTATGGGGCCCACGACACGCGATTTCGTCAACGTTCTCAGAATCGAACCAAACTTGACCCACAGGACCAGCGTATCGCTACGAGTCCGATGGCGTAAGTTTCGTCTCGATCCGACGTGTGTACACAAAGTTAGGGCACGTTCCAGAAAGTACGGATACGGGGCGATGTCCGCGGATACGCGTTGATTCCGGTGTGCACGCACACCCGAATCGACTTCTGTGAAATCCCACACGTCCGTATAGACGATGCGCACGAATCTGTGAAGACCGCGCGCGACCAAGTCGTCCCGTTTGGCGGGGCATACTCAGTTCCGGGGTGAAACAGGGTCTGGTTTTTCCTGTTTTTGGATCGCGGTGTGCGATCACCACAGGACGCGATGCCCCGAACGGTTTATCCGGGCACCGAGAGGGTCATACAGGCTTCGTAACGCAATTTGCAGAAACGAAATCGGAGCTACGAACAAAAAGTTACAAGCACCTGAAGGGGACCCGAAAACCAGGGCCAAATCGTGTCCGACACGTGTCCGACTCGTGTCGGACACAGGGGCTGAACTAGGGTTAGGGTTCTCGCCGGAGGACGGCGCTGGGCGGCCGGGCTGCGGCGGAGGGGGCCGGGGTACTGCGGCGAGGCGGCGCGGCGCTCGAGCGGAGGTGGCGGCGGCGAGCACGGCGGCCGGAGGCGGCTCGGGTTGCCCGAGCTACTGCTGCTGGAGGTGGAGGGAGGAGCTGCGGCGCGGGGCGACGTCGGCGAGGCGGTGCGGGGGTGGCGCCGGAGGCTGGCGGCGGCGCGGCGGTGGGTGGCTGGCTGAGGGGGAGATAACGTCGACGGAGGAGGCGATCGGGGAGGTTTAAATAGGGGGCGGAGGGGAGTAGGTCATGGCGGGGGAGGCGGTGCCGAGCGGGGGAGACGGAGGTCGTGGGGGATGGGCGGCCGGAGCGGGCGGAGGACGCGGCCGGGCGGGGCGGCGGGAAGTGCGGGCAGCCGCGGGTCGTGGGGGAGAGGGTGGAGGCCGGGTCGGGTTTTGCGGGTCCGGGTCGGGTCTGTTGGATCCGACCCGACCCGCTAGGGCTCGGGTTGGGCTGGGTCTGGGTTTGGGCCCACTGGGCCGGGCCGGGCTCTGGTGGGCTTAGGGTTTTATTTATAAAAAAATAAATAATTAAATTTAAATCATTAATTAATTAAATAATTATTTTTAGGTGTTTAAAAATAGGTCCGGGGCCCAATAAATTCCAGAAAAATTGTCCTAAGTCCAGTTTTCCATTTTACATCCAAAAATATTATTTTCATAATATTTTAATATCATTTATTATCATTTAAAAATTATTTAATAATTAAAATCCTGTTTTTAAATTACAGAAAATTCCCAGAAAATTCCAGAAAATTGTGAAAAAATCCAGTTTTTAAAATTTTGAAAATTCAGAGGGTTTACAATCTACCCCCCTTAAGAGGATTGCGTCCTCGCAATCAAAGAATAACCGGTCAACAGAAATGACGCGGTCGCAAACATCGTTTGAAAACACATCACAAGATACTTAGGGAAGTACCGTTTCCCTAAAAATTGAAAGTTTACACTTTCCAGGAAAATCTAGTTAAAACTATAACTTTTATGAAAACCAGGTTGTTATTAACAAGTTGCAAATTACTAGGTTGGGGCTGAGGTCACAAACCAATAGGCACGAGCTACACAAGACTGGAAACAGAAAACTATAAATCACTTACTCGCATCGGCTTCCTGCACAGTCATCGCGTAAGCTTGCCCTCGTCCTTGAGGTAGATTCCTCGGTTGCTGCTGGACCTGCTGGAAGAGTACGGCCTGGGGTATCAAAGGTGGCCTCGGCTGGTTCCCTCCTGGAGCTGGTGATATGACTCCTTCCACTTCCGTTTGCGGTACTCCCAAAGCTGGACAGGCTAGCCTCGGTACTGGCACCACTTGTTGGTTAACCGTTGATGCTTCTCCTCTGTGCATCTTGCAACTTCTGGCTAAATGGTTACTGGATCCGCAAATCAAGCACAGTCCCAACTTGCGTCTGCACTTCTTCTCAACATGGCCTACCTTGCCACAATAGTAACAAGTAGGAAGGAATGAGGCTCTGGATGCTGTTCTCGGTAGATTCTTCTGGGGTCGCTTTGCAGCTCTTTCCTGCTGTGCTTGGTCTGGTGCATGCGGCCGCTTCTGGCTGGACTCTATTCTGGTGATGCACTCCATGGCCCGTGCTGCAGTAACAACGTCCGTTGCAACGGAGCTGATTAACTTCCGTAGCTCTGAGCTAAGTCTGCAAATGAACTCCTCCGTTTGGCTTTGTTGTGCCTTCTGATAAGCTTGCATCATCGGGTAGTACATTTGAAATAGCTGTTGCACGTCCATAGCTTGCCCTTGTGGGATGATAGGCATTGGTGGAGGAAACTGCGTCGAGAGTGGAACGTCATCTTGGTGGATTCTTGAGGCAGGCTGGCTTGCTTGACTGCCTTGTGATGATTGGCCTTCACCCACTGGTGTTATATCGTCTTCGTGGGTAACCACAACGGCTTGTGGTGTTCCGACGGGAGTCTCGTTGCACTCTTGTGGGTTCATTTCCCTGTATCCAAAATAACCAATAAGAGGCGCACAGGAATCAAGGCAAGATGCAAGTTTAAATTAGTTCGAATACGATACAGATATCAAAAACGATTCAAGACAGTGGATGAGATCCTAGAATTTATCCTATCTTATTGCAGGCCTGTTCGGTCCCTGAGTTGAAACCGAACAATTTAGTCGTAGACCTACATGGGCCACCACAAAAACTATGTCACGCCCCAGTCCCAAAATGACGAGGGACTGAGCACGAGAGCAATGGCCAGCAGCACGCACCGATGGACAACCCAATTTAATGGATCCATCAGGGCATGCTTAAGCTGTAGTCTAGCAGTACTAAGTACAAGTCTCAGGTATTACTATTCTCATCCACAGAATAACACAGATTAATGACGAAAATAATGCAAATAGAATTAAATATGCAATACTAAATAAGGTTATCTCGGAAAACAAATCCGAGAATTATTCTGTTACATTTAAGGAAACATAGACTGGAAATAAAATACTGAAATGGAAATACTGTGAATATGCAGCCGGTGCTCAGGAGAAGTCTTCGGCCACTATCTCGTCCTCGGTTCCGGGTTCTGCTCCAAGGAGTGCTCCTGTACCGTACACCTCGGGGTAGTTCTCCTCGGCTATACCTGGGAACATAGTCCATTCCAGGTCCTCAGGGGACATAACAAGGTACAGAAAATACAAGCCAAAACATATGCAGTACAGCAATAATGAAATAGCAGGGTAAATATGTAAACCAGCTAGTGATATGCAAGTGAGAGTTTTAGTCATACTAAGGCTGAGACTACTACAGGATCAGTGTCTAAGAAACCATAGCAGTATTTTCTCGAAGAGCCAAAACTTGTGCCAAAGCTCTGTATCAGAGACTAGGACACCTCCAGATAATATTATTTATATTATAATCAGTCTTGATATGGTAATACTCTCCCCACCCCATGTAATCTCACGTCACAGTTCCAGAAATATCAGGTACAAGTCACGCAAGATTGAACTAATACAATGAGTCAGGATAGAATCTAAGCATGTAAACTGTAATGACATGAAGAATGTAACCTATACGGAATCACCAGGTATATCTCAGGCAATTCCATCACATGAAGAGTGTCAGGTGTCCTGGGTTGAGCAGTTAAGCAAGTTACTTATGAAACTACAAGCAATCAAGTAAATACTTTAACCAGAATTATCTGAGAATTTGACAAGCTTTACTTGCCCACTGATATATAACTAAGTCCAAGAAATAGGTAACAAAGCTGCAAGTTTTGGCAAGGTACACTTGCCTGTGGTTCCGGCTCGGTTCGCAGTTCTGACTTCGGCGAGAATTGCAGGCGGTAGTCCGGTTGCTGAAACAAACATCACCATCAGATCTAAAAAATATCAATCAGCTAAAAATGCCTGTCCTTGGGTCCAATTTGGAGACAAGGGCAAAAACGGCAGTTTCGGGTCAAAACGTGGTCCACCGGTGGGCCCATTTTGCACCGAAAAACGCGTCTGGGTCAACGGTCTCCAAATTCACCAAACTTAGTGTCAACAGGTCAGGAACGTTGATACGAACCCAACGGAACTTTCAGATTTGAATTTCGATGAGCCGATCACAAAATCGCCCGTCGAGCGGGGCTTGTGGGGCCCACGACACGCGATTTTGTCAACGTTCTCAGAATCGAACCAAACTTGACCCACAGGACCAGCGTATCGCTACGAGTCCGATGGCATAAGTTTCGTCTCGATCCGACGTGTGTACACAAAGTTAGGGCACGTTCTAGAAAGTACTGATACGGGACGATGTCCGCGGATACGCGTTGATTCCGGTGTGCACGCACACCCGAATCGACTTCTGCGAAATCCCACACGTCCGTATAGACGATGCGCACGAATCTGTGAAGACCGCGCGCGACCAAGTCGTCCCGTTTGGCGGGGCGTACTCAGTTCCGGGGTAAAACAGGGTCTGGTTTTTCCTGTTTTTGGATCGCGGTGTGCGATCACCACAGGACGCGATGCCCCGAACGGTTTATCCGGGCACCGAGAGGGTCATACAGGCTTCGCAATGCAATTTACAGAAACGAAATCGGAGCTACGAACAAAAAGTTACAAGCACCTAAAGGGGACCCGAAAACCAGGGCCAAATCGTGTCCGACACGTGTCCGACTCGTGTCGGACACAGGGGCTGAACTAGGGTTAGGGTTCTCGCCGGAGGACGGCGCTGGGCGGCCGGGCTGCGGCGGAGGGGGCCGGGGTACTGCGGCGAGGCGGCGCGGCGCTCGAGCGGAGGTGGCGGCGGCGAGCACGGCGGCCGGAGGCGGCTCGGGCTGCCCGAGCTGCTGCTGCTGGAGGTGGAGGGAGGAGCTGCGGCACGGGGCGACGTCGGCGAGGCGGTGCGGGGGTGGCGCCGGAGGCTGGCGGCGGCGCGGCGGTGGGTGGCTGGCTGAGGGGGAGATAACGTCGACGGAGGAGGCGATCGGGGAGGTTTAAATAGGGGGCGGAGGGGAGCGGGTCATGGCGGGGGAGGCGGAGCCGAGCGGGGGAGGCGGAGGTCGTGGGGGATGGGCGGCCGGAGCGGGCGGAGGACGCGGCCGGGCGGGGCGGCGGGAAGTGCGGGCAGCCGCGGGTCGTGGGGGAGAGGGTGGAGGCCGGGTCGGGTTTTGCGGGTCCGGGTCGGGTCTGTTGGATCCGACCCGACCCGCTAGGGCTCGGGTTGGGCTGGGTCTGGGTTTGGGCCCACTGGGCCGGGCCGGGCTCTGGTGGGCTTAGGGTTTTATTTATAAAAAAATAAATAATTAAATTTAAATCATTAATTAATTAAATAATTAATTAAATAATTATTTTTAGGTGTTTAAAAATAGGTCCGGGGCCCAATAAATTCCAGAAAAATTGCCCTAAGTCCAGTTTTCCATTTTACATCCAAAAATATTATTTCTATAATATTTTAATATCATTTATTATCATTTAAAAATCATTTAATAATTAAAACCCTGTTTTTAAATTACAGAAAATACCCAGAAAATTCCAGAAAATTGTGAAAAAATCCAGTTTTTAAAATTTTGAAAATTCAGGGGGTTTACAATCATATTTGATTTTCGTGGATGAGATTTAGATTATATCCTGTGACTTGTGATACATTTATACTACTTGTGGATTTGATATTCATATTACAACGTACATATGGGTTTTGGTTTCCATATATTGGAGTTGCCATATTCATGCGGCTGGCATGCTTACGTGACCTAGTCCTACGTATTTTGGGACTGGGGCGTGACATGTTTTTAGTGGTGGCCCATGCAGCTCGAGAGCATATTGTCTCGGTTACGTTACTGTACCGAACAAGCCTGCACCTAGGACTAGAGTATAGGATCTCATCCACAATTGACTATGATTCATCTTCCTTCTATCTGTTCTATTTGAATAATTGCATCCTGCTTGATTCCTGTACTTTTCTAATAGTTCTTTGAGTATAGCCCCCTCATAGAATATAGAAGTCCCTGTTGTTAGATGATAAGTAGGGTAACCTTCCTATTAAGAGTACAACTAGAGTGTTGACACACTACTAAGTTTAGAATATCTAGTGAACCCTAGAATTTATTATCTATAGATTGGTTTACCATTACCCCTTGATATATTATGAGGACTTGAGAGTAGTATAGACACTACTAGAGTTAGTTAGAAGTTTTACCATAATGTTTGACCCTAGTATTGAGGAACCAATAGAAAACCAAAATTGAATATTAGGACTGAACCTAACCTTCATAGTTAGATAGTATTGAAGAACTATAAACTTAGATCATTGTCTTATTATTAGTAGACAGCACCTTAGGAAGCCAAGAGGAATGTAATCAATACTTTTTCCTTGATCATACCTCGAACATAACAACTAGCATATCACTCCCCCTTAGAAAACCATGATGCTATCTAGAGCCCTATATTTTAATTTCATATATTGTTCCTCTGCGACCTTAACGTTCGCTAATTGTGCGACGACTAAATTATGTTTTTTTTTCTTCATCTTTTAACTCGTGCCACCTGATACCTCTGATTATAGACCAAGTGATTTTATTCTATGTTAGGATATATAGCTTGCTAGGATTTTGGTTGTTACTCTTGAATTTTGAATTATGTGCCTTGTAATTAGAACTTGATAGTTTTGAGTTATTCCTGTAGATTGTGACCGATGATTATTGTCACGCCCCGATCTCCCGCAGGCAATCGGCCGTTCCCGCTAGGCGGGAATCACCCTCGCCAGCGCTCCCGCGGAACGATCGCTTAACCCATCCGGGCGTGATGCCGCACGAGCGTGAGCCACGCCCGTGCAAGGCCATGGTTCATTGGCTGGCGACAAGAGTTCTAAGCCACAGAGTCGCACAGATTGTCCGAGTGCAGCGGAGTCATGAACGCATAGGCGATCGGTAACAGGTTCACTGAGTCGACAAATATAGCGGAAGCATAGAAACACAAGTTGAAGTAAAGCAAGCTCTTTTATTGATATAAACTTGTGTTACAGACGGCGTATAGCCGAGATTACAAGTCGCTCAAGCCTCTCTCTGAAACAGTAAAAGCGTGCCAAGTGGCTACAACTGTGGAATGAATGTACAGGCGATGGTCAGGCGATATTCATAACTTATGTCTTGTATAAGCGCTTCAGTCCCGGATGCACCGTTGTAAGGCTTCAGAGGGAACTCCTGGCCTTAGCACGCACGAAGGAGGCATCCGCACCGCACGAGGTTCTCCCGCACCCTGCATATCAAACTGGTGGATTATCAGTACATTGAATGCACTGGTGGGGAAGCTACTCGCCCGCTCGACAAATCCAAACACGTAATACAGGTTCCGTGCACAACTATTAAGTTGTCTTTCTAGTTGCCTTAGGATCAGTTTCATGCAAACATTGAATAGCTTAACGTGTCGGACAGTGCGCCGTGCAATGTTTGAGGAAACACGGCGAGACTTACCAACTTACCATTTCTCCTTCCCTGTCCAAGGCAAACATTTTTAATTTGAGCAGAGGCATGTATAAACATTCAGGAGGCAAGCATATGCAACATGCAAATATGAGAGTCATTGAACGGGACAGTATTTGGTGTGCTCAGTTGTTCTTGATGCAATGACTCGCACGCGGATAGCCGCTAAGCGAGGATGACTTATCTATATGAACATGAGTCGCTGGCATAGCCATAAAGGACTAATCCCAGACGAGAATGGAACACAACGAGAGCACACGATGCGCTACGAACCATCTCGCCCGTACACGATGGATTGTACATGAAGTAGTCCAAGACGAGAATGCAACAAAGTACACGATGCGCTACAAACCATCTTGTCCGCACACGATGGACTACACACGTGATGTGGTCCCGGGAAAGTGGAATGCAACGTAAGTACACGAGGTACTACAAACCACTCGCCCGAATACGAGGGACCACACAAGAGTTCCATCCGGATCGGATCGGCCCCAGTGCCCCGGTGACCGTCCGTGGAACTATACCTCGTTTCCGAGTTGTCTGCGACATGCACTTTCTTTTTGGGTCATTCAATTATCACGAGATACACGAGAATACGAGAACACGCGTGCACTTTGAACAAGAGAACACGAGAACACGAGTGCACGGGAACACGAGTATACGAGTACACGGGATACTTGGATCTTGTTCTTTGTACAATAACTCGTCTTGATGCATTTCTCTGGTTCGGGGCTGCCTGGTGACCTAACGGTCCTGGATACTTGCAGGGTCAATCATACACGGAACGACTACTGAGTAGTCTCTCGGAGTTTGGATGAAAACACGACAACATTCAAGCAGACAAGCATGCGTTTCTAGGTACATAAGCAGGCACGTTGCTCGGGCCCGAAGGTAGTCCGAGAGATGAAACCGTTAAGGGACTTAGCATGCGAGGGTCTGAATATAAGCAGTATTTCCTTTTCCATGTTCTAGCAAGCAATACAAGTTGGGATTATTCTCTTAGCTAGGTGCGTTGGATTTATTAGCATGCAGGGGGTGATTCACCTAGCGACTAGCATAAACATTCCAGATTTTATGTGTGCTGGCTAAGCAAAGACAAGTTTACCGTAGCCACCCACCTTAGCGATGATTCGCCTCGGTAGAGTAATATGTCTGAGCGAGCCTCTGAAAGTCCAAGCCGGATTCCTTTAGGGACAAGTCTGGATATCCTTTGCTTCTTGATCGAGGCAAAGCAGGTCGGGACAGCTGCACTATTGCCGATTGAGTCGGCAGTCCGCTTGAGCGGAACGGGGTGTTACAATTATCCCTTAGTTTTAAATCGCGTAAATTATATCCCCGCCTCGATACGAGTTATATTCCCTTCCCCTTGAGGCTAGTAACCTTCCATTCTTGCTGTTGTCACTTGTTCCATAAGCACTATGACTAAGACTTAGGATGACCGCTACCTATATAATGCAATAGGAGACCTTAATGAGTACCAAGATCTTTCCTCATATACCCTAATAAGAGTTCTACTTTATTTATAAGGACTCGGTTATTCTGAAGAATTCCCTCAAGACAATTACAGTATTAGTTTATTGTTATAAGTTGGGTAGTATACCTCACAACATAGTATCACATAGTCTTTTGACCCATTAATGAAGTATAATTGAATGATATTACCTGTATGCTAGCAAAAGATGACAATGTTTATTCAGACGGTAGAATTTAGAGGTCCATGCCCATATTTGGTCGACTAGCGACTTAGACAAGGAGTTAGTATGACAACTGTAGAGATTGTGGAGTCTTATTTCTTTTGTGAACTTAAATTATTTTGTAACATCTCTCATCATAATCTAGTGTACTTATATTTTCTGTACTACCTTGACTTATGCTGCTATTATAGCCTAGTTTTTGTAAGCTTATTCTTTTATCGAGCTTGTTCATGACATATGTGTTATTGGGGCCTGATCAACCACACTTATACATTTCAGAATCAGTGTAATACGGTCTGATCAACCATAGTGCGCTTGATTCGCCCTTCGCAATAATACTTTACGTGGATTGAGATATATAGTTGACTAGTAGACACATGTACTTGCCCTCTAGATATGTCTGAGCTGATCGTATCAGTTACATAACTGTACTGATACGAGCATGTGAATAAGAATTTCTAAACTAGGATTTTAATCCATAACTGCCTTGACAATTCTCTTTTGAATTCTCTAATCGCCTTGATCTCCATACTTCTATTCTAGTATCTTTCCCTTGAACTCTTTATCATTGTTTTCCGTCTTCCCTTATTTCGGAAGGACGAAACCTCGTATTTGGTATAAGTTGATATACAGATAGTACTAAAGATACCCATGGGCCAATCATATTATTTGGTGACTATCTTTTATAATTGATTAAGGGTATATCCTATATGATATATTTGGTGTTGAAGTTTTGAGGATTGAATAAACAGGAGTAAATAAATTAAGGAATATTTTTTTAAGTGTATAGCCTTATATGATAGATGGGTAAATTCTAAGTTGGGTAGAAGTTGCATTGTTAACTTGAGAAGAATTACCTTTAAATTGTGATCAAGTAGGATTAGATTGAGAGATTAAGTCATTTTTTAAATATGAAGAATTTTAGAAGAAGGAGTCAGATGATGAGTACTTAATGAATTTTGAAACCTTGATGTGTCGGACCAAATATTTATACTTTAAGTACATGATTTAAATTTTGAATATTGAAGGTAAATCATTAATTCGAATTTTAAAGATAAATATAGAATTTTAGACTTGAATATTGGTGGATTAAATCTAAAATTTTTACAATTTGATGATTTGCATTAAGAGTTAAAAATTTGGTTGTTGGATTACGTATTTGAAATATTGAGGATGTGAATTGAATTTAAAAAATTGAAGAATACAAAAAAAATTATAAGTAAAAAATAGGAATAATATTGGACTAGAATTGTTTTCTAGCGGAGATTATGATAGTGGGAGATCGTGATGTAAAATTTATATGCATATTTAAATCTTGAAGATGTTATATGGATTTAATTTAAATTTAGATATTGATAATTTGAAAAAGTGAGAAGAGATTACAATAGGTTAAATTTTGATTGGAACAGTGATTATCTTAACCTTGAAGTGATTGCGATGGATATGATTATGATTTTAATTATCGCAAAGAGATTGCGATTGACTTGCCCTAAGTACATGAAGGATTAATAAATTATGCCTTATTCTAATTTTGAGGATGACATATTTTTAAGTTGGCTAAATTGTAAACCCCCTCACCCAAGATTAGACCTACTTGGCTTAGATAGTGAGACTAAGGTTAGTTTGAATCCAATTAGAAATAGAACACGATATTTTAATTAACTATACAATATTTGTACCACTTAACGCACATTACCATTGCTTCGATAATTGGAGCACTTCACTAGTCACTGCCTTCCTACAATTTCCATATCCTTGTCCTAGACATGCCCATCTTCCATTCCGACCTTTGTATAACTTATAATTAGGCTTTCTTGTGCTACATTTTAGTCGCACAACCTTCATCGCAGACGTTATTTCTTAATCCTAAAATAATTTTAACTTTGTATCCTTGTGCGTTCCAATCAAAATTTCCTTTTTAATTAATTAATTACTATAATTTAATTCTAACTTTGTATCCTTGTGCGTTCTAATCCTAAAAACCGTAAATTTCCTTTTTAATTAATTATTAATTTAATTATAGTAATTATGAGCTAATTAGAGAAAATAGAATTTATTTAATTTTTATTTTGGGTGTTTGTGTATTTAGGGGATTTATGGAGCCATTATAAAATTTTTCTAATTTATTTCATGTAGGAGACCCTTAGGACAGTTGCTAGCTTAATGGTATACAATAATATAATTTTTAGAAATTTTCTATATATATATGTGTATATTTATATATATACATATATATAGTTAAATAGAAATAGAAAAAGAAAGAAAAAGAAATAAAAAAGATTGGAAAAGAAAAAGAAAGAAAAACAATAATTTCTTATTGGATCCTTAGTCTACCCGTTATCCTAACTACCCAAACCCTATACTAAAACCCCTACCCGCTATGGTGCAACCCCATAAATACACAGAAGCAGCAGCCGCAGCAATGATACAAACTCAACCCCGCGAGCGGACTCGCCCCCCCATCCTATCTAACTATATAAGCCTCCATCTCTTCGATCAAAACCCTAACCCTAGATCATCTTCATCTTCCCCTCGACCACACCGCCAACTCCAGCTGGAGAACCGCCCAGACCAGCCGCCGACCGGAGCCCCAAACCGTCGCACCGCGTGACGCGCAACCCCGCGCGCTATAGTTTGGAACAGCAACTTACTTGTGTTCAAGCCCTGTTTTCCATCACCTTGCTGAACCAAACTCGATCCCGCCTTCACCGGTACGTTCACCACTTAATCCCCTCTAATATCTGTATGTTAGTTGATCTCGAACAACGCGTAAACCTAGACAAAAATCGAAGCCAAGTCGATGAAAAACTATGACTTTTTAAATTCCAGAAATTCTGTTGCGATGACCCATGTTCCCGGATTCGTAACTCCCACCACAGAGATCTGAATTCAATTTTTTTTTGGTATGCGGAGACCACTTGACCTAATTTAATTTTTGTTAATTATATTAGATTATTAACTGCTGTATGTAGAAATAAATTCGTTGGAAAATCTCGAAAATCCACTTTTTCCAAAATTTCAAAATTGTGAAACGAAGCGCTCCCCGCCAAACGGGACCGCCCCGCCGTGTACCAAGTGTACCAAAAGGTGCGCATAGTGTACCCGGATATGTGAGATTTTATGGAAACTGATTCGGACGCATGTGCGCGTCGAAATCAGCCCGTATCCGCAGATAATTCTCGTGTCGTAACTTTTGCGAAAACCTGGCGCATTTTATGCACGCTCGTCAGAATGCGACAAAACTTGCTCCACTGGACTCGTGGTATCGCGCTGGTCCTTTGACCCAATTTTCACGCAATTCTGAGATAGTTGACCAAGTCGCCAATTGGCGGGCCCCACGGTTGACTTTTTGGGCAAAATTGTGTTCGGCTCAACGGAATCCACATTTGGATATACCGTTGAGTTCGTGTTGACATTTAGAGTTTGTTTGACCTATAATTTGTCTTATTTAGAGACCGTTACCCCTGGTACGCTTTTTGGTGCAAAGTGGCCCACTCGTGGACTCCATTTTGACCTGAAATTACCGTTTTGCCCCTGTATTCAAATTGGACGAAAGGAAAGTGATTTCTAGCTATTTTGCTTATTCTAGGAACGTTGGTAATGTCTATTTCATCATCCGGAGATATTTGTTCTGAGGCCATAGCTTCTGATCCTGTGTGTTTGACATCTGGACGTTATATTTTGCAGCTTCTTGCCAGAGAAGTATACCTTACCATTGTACTGTTATTCATATTTTATATGTTGCATGCATCTTTATTTCTGTCTTTAGTTCATATATTTTAACTGTTATATAAAATAAGCGTCCAAGGAAATTTGGGTGCAACTACGGTGTCGTCGTGATTGTTTTTATTATGTATATGCATTAACCTTGTTTATGAGACTGCCCTATTATCATGTAGCATCATTAGGTTTCATTGGCCGTGACACAGCTATTACACGAGTGTGAGTCTCATATAGATCACGGACTGCGTGACAGGTCTGGCCTCCTGGACGTATGAGCCGTGCGTTAGGGATAACTGCTGTTAGAAACTTTGCATGCTAGAAGACTTAGCAGTTATTAGTAGTCTATGGACATAGCCTATTGTAGTACGGTGGTCCAATCCTTGTCCTTATTTGGTTGCAGGATTGGGCTATTGTACTAAAGATAGGCTATGAACCAAGTTGTGTCATGGATGTGACATGCTTAGAGCATGGGGTGGGGAGAACAACAAGTAAGGCATTTGGGCTCCTTTGTACTTTTTTTCTTGTAACCCGTACACTCCGCCGGAGATGCGCGATCATGATGACCACTATATATTATATTATTATGTCGTTCAAAAGACGACATGCTTTGTAGGCCCCTGGATCTCCAAGAGAACCATGCCAATCTCATTTTTAGCCAGATAGTCCACTTGTTAGAAAGTTGTTCTCAAACTGCATTCACTTAGATGGTTAGGCGACCCCATTGGATATTTATTTCAGTACTTTATTGGCATGCTTATATGTATCTTCTTACGTCCCTCTGAGGACCTGGCCCCTTCCAGGTGTAGCTGTTCTTGAGTATTCGCAGGAGCGCAGATTCGGACGGTTACATATGTTTCGAGGATGTCTTCTCTTCGAGCCCCGTGGTCGTTAGCTGGTATTCTTATATTATGTTTGTTGTGTTGCACTTTTACATTCGAGTTGGTAGTGGATTTTTTTCCATCCAACTATCATCTTTAGATACTTGTATTGAGATCTAGTTTCATAGATATTGGTTATTTATTCATATTTGATTTTTGTGGATGAGATTTAGATTATACCCTGTGACTTGTGATAGATTTATACCACTTATGGATTTGATATTCATATTACAGCGTACGTATGGGTTTTGGTTTCCATATATTGGAGTTGCCATATCCATGCGGCTGGCATGCTTACGTGACCTAGTCCTACGTATTTTGGGACTGGAGCGTGACAAGAAGGGTGAGGATGTTAACATGGTGGCTGTCTTTCTCGCCACCCATAGGAAGGGCGGACAACTCATTGATGAGAGGGCCACGCAGAATTACGTAAGTATTACTTTATGTTTTGTTTATTTTAATATAACTTAGAAATATGTAAATAAATATCCATGTAGTAAGTCATAATTACCTTAGATATATAAGAATTATGTGCATGACGAGTGGATAGTAAGTAGTACGCTTACCGAGAGAGAGGTATTTTTTAGGATGAGTATCTTAGGTTCAGTGAGCAGTCGACCCAGCCCACACAGGGAGAGGCCGGTAGTTCCTCGCAGCCCCCCGTCCAACCAGGTCCGTCGGATGACGAGCTGTGGATGACCGTCGTTGGTGGTCTACAGAGGGGTACTTACTACGGTACGAGATCCTATGGCACCTATGTTGCATCGCAGTCCTCTGTGACCTTCTATGCAAGTATGCATACCCCACAGGCCTCCTAGGAGTCGGTACGAGCCCAACAGGAGAGAGTTGACCATCAGATTGCGTCTCTGCATGACGAGTTGCTGTAGAGGATTACGGAGCAGCATATACCGTAGACGGACGATGCGACGCTTATAGCATATTTTGATTCGCTTGAGCGTTGCATGATGGAGCTTAGGGATCTCGCGACGTCGACAGAGCACAATGTGACGGCGTTGCAGGGGTCGCATATAGCCATGAGCGATGCACTGACGAGGCTGCAAATAACACAGGTTTAGATAAGCCAGTCAGTGGAGCAGAGTGCTGTAAGGATGTTATCTGTCATTGATACTTGTACCACTCAGCTGACATCGTTAGAGCATATACATTCTCCTGGTCCGCTGGCATCTAAATCTATATCGACTGCACAGACTCCTCCATCGGGTGTCGTGAAGCTTTAACAGGAGCAGTAGGATGCGCTATTATCCCAGGTTCGCGACGGTGCCCATCCTCCTCCTGATGAACAGTAGTTTTTCTTTGGACAACTCATCTCCTAGGCTCACCGCGGTGCTCCTCCTCCAAATCAGCAGTAGTCCTAGTTAGGACAGTTTATTGGATTGTGAGTTTTGTCCCATGATCTTGGGTCATTTATGTATTCATTTCATATATTTATTGAGATAGTGTTTCAGACTTTATTTGTTGACACTCAGTACCAGTTGTGATGCTTATTGGATATTTATTTTCAGACTTAGTTTGTAATTCTAATATTTCTATTTCTGTAAAGTTTACTTTATTATTCATATTAAATGCGTAAGAATTTACCGGTATTGAGTGTTCCACCAAAGGGGTAGGGGAACTCAGGAAACTCAACGGAGGGTTGCTCCGGGTCTAATAATACAAACTGTGAATTGATAAACTACAGGCAAATTGTAAAGTGAATAATATACAAGCTGTATATTTTTTTAAAAATTAGCGACATTTAGCGATGGTTAGCGACGCAAAAATACTTCGCTAACATGTATTATAATGTCACTATTTTGTACCAGTAACGTCGCTAGGAGTCACTAAACGTCACTGATATTTGACATGGCGATATTTGCCATGTCAGCTAGACGTCACTATATTTGTCGCAACACGTCGCTAATAACCGAAATATTAGCAATGTTTATCGACACCTCAAGGGTCGCTAATATGGCGACGTTGCGACACTAAACGTCGCTAAATTCAAAAATCTTGGCGACGTCATAACATCGCCAATAAACATAGCTATTGCAATATTTTACTTGTCAGCGACTAGCTAAAATTCAACTACCACTAAATGTCGCTAATTATATTTAGCGACATTTTTTTACCATTTTAGCGACGTTTTTAAGCGTCACTAATATGACTTATTTTGGTAGTGCAAAGAAGAACAAAGTTTATTTTCGTAAGATTGTAATCTAATATTCTGTAAGTTGCAATCGAAAGTTTTTAAAGTTTTTTGATGGAATTGAGTTATTCAGAGAGCAAACTCATTTGCGTGAATCTCTGAGTCCCAACTACAACTTCAGGATCAAACAGAGAGTAGACTGAAAAGGTTACATGAATCTCTACTCCTGGCCACTGTTCCACAATCTTTGATCTAACACGATACTAACAATCTCAAAGCAAGATCCGAAAAAGATGGAAAAAAATCGTGCAAGTCTTCTCGACACAAGTTTTTACAAACTTGAGAAGTTTGATGGTGAGCATTATAATATCTGGAAGAGAAAGACTAGTCTCAATCTTCAACTCATGAACGTTGATTATGTGTTGACAGACCCTCTGTTGCTAAAACATGTTGCTAAAAATATAATTTTTTGTAGTGATAGAATTATTAATAACGAGAACTAATATTTGATGAACGGGTATTATCGGGACGTTATACCTAAGCCTATAATAACTAACTAGGTTAATTCATGATTAAAAAGTGGATATGGTTTGCCCAAGATAGGTCTAGGTTGCATTTATAGACTAATTTGATTTATAATTATATATAGGCTTTATTTTCTATGTTTACCCATGGGGAAATTGTTTACCGACAAGAACTTGTGAGACTGTAGGGGACCAATACTCAGTCATGGCCTAGATACGACCCCCAACCCTTCTAGTAGCCTAGAATACAATTTTATTATTTATAGCAATTTATTAGATTTTTTATGGATTGTTTAGTAATTATTTAAGGTAAAACGGATTAATAATGTCATTCTGACAATTACTATAGGGTCATACGAAAATAGTTTAGTCCAAAACTTTTCTTTTACATTTAAAATATTAAAATATATTTTCAAAAATATTCTAGGCTTTTTTTTGAATACTTTTATGAATTATTTGGAGTTAATTAGACCAAAATAATAATTAATAAATTAGTTTAAATATTTATTTTAATTAAAAAATAAAAGTAAATTAATAATAATAATCACCCGTAACTCGCTTCCATAGGACCAAAATGTTAGCCCTAGTAGGGCTGCAACTCGGGAGGGTTGGGTAGGGCTTGAGCTTAATCTGAACCCAACCCGATGAATCATAAGTCTAGTCCGAGTCCAAGTCCGACTCGACCCGACCTCGGGTTCAACACATGTAGTTCAAGACCAAGCCTGGAGGATCAAGTTGGGCTCGGATCCATCGGGTTTATCGGATTATAATATGATATTTGAAATAATTTTAAACAAGAGTAATATTAAACACAATCAAATATGAATCAAGCCAAAATCATTACAAAATACAAACTAAAATGAGATTTAAGATAAGGAGTTGAAAAGTTTCGATAAAAAAATTTAGGATTTAAACTTTTTATTTAAGAAGTATGAAACGATATATATATATATATATATATATATATATATATATATATATATATATATATATATATATATATAATGTTAGATTTCGGATTCTTTGGGTAGTCCGACACACACACACACATATATATATATATATAGGGTTCAAATATTTTAAGTCGAATTCAAGTCCGAATTCGAATATCTTCAACCCTAGTCCAATTCATTATCTGGTTTATCTGATCGAACTCGGGTTTAGCCCGTCCAAAGTTTCAACCCTAAGCTCTACTGCAGGAGAACGGCCGAGCGGTCATGAATGCTTCAAATTGGTTCAAGATCCATCGGAGTCCAAGTGGAGCTTGGAGTCCGAGCTAGGCTTGGATTAGTGGCTCAAGATCAAGCCGACTAACCCCCGGCAGTCTGATCCATGCGAAATTGCGCTACGGAGCAACACACGTCCCCTCCCCTTCAGCCAAGATCGAAAGCCAACATATATATTATTAATAAAAAAATATATAAAAATATAATATTAATGTTAACGGTATACCACTAGTATATATATTAAAAAAATATACAGAAATATAATATCAGAACCGGAAACAAGAAAAATATAAAAATATAGAATACGTATGAGAATATGCGTAAAAATAAATATGTCGAAAACGGATAGTGATAAAGTATTTTATTATTAAGTTAAAGGCAAATGGTCTATCTAATATAATCATATATCATGTGACCTTTAATAGTGGCCTGAAACTAGCGAAGGAAACTAAGTTGCAAATATGTAAAACGAAGATAAATTCAGTAGCCTACAAAATAGTTTTGAATATGTAAGTGCTAAATTATGAATAGTTAAAAGTTTAAGTACAAATGAGCCACTGAGTCTTGGTAACCTAACTTTGGCTATGTCATTTCCTTTTCCCCTTTACTCACCATTCTCACAAGGGCAACTGTAACTTACAGTATAGGTAGTTGTGTCTTTAGGTTGGAATCATGGTTTTGGAAAACAAAGCTCTCTTATTTTTTTATTTTTTATTTTCTATATTAGGATGCATACAGGAAATGGTAACGAAAAATAATTTACAAACAGAAGAAAAATATTAGAAAAAATGGTTCCTCTCACCCAACCAATTTATTTTTTTTCTCAATTTCTTGGTCTTTCCAAACATCGAAAAAAATTTGATAGAAAAAATAATTTTCGAAAGGAAAGAAAATACTAAAAAAATTAATTTTCTTCTTTCCGCGAACCAAACGAGACATTAGTGTTTGGCAGGAATCTTCTTGATCCCATCTTGTCGGAGGGAGAAAAGCCCAAAATTTGGTACGCGATAATTTTTTTTATTTCCTAAAAAAATTACGGTGGAAATCTATAAACATATTTGTTTAGGCCATAAAAAAAATATTTTCAGAAATTACGAATATCCGGATAAATAATTTACTTACGAAACATGGGAATCCTATCCCTTAAGAATATGTGTATTTTTTTTTGTTCGGACAACCTTTTTTTTTAAGTTTTTTCCTTTTTTTGATTGCTCATTTTTTTTATCGATTTTTTGTAATTTTTTGTCGTATTGTCGTTTTTAGTCATTTTTTTATCGATTTTAGTCAATTTTTTGTATTTTGTCCTTTTTGATCTTTTTTTTTTATCATTTTTGATCGACTTTAATTATTTTTGTCATTTCTGATCTTTTTGCCTTTTTGTCATTTTTTTCGTTTTTTGTCATTTTTAGTCATATTTTTTTATATTGTCATTTTTGATCGACTTTAGCCAGTTTCGTCGTTTTTGATCGTTTTTAGTACTTTTTAGTTATTTTTTGTTGTTTTTGAACGTTTTTAGTTGTTTTTAATTATCTTCTGATCGTTTTTAATCGTTTTTAATATTTCATAATCATTTTTTTGTCGTTTTTGGTTTTTTTTGTAGTTTTTGATCATTTGTAGTTTTTTTTGTCGGTTTTAGTCATTTTTTATCTTTAGTAATTTTTTGTCAATTTTGATCGTTTTTATCACTTTTTAGTCGTTTTTATCGTTTTTATCTTTTTGTTATTTTCGATTGTTTTTAGTCTTTTTTAATCTTCTTTTTTTAGTTTTTTTCGTTTTTGGTCGTTATTATTATTTTTAGTCATTTTAATTTTTTTATCAATTTTAGTCATTTTTTTTTTGTTTTAAGTATTTTTTATCATTTTTTTATCATTTTTAGTCTATTTTGTCATTTTTTTAGACTTTTTATTGTTATTTTATCGTTTTTAGTATTTTTGTAGTTTTCGATCGTTTTTAATCATTTTTTATTATTTTTAGTCGTCGTTTGTTTTTTATGGTATTTAGTCGTCGTTTTTGGTTTTTTTGATTTTTTTTCGTTTTTGATCGTGTTTCTTTTTTTTGGCCGTATTTTCGTTTTTTTTTATCTTTTTTTTCGTTTTTTTGTTTTTTGCCATTTTTTTGGTCATTTTGCTTGTTTTTTTATTTTTTTATTTTTTGTCTTTTTTATTCTTTTTTCCTTTTTAATCGTTTTTTTTCTTTTCTTTTTTGTGGTTTTTTGACCTTTTTTTTGTCTTTTTTTCTTGGTTTTTTCAATTTTTTTCTCGTTTTTTTCTCATTTTTTTCTTTTTCACATTCAAATTTTTTTTTTTTCACTTTTTTTTCGAGAATATTTGTATAGTCACCAAATATGGCAATATAGTTTTTCAAAAAATTAATTACTTGGAATTTGATTTTGAAAATATAGATTTTTCGGCTATATAGTATTCCGCTCCGTGTGTACATACATAGTTTTTATTTTAAATTTAATCGAGAGCAAGATGGCCTCTATTAGTCTTTTTTTTAGGCCTTTCAGACTGCTCTTATAGGCTCATTTTGACATCTACATCGTTCTCAAGCTTGCGGCTACTCCTAGCTGTCAATTCTCTCGGTTGTCGTCGGATCCGGCAAAGTTAATACTCAATAGGGACTGTTGGTGTTTTTGTCTTTGGACTAGTAAAGATAGTCCCACATTGGCTACACCAACAAGTGGGTATCTCAATATAATACATAGTATGAGTTGAGGTGTGCACATGGGGTATGGTGGGCCACATGGATGCCATGTGGGGTTATTTTCCTAGGAGAAAAAATGATTAACTCCTCATGAAAGCATTTATGCTTTTTGTCATGCTCTTGGAATTATTTTCATATAAGCTAAGCCCCAAAGCGGCTCAAACTCGGATGCAAAATGGCATTTTGTTGGCGCACTTTGCACTTAGCAAGTCAGCATCGTCGCAAGGCACTTGTGCGCTCGATTTATGCTCGGGTTGCATGAGCGAGCGCTGAGCGTGTGCTGAACGGGCACTGAGCGGGCTATGCATTGTGTTGCGATTGTGGGATATCAATTTCGTATATTGGCTTTTTAGTCCCACATCGGAAAGAATAGGAGGATCTTTCCCTGGTTAATCTTGGGGATACTAGCTACCTACCCAGTGAATCCCATGTCATAACGTACCATGGTTGAATCCACTATACCAGTCGTGGTGGGGAGTGTTAGTGTATATATATATGATCATACCCTCCTTATGCATGCCATTGTGAATGTTGATCATACACCGCACGTATAATTAATCAGGCCCTAATCCTTGTGCAAGTCTCCAAGTCGTTCACATGTTGAAGATGGTACTCACTCACATAGTAGTAGTATTTCTTGCTTATATTCATTCTTGTATTTAATTCCAGTATTCCAATTTTGCATATCTATTGTACCCGTATATTGCATCTTGTATATTCGCTCTATTTACTGTTACATAGTTTATATCATTCATTGGAACTGCTGTTAGAGATGTATTTTTCCTGATTTGATGTATTTTTCTCAAATGACACTGAGGAGTGGTATCCCACTCACTACGGGCCTCAGGACATAGTTGGCTTAGGGCCAGAGACTTTGACTCAGGAGTGTCTCATCCCGGTTGAGACAGACGACCCAGTACCTGCAGCTCCATAGATAGATTATTTTGTACTGGATTTGTCTCCAGCTTTTTGATATTAGTATTTCTTATTATTAGATGACTCATTGGATATTATTTTGTCTTGTGAGTTATATTTGATTCTTCAGTTCTTTATATCATATTCGTGCGATTATTCCATCTTATAGATCTGTGATTGAGTATTCATATTTTATTGGTAGTATTATTATATCTTGATTGCTAGATAGATAGTTTACCCAAACAACGTTCTACCGTCGATGCTACGACGTAGGCTGGATGTTGTTCACTACTCGTGCCCCTACACTGGGTGCGGATTGTGACACATTTTTAGTGGTGGCCCATGCAGGTCTTCGAGGTCGCAATTAGTGCGATTCGTAGTGGTGCTCTAATTTGAGTGCTATTATGAACCTGTTTCAGGATATAGGATATAGGCTATAGGAGGAGAATACTCAATCACAACTAGAAAAAATTCTATTGTTCATTTCAACTGTTCTTCCTTGATATTAATTTTTGATCTTTAACTATCCTTCCTTGAGTACATTATATCATGTGCCATATTAATTCTTTTCTTTCGCTTTGCTTCAGGATTGCGCCTAAGACTCGATCACAACAGAGATGAGAAGTTTCTGAGAGATCTGCGACTTCCTGAGGGCCTACACCAGTCACTTCTCCGATGATTAGCGTATCAGCTGCATTCGGGATCCATCTCCAGCTCAGAGGACTATTCTGGCTGTGTTTGAGGGACTTTCACCTCCACCATCCATGCCGACAGATGCGACTCAAGTGTTCGCATTATTTTGCGAGATGATGGAGTCTCAGAAGGCCTAGTCAGAGGCTCACCAGAGGCAGACCGACGTGTTACGACAGGTTATTGAGAGTGCTCATCAGCTTGCCCTTACTATAATAGAGGGAGGAGCTCTGGTCCAGCAGCAGGTTGCTCCGCAGGTTGCCCAGCTTCGGCCGAATAATATCCATAACTTCAAGAAGCTGGAACCTTGGGTCTTCAAGGGGATCGAGGGCATCGTCTACTCTGATGATTGACTCGAGGATATCGAGCGTCTTATGAGGGTGTCCCATCTTACTGAGGATCTGAAGGTTGAGGCAGTAGGACTTCATCTGTTCGACATCGTTCGCACTTGGTTCAGGAATGAGCCACTTTTTGCTGATGTGGGACAGTCTTGGGAGGTGATCAAGGACCTCTTCAAGAGGAAGTTCTTTCCTCGGACGGGCAGATTGGACTTTGTAAAACCCCTAATCCTAAAAAGCGAATTTACCTTTTTAATTAATTAATAATTTAATTATAGTAATTATGAGCTAAATAGAGAAAATAGATTTTATTTAAATTTTATTTTAGGTGTTTGTGCATTTAGGAGATTAATGGAACCATTATAATTTTTTCCTAATTTATTCCATGTAGGAGACCCGGTGGACAGTTGCTAGCTTAATGGTATGCACTAATATAAATTCTAGAATTTTCTATGCATATATATATATATATATATATATATATATATATATATATATATATATATATATATATATATATATATATATATATATAACTATATAGTTTAAATAGAATAGAAATTAGAAAAGAAATAGAAAATAAAAAGAAAAAGAAAAAAGAAAAAACAAATAAAACCTTATTGGATCACTAAACTCTAAGACCCAAATCCACTACTCTAAACCCTAAACCCAGTAGCAAAAATCCCAACCCGCCTAACCCTTTAACACCAAAACTCCCCCCCCCCCCCCGCGCGCGCTGTGAAGACCCCCCCTCCCCGCACGTTGTGAACCCCCTCCCCCCGTGCGTAGCTTCCAACCCGACCCGCCGTATATATACCTATATATATACTAGGTGTTAAACCCTAACCCTAATCCTCTCGACCTCGATCCAAACACTGCCGCACCGAGCCCCAGCCCTGCCGCCAGTCGCCGGAATTCTCCAGCCCAAGGCCGCTCGTCCGTGACCGCGCGACCCCCCGTCGAGACTGCGAAAATTGACTGCAACATACCTGTGTTCACGCTCCGGTTCTCATGCTGTCACTAGGCCAAACTCGACCCCGTATTCACCAATATGATCCTCACCTATCCCCCTTCCATCTTTGTGTGTTAGTTTATCTCGAACAGCACGCAAACCAAGGTAAAAATCGACGCCAAGTCGATGAAAAACACGACATTTTAATTTCAGAAATTCTATCGCGATGACCTATGTTCACGAACTCGTATCTCCCACCACAGAGATCCAAATTTGATTTTTCTTGTTGGTATACAAAAAATACCTAACGTAGTTTAATTTCTGTAATTTACTATAATTTATTACTTGCTGTTTGTAGAATTAAATCAGATAGAAAAACTCGAAAATATACTTTTTGGCAATTTCCAGAAATTGCGATACGGAGCGAGCTCCGCCAAACGAGACGGTCCCGTCGTGTACCGTGTGTACCAAAAGGTGCGTGCAGTATACCCGGACGTGTGAGATTTCGCAAAAACTGATTTGGCCGCGTGTGCGCGTCGGAATCATCCCGTATCCGCAGCAAATCTTCCGTATCGTAACTTTTACAAAAGTCCTGTACTGTTATGACTCTTGGTGTTTGACATCTGGACGTTACATTTTGCAGCTCCCTTGCCAGGCAAGTATACCTTGTCATTGTACTGTTATTCATATTCCATATGTTGCATGCATCTTTATTTTCTGTCTTTAATTCATATATTTTAATTGTTATATAAAATGCGCGTCCAAGGAAACTTGGGTGCAACGACGGTGTCGTCATAATTATTTTTATTATATATATGCATTGACCTTGTTTATGAGACCGCCCCATTATCATAAAGCATCATTAGTTTCCATTTGACTGTGACACATTTTTTTTACATGAGTTGTGAGTCTCATATAGATCACGGACGCACGTATTGACTGATCATCGGTACGTGTGGGACGTGCGTTAGGAATAACTGCTGTTAGAAACTTTGCATGCTAGAAGACTTGGCAGTTATTAGAGGCATAATCGTGTCATTGATGTGACATGCTTAGAGTATGGGGTGGGGATAACAACAAGTAAGGCGTGTGGGCCCCGTTGCACTTTCCTTGTGTAACCCGTACGCTCAGTCGGAGATGCACGATCATGATGACCACTATATATTATATTATTATCAGGCGGTCTCTGCCGTTCAAAAGACGACATGCTTTGTAGGCCCCTGGATCTCCAAGAGAACCATGCTAATCCTATTTTAGCCAGATAGCCCACTCGTTGGGAAAGTTGTTCTTAAACTGCATTCACTTAGACGGTTAGGCGACCCATTGGATATTTATTTCAGTACTTTATTGGCATGCTTTATGTATCTTGTTATGTCCCTCTGAGGACCTAGCCCTTCCAGGTGTAGCTGTTCTTGAGTATTCGCAGGAGCGCATATTCGGATAGTTATATATATTTTGAGGAGGTCTTCTCTTCGAGCCCATGATTGTTAGCTGGTATTCTTATATTGTGTTTGTTGTGTTGTACTTTTACATTTGTGTTGGTAGTGGATTTATTTCAATCCAACTATCATCTTTAGATACTTTGTATTGAGGTCTAGTTGCATAGATATTGGTTATTTATTTATATATAATTCTGTGGATGAGATTTAGATTGTACCCTGTGACTTATGATAGATTTATACCACTTGTGGATTGATATTCATAATACAGCGTACGTATGCGTTATGATTTCCATATATTGGAGTGCCATGACCATGCGGCTGGCATGCTTACGTGTTCCTAGTCCTACGTATTTTCGGGACTGGGGTGTGATATGTTTCAGTGGTGGCCCATGCAGGTCGAGAGTATATTGTCTCGGTTACGTTACTGTAACGAGCAAGCATGCACCTAGGATTAGAGTAAAGGATCTCATCCACAATTGACTATGACTCAAACTGTTCTATCTAAATAATCGCATCCTGCTTGATTCCTCTGTTTTCCTAATAGTTGCTTGAGTATGGCATTCTCCTAGAATATAGAAATCCTTGTTGTAGATGATAGTTAGGGTAACACACCTATTAAGAATACGACTAGAGTATTGACACATCATTCAATTAAAATACTTAATGAACCCTAGCGTCCCTTATCTATAGATTGGTTTACTATTACCCCTTGATGTATTATGAAGACTTGAGAGTAGTATAAACACTACTAGGATTAGTTTAAAATTTGACCATATTGTTTGGCCCTAGTATTGAGGAACCAATAGAAATCCAAGGTTAAATATTAGGACTGGACCTAACTCTTATGGTGAGATAATATTAGGACTATAAACTTAGATCATTGTCTTATTATTAGTAGACAACACCTTAGGAAGCCTAGAGGAATGTAATCAACATTTTTTTCTTGATAATACCTCGAACATAGCAACTAGCATACCACACCCCCTTAGAAAACTATGATGGTATCTAGAGCCCTCTATTTTAATTTCATATATTATTCCTCTGCGACCTTAACGTTCACTAATTGCGCGACGACTAAATTATGTTCTTCTATTCTTCATCTTTCAACTCGTGCCACATAACTCTTCTGATTGTAGGCCAAGTAATTTTATTCTATGTTAGGATATATAGCTTGCTAGGATTATAGTTGATACTCTTGAATTTTGAATTATGTGATTGGTAGTTAGAACTTGACAGTTTAAGTTATTCTTTTAGATTATGACCTAATGATTATCCCTTAGTTTTAAATCGCGTAACTTGTATACAAGTTATATCTCATTTTCCACTTAAGGCCAGTAACTTTCCATTCTTACTACTGACACTTGCTCTATAAGCGCTATGACTAAGACTCAAGACGACCATGACCTATGTAATGTAAGAGGATACCTTAATAAGTACCAAGATCCTTTCTCGTAGACCTTAACAGGAGTTCCACGGTATCCTTAAGACAGTACAATATTAGTTTATTATTATAAGTTGGGTAGTATGCCTCACAACCTAGTATCACATAGTCTTCTGACCTATTATTGAAGTATAATTGAACGACATTCACTGTATGCTAGCATAAGACGATAGTGTTTATCCAGACTGTAGAACTTGGAGGCCCATACCCTATTTGGTCGACTAGCAACTTCGATAAGGAGTTAGTATGACAACTGTAGAGATTGTAGAGTCTTATCTTTTTTGTGAACTTGAATTATTTTGTACCTCCTTTCATCACAATATAGCATACTCATATTTGTTGTACTACCTCGACGTATGCTGCTATTATAGCCTAGTTTTTGCAAGCTTATTCTTTTATCTAGCTTGCTCATGACATATGTATTATTGGGTGCACACAATGATACAATTGTCTAATCAGAACCAGTGTATTAGGGTCAAGCTAACCTTAGTACATTGGTTCGCCCTTCGTAATATTTTATGTGGATTGAGATAAAAATTGACTTAGCTTCTTAGACGAATGTACTTGCCCTCTAGATATGTCAGAGCATATCATATCAAGTACATAACTGTACTAATGTGAGCATGTGAATAGGAATTTACCAAATAGGATTTCAATCCATAACTGCCTTGACAATTCCCTTTTTAATTCTCTAATCGCCTTGATCTCCATACTTCTATTCTAGTACCTTTCCTTTGAACTCTTTATCATTGTTTTTCGTCTTCTCTTATTTTAGAAAGACGAAACCTCGTGCTTGGTATAAGCTTGACATCTTAATAGTACTAGATATACCCGTAGGCCAATCGCATTATTTGGTGACTATCTTTTATAATTGATTAAGGGCATATCATATATGATAATTGGTGTTAAATTTTTGAGGATTGAATGACATGAGTAAATAAATTAAGGAATATTTTTCTTAAGTGTATAGCCTTATATGATAGATGGGTAACTTCTAAGTTGCGTAGAAGTCGCATTATTAATTTGAGGTTAAATTCTTTTAGATTATGATCACGTATGATTAGATTGAGAGATTAAGTCATTTTAAACGGAGAGAATCTTAGAAGAAGGAGTTAGATGATGAGTATTTAGTGAATTTTGAAATCTTGATATGTCGGACCAAATATTTATACTTTAAGTACATGATTTAAATTTTAAATATTGAAGGTAAATCATCAATTTGAATTTCGAGGATAAATATAGAATTTCAGACTTGAACATTGGTGGATTGAATTTAAAATTTTTACAGTTTGATGATTTGAATTAAGAATTAAAATTTGATTGTTGGATTACCTATTTGAAATATTGAGGATGTGAATTGAATTTAAAAATTTAAAGAATACAAAAATTCATAAGTGAAAATAGGAATAATATTGGACTAGAATTGTTTTCTAGAGGAAATTATGATAGTTGGAGATCGTGATGTAAAATTTATATGCGTATTTAATTCTTGAAGATGTTATATGGATTTAATTTAAATTTGGATACTGATAATTTGAAAAAGTGAGAAGAGATTACAATAGGTTGAATTTTGATTGGAACAGTGATTATCTTAACCTTGAAGTGTTTGCGATGGATTTGATTAGAATTTTAATTATCACAAAGAGATTGCGATTGGCTTGCCTTATATGCGAATGTGAAGGAATTAATGAATTATGCCTTATTTTAATTTCGAGGATAAAATTATTTTTAAGTTGGCTAAATTTTAAACCCCCTCACCAAAAATTAGGTCTACTTGGTTAGATAGAGAAACTAGGGCTAGTTTGTATCCAATTAAAAATAGAACACGATATTTTTATTTAATTTTACAACACTGTATCACTTAGCGCACCTTACCGTTGCTTCGATAATTGGAGCACTACACTAGCCATTGCCTTCCTACAAATCCCACACCCTTATCCTAGACGTGCCTATCTTCCATTCTGATCTTTATGCAACTTATAATTATGCTCTCTTGAGGCCAAACTCCGCCGGGTTTCCTGAGTTTACTACATAAATCTCAAAAAGGGTATCCCTTCGGTAAAGGGGGCCTTTGCTACATTTTAGTCGCACAATATTCGTCGCGAACGTTATTTCTTAATTCTAAACTAATTCCAACTTGTATCCTTGTACGTTCCAATCAAAATTGGAGACACAATCTTGACCCATTTTGTACAACCCAAATTTTGATAATATTCTATCCAGAGCCCTCCATGTCCATGAAACTTGTGTCCCACCTAATGTTATTCCCATGTACTTCTAATTATTTCAAGAACACCCTGCGCATTAATTTTAATTAATTTAATCTAATTTTTATCTTTGTGTAATTTTCTAATTGTTGGGCACTTTTATGTAAAAATGTAATAAGGTGTCCACACCATTGGACATGACATATGCAGAAACCTAATTCTCCTTCATATAAATTTTTGCCCCCTCATTTAAACCTAGCCTTGCATTTCAAACAATGCAACCTATTGCCCTCCAAACATCCCCATGACAATTGGAAAAATCATGGAGTTTAGGATGGAGGAAGGTACAAAATAAGCTGCAAATCTCTATCTTATACCATCCTTGACATTCAATCGTGGCGATGTTTTAATTTCGAGGACGAAATTTTTATAAGTTGGATAGAATGTAAAACCCCTAATCCTAAAAACCATATTTACTTTTTTAATTAATTAATAATTTAATTATAGTAATTATGAGCTAAATAGAGGAAATAGATTTTATTTAAATTTTATTTTAGGTGTTTGTGCATTTAGGGAATTTATGGAGCCATTATAATTTTTTTCTAATTTATTCTATGTAGGAGACTCGGTGGACAGTTGCTAGCTTAATGGTATGCACTAATATAAATTCTAGAATTTTTTATGCATATATTTGTATATATATATATATATATATATATATATATATGTATAACTATATAGTTTAAATAGAATGCAAATTAGAAAAGAAATAGAAAATAATAAGAAAAAGAAAAAAAAAACAAATAAAACCTTATTGGATCACTAAACTCTAAGACCCAAACCCACTACTCTAAACCCTAAACCCAGTAGCAAAAATCCCAACTCGCCTAACCCTTTAACACCAAAACTTCCCCCCCCCCACCCGCGCGCTGTGAAGACCACCCCTCCCCGCACGATGTGAAGCCCCCCACCCCCCCCCCCCCGCGCGTAGCTTCCAACCCGACCCGCCGTATATATACCTATATATATATACTAGGTGTTAAACCCTAACCCTAATCCTCTCGACCTCAACCCCAGCCCTGCCGCACCGAACCCCATCCCAAGGCCGCTCGTCCGTGACCGCGCTACCCCCCGTCGCGACTGCAAAAATTGACTGCAACATATATGTGTTCACGCTCCGTTTTCCGCACCGTCGCTCGGCCAAACTCGACCCCGTCTTCACCGGTATGATCCTCACCTATCCCCTTCCATCTTTGTGTGTTAGTTTATCTCAAACAGCACGTAAATCTAGGTAAAAGTTGTCGCCAAGTCGATGAAAAACCACGACATTTTAATTCCAAAAATTCTGTCGCAATGACCTATGTTCACAAACTCGTATCTCCCACCACAGAGATCCGAATTCAGTTTTTCTTGTTAGTATGCGAAGATCACATAACGTAGTTTAATTTCTGTAATTTATAATAATTTATTAGTTTCTGTTTGTAGAAATAAATCAGATAGAAAAACCCAAAAATATACTTTTTGGTAATTTCCATAAATTGCGATACGGAGCGCGTCCCGCCAAACGGGACCGCCCCGCCGCGTACCGAGTGTACCAAAAGGTGCGCGCAGTATACTCGAACGTGTGAGATTTCGCAAAAACTGATTTGGACGCGTGTGCGCGTCAGAATCAGCCAGTATCCGCAGTAAATCTTTCATGTCGTAACTTTTATAAAAGCCCTGCGCATTTAGTGCACGCTCGTCAGATCGCGATGAAACTTGCGCCACTGGACTCGTGGTAACGCGCTGATCCTGTGACCCAATTTTCACGCAATTCTGAGACAGTTGACCAAGTCGCCTATTGGCGGGCCCCATGGTTGACTTTTTGTGCCACTTTGTGTTCGGCTCACCGGAATTCTTATTTGGACATACCGTTGAGTTCGTACTGACATTTAGAGTTTTTTTGACCTATAATTTATCCCATTTAGAGACCGTTACCCCTAGCACTCTTTTCGGTGCAAAGTAGCCCACATGTGAAGCCCGCTTTGATCCAAAATTACCGTTTTGCCCCTGTGTATTTTCTAGCTATTTCGCTTTTTCTGGGAACGTTGGTGATGTTTATTTCAGCATCCGGAGACGTTCATTCTGAGGCCATAGTTATTACTCTTGGTGTTTGACATCTGGACGTTACATTTTGCACCTCCCTTGCCAGGCAAGTATACCTTGCCATTGTACTGTTATTCATATTCCATATGTTGCATGCATCTTTATTTTCTGTCTTTAGTTCATATATTTTAACTGTTATATAAAATGCGCGTCCAAGGAAACTTGGGTGCAACGACAGTGTCGTCATAATTATTTTTATTATATATATGCATTGACCTTGTTTATGAGACCGCCCCATTATCATAAAGCATCATTAGATTCCATTTGACTGTGACACATTTTTTTACACGAGTTGTGAGTCTTATATAGATCACGGACGCACGTATTGACTGATCATCGGTACGTATGGGACGTGCGTTAGGAATAACTGATGTTAGAAACTTTGTATGCTAGAAGACTTGACAATTATTAGATGTATTATCGTGTCATGGATGTGACATGCTTAGAGCATAGGGTGGGGAGAAAAACAAGTAAGGCGTGTGGGCTCCGTTGCACTTTTCTTGTGTAACCCGTACGCTCCGCCGAAGATGCGCGGTCATGATGACCATAATATATTATATTATTATCAGGCGACCTCTGCCGTTCAAAAGACGACATGCTTTGTAGGCCCCTGGATCTCCAAGAACCATGCCAATCCCATTTAGCCAGATAGCCCATGTGTTGGGAAAGTTGTTCTTAAACTGCATTCACTTAGACGGTTAGGCGACCCATTGGATATTTATTTTAATACTTTATTGACATGCTTTTATGTATCTTGTTATGTCCCTCTGAGGATCTGGCCCTTCCAGGTTTAGCTGTTCTTAAGTATTCGCAGGAGCGCAGATTCGAATGGTTACATATGTTTCGAGGAGGTCTTCTCTTCGAGCCCATGATTGTTAGCTGGTATTCTTATATTGTGTTTGTTGTGTTGTACTTTTACATTCGAGTTGGTAGTGGATTTGTTTTCATCCAACTATCATCTTTAGAAACTTTGTATTGAGATCTAGTTGCATAGATATTGGTTATTTATTTATATATGATTCTGTGGATGAGATTTAGATTATACCCTGTGACTTGTGATAGATTTATACCACTTGTGGATTGATATTCATAATACAACATACGTATGCGTTATGGTTTCCATATATTGGAGTGCCATGACCATGCGGCTGGCATGCTTACGTGTTCCTAGTCCTACGTATTTTTGGGACTGGGGCGTGACAGACTTGGGGAGGCAGTTTGAGGGCCTTACTCAGCGGAGTATTTTCATGGAGGAGTACGTCGCAGAGTTCGATAGGCTGAGCCGATTTGCGGAGTATTTGGTAAGGAAGCAAGTAGTTCGGGCTTTTTGCTTCCGCGAGGGTCTAAACTGAGAAGTGAATATCATCATTCTGTCTTTCTATGAGACGTATTCATATATTCTTTCGGAGGCACGCAAAGTTGAGAGGGAGTTGGGCTTGAAACCCAAGAGAGACCGTAATTCTTTTCTGGGGGCTAGTAGCAGCGCAGTGACTGCTAAGTGTCCTCGTTTCCAGCCTAGGCCTTTTCAGCAGCCATAACAGCACTAGATTCTAGCTAGGGCATCGGTTTACCAGGCACCACAGCAGCAGCAGAGACAGTCACAGCAAGCTTCTTGCCTTTTTTGTAAGAAGCCCGGCCATATGTAAAAAGTTTGCAGGAAGAGGTTGGGTGTTTATCTGTATTGTGGTGCCGAGGGGCATTAGCTGAGGGATTGTTCTTCCAATCCTCGTCTAGTAGTTCAGGGAGAAGCTCTAGCTCAGAGAACACAGGAGAGGACACTTGCAGTACAGCCGAGGGGCCCACAGCTTCCGACCCAGCAGCATCGTTATGTCCAGCACCAGTATCATGGGGGTGCAACTTAGGGATAAGCATTTTCTATGACAGTCGAGAAAGCCGAGCCCACCGGAGATGTCATCGCAGGTTATATTCTTCTTGATTCTATTCCTAATTTAGCATTGTTTGATAGTGGTGCTTCCTATAGTTTTGTATCTATTTTTTTCTTTGAAGCATCATTTGGTAGCTGAGTCTTTGCTTAGGACTTGCAAGATCATGACCGGGGAGACATTTTCCTGGTTAGTGATATTTGCAAGGATCAGAGAATTACTCTGGGTGGCTGGTAGCTGAGTGCGTGTCTACTTGTAATGCCACTTCTGAGCTATGATATTATACTCAGGATGGATTGGTTGAGTAGACACCATACTAGTCTAGATTGCAGAGGAGGTAGAGTTTTGTTTAGCCCGCTAGGAGAGCTAGAGTTTGAGTTTGATAGATGAGCTGCAGAGTAGAGAGAAGGCATTATATGTGGAACTATGGTGGAAGACAAGGAGTTGCTGCATCCTTTGATAGCAGAATTCTTGGATGTGTTTCCTAAGGAATTGCCAGGATTGTCGCCATATCGAGATATTGTATTCTCTATAGACTTGGTGCCAGGTGCTGAACTAATTTTATAGCATATCTTTAGAGTGAACAACACCGAGCTGGTCGACCTGAAGAAGCAAGTGGATGAATTGCAGGATAAGGGATTTATCAGATCCAGTTCTTTACCGTGTGGAGCCCCGATATTATTTGTACCGAAGAAGGATGGATCAGTGCACATACATCGATTACAGGATATTGAATAATCTCACTATCAAGAATAAATATCCGTTGCCACGGATTGATGACCTGTTCGATTAGTTGAGTGGCGCCAAGGTGTTTTCCAAGATAGACTTGAGATCAGGCTACCACCAGGTGAAAGTGAAGCTGGAGAACATTTCGAAGACTGCTTTAAGGACTCAATATAGCCAGTATGAGTTCATGGTGAAGCCGTTTGGGTTGACTAATGCCCTGACGGTATTTGTGAATTTGATGAACAATGTGTTCCACCAGTACCTTGACAAGTTCGTGGTGGTGTTCATCGATGACATACCCATATACTCGAAGACACCAGAGGTGTACGGGGAGCATTTGCGGATTGTGTTGGATGTACTGAGGAAGGAGAAGTTGTATGGGAAGCTGTCCAAGTGTGAGTTCTTCCTGGACATGATAGAGTTCTTAGTACATGTTGTGACTAGTGATGGAAATTTAGTGGATCTGAAAAAGATCGCAACAGTGGAATCTTGGAAGACCCCGAGTTCAGTGGCAGAGATCAGAAGTTTCTTGGGTCTAGCAGGATACTACAAGAAGTTTGTGTAAGATTTTTTAAGGATTACTGAGCCGATGACTAGACTCACCACAAACGATGCAGAGTTTGTTTGGACAGAGGAGTACCAGACCAATTTTGAGGAATTGAAGACAAGGTTGATGTTTGCTCCTATTTTGACATTGCCATCAAGGTCAGGAGGTTTCACTATTTATAGTGATGCGTCGGGGAAGGGTTGGGTTGTGTTCTTTAGCAGAATGGAAAAGTAATTGCCTAAGCATCCAGGCAGTTGAGTCCTTATGAGAAGAACTATCCTACCCACGATTTGGAGTTGGCAGCAGTCATCATTGCCTTGAAGTTGTAGAAACATATTTGTACGGAGAGCATATGAAGATCTTCACAGACCACAAGAGCTTGAAGTACATTTTCACTCAGAAGGAGTTGAACATGAGGCAGCGTCGGTGGCTGGAACTGATGAAGGATTTTGATATATCCTTAAAGTATCATCCAGGAAAAGCCAATGTAGTTGTCGATACCTTGAGCAGGTATCCGGTAGCTATGTTTTTGATGCAGGATCGATATTTGTTGGAGGATCTGGAAAGTTTGGGCATTGAGGTGATAGTCCCTGGTTTTGCCATACAGATGTGGGGGATGCAGATACACTCAGAGTTAATGGACAGGATCAAGGCAGCCCAGTATGATGATGTATCTCTGAGGAGCATCAGAGCTCAGGTAGGAACAGGATTGGAGGATGATTTCACCATTGTAGAGGATGGTTCTTTGTGGCATGGTGCTCGATTATGTGTGCCTAGTGGGGAGCTGTGTGAGGAGGTATTGCAGGAAGCACATCACTCTCAGTATTCCATGCATCCAGGTGCCAATAAGATGTATCGGGATATGCGAGAGAGTGTGTGGTGGTATGGCATGAAGAGGGAGGTGGCATAGTTTGTATCCAGATGATTAATGTGCCAGTAGATGAAAGACGAGAGGCAGAGGCCAGGTGGATTACTTTAGCCATTACCTATTCCAGAGTGGAAGTGGGAGTACATTACTATGGATTTTGTGTCCGGACTTCCACGATCTCCAGGGAGAAAAGACACGATTTTGGTCATCGTTGATAGTTTGACCAAGTCGGCTCACTTTTTGCCTTTCAAGGTAGGTTTGTCTTTGGAGAAGCTGGTAGAGATGTATGTGAGGCAGATTGTCAGGATACATGAGGTTCCCATTAGCATATTCTTATATCAGGATAATCATTTTACTTCTCATTTCTGGAGGAGTTTGCAGGCAAGTTTGGGCACCCAGCCCAAGTTCAGTACTGCATATCACCCCCAAACAGATGGGCAGTCAGAGAAGACCATTCAAACTCTTGAGGATATGTCGTGCACTTGTGTACTAGATTTTGAGGGATCTTGGGAGGACCATCTCCATTTGGTAGAGTTTGCTTACAACATTATCTACCAGGCTAGTATAGAGATGTTACCATTTGAGGCTCTGTACGGTTGGAGATGTTGTACTCCCTTGTCATGGGATGATGTTGGAGAGAGCTTTGCTTGGGCCAGAGATGGTTGTGGATGCAGCGAAGAAGGTTAAGTTGATCAGAGATAAACTTTGAGTAGCGCAGGACAGACAACGGTATTGGACCGATAGCTACCGGAGACCTTTGGAATTTGAGGTATAGTTTTAGATTTTTTTTGGTTTTGTGCTTGATATTGGTTATTTGTTATAGATTAAGTTCTTAAGGTTATGTTTTGTTCTAGGTTGGTGGTCTGGTATTTCTAAGGATTTCTCCGACACGAGATACAATTTATTTCGGTCGAGGCAGAAAGCTTAGTCCGCGATTCATCGGACCCTTCAGTATTCTCAAGAGGGTCGGTACAGTTACTTACAGACTAGACTTGCCACCTACATTGGAGGGAGTGCACAACGTGTTGTATGTGTCACAGTTGGGAAGGTACGTAGCAGATCCTAGTCATATATTGGATCACTCGGAGATAGAGGTAGGCCCTACTCTTAGCTATCCAGAGCAGCCAGTTGAGATTATGGAACGAAGAGAGAAGATGTTGAGGAACCAGACTATTTCCTTGGTACGTGTCATATGGAGGCATCACTCTTCGGGTGAGTCTACCTGGGAGCGGAAGGGTAAAATGAGATAACGTTACCCATATTTATTTGTACCTTGAGGTATGTTCTTTCCTGATTCTATTTTTTTTCTGGGGGTAGTTTCGTCTTTGAATTTCGAGGATAAAATTATTTTAAGGGGGGTAGACTTGTCACTACCATATTTCTAGGAAATAATATTTTGGTTATTTTATAATTAATTAAATATTATACACATTGAATATTTATTTATTGAATTAATTATTTATAGTTAGATGTTAGATTTGATTTTGGACTTGTGTTAGTGGACCTAACTAGATTAGACTAGACTCATGGACCAACATTAATTATAGTTAGATTGAGCCCAACAAATAAGCCCATTCATTAGGAGGATGACTTAATTAGTTAAACCAATTGGATTAGAATCCTCCTTCCTTAATTAATTCCTTCATGACAAGTCCCAAGGGATATTGTGGACTTTTTATAGTAACTTGGAGTAAGAGGCAAGGCCGGCATCAATTTATTCCAATTCTAGATCTAGAATTTCTCTCTTCCAAATTTCTTCATCCCTACACCAATCCCTACCCAAATTCTCTCCCAATTCCTTCTCTGCTCACCATTGGAGGCTATTAGAACAAGGAGGAGGCAATAATCTAGAAGGAGAAGGAAAGAGCACAAGTTGAAGGCTCTTGACACTCACTTAGAGAATTGTATTGGGAATCCATCTCCTAATAGGTATAATTCAGTTTTACCTCTCTATTAGACTCTAAATTTATAATTTAATTATTAGGAACCCTCCCATGTACTAAGATTATCCATAGAAAGTGGAATTAGGTTCATAATAGTCCTATGGAGGAAGTTATGGTATATTTTATGTCAATTTTGGGGGAATTCCGAGATTGGCACATCTTGTGTTTGTTAATAGGTCAATTAGACTAAATTTATATATGTTTGATTGTATGAGACTAGTGTTGTATCCATAATTGGATACGTGTAGGCCGTATCACAATAATTTGGTGATACAGATTGATTTTAGGATTTTCATCCGACACGTGGGGTTTGAGAATGTCATATTTTGACACAAACACGTAGTGGTATAGTTAGCATATTATATTACTCTTAATTATGATATTGGACTTGTCCATGTCCTTCGAAATACAATTGGTGTGGTGTTGGGGCCGTATCACAAGCGTATCACAAAATGATTGTGATACGGGGGTTATGCACTCATTGTGTTTGAATTAATACTTTGTATTCCATTGTAGACTAAGTGTTAGTAGGTTATATAGCTATTTGGCTTATACTACATATATATATTTACTTCATGATATTTATATACATCACTAGTTATTTGCATAGTTATATACATTATGCATTTTGTGCTAAGAAGAGTGTGGGTACTATGTTGACTGTCATTACTATAGGTATATATAAGGGTAGATATATTAGTAGTTGGGTTGTTTACTCTAGTTTTGAGTTGTGTAAGTAAGGCAAGGTAGAGGAGGGGGACTCGGGCCTGTGCACTTGGTGCACAACTAGAGAGCAGCAGCACATAACCAGCGAGAGCAGCTACAGCATCAACTAGCAGCAGCAACAATTAGTAGCAACAACAGCAACTAGCAGCAGCAGCAGCTAGCGAGAGCAGATGCAACAGCAACCAGTGAAAGTGGCAGTAATGCAATGAGGGGGAGCAACAATAGGCAGTATGCAAATACTGAAGAGGGGGCTCGGGTTCTGCCCTGTTGCAGGTTCAGTAACAGTAGCAGTAGGTTAGCATATTAGATGTATGTTGGTGTGATGTTTAACGGTTAGCTATGGTAGTATGTATTAGAGTAGTTAACCAATTGTTATGATAGTTAATTAATATTGTTATATATATATATATATATATATATATATATATATATATATATATATATATATATATATTCTACTATATAATGCCAAAACTAGGCTTCACCGTGAAAGTTTTTCGTTCCAAAAATACCCTTCATTAAAAACATGTATGCATGCATGAGGCAACTTGGAAAATGATAGTTAATAAAACAAAGATATGCATGCATGCAAAGTAGGTAGTTTGGAGAATAAAACAAAAGTTAATAAAGTATGCATGCAAAGTAGGCACATAACCCAAGAGATGAGAGAAACCTTTTATATTCCCTTCATTTAATTTCTCCCAACTTTCATGCTCCTGGCTATTATATTTCTACCTATAATAAAATTAAGAAATTATCGGTTGCTCTTTTAATAAACTATTTTTTTTCAAGTAATATGAAATACGTGCAACGCACGTGCGTATATACTAGTATATATATATATATATATATATATATATATATATATATATATATATATATATATATATATATATATATATATATATATGTGAGGGTTATATATATATGCACTGGTTAGCATAAGTATTAGTATTGGTTAATATTACTTCTAGTTTAACTTGAGTTATACTAAGGTAATGAGAGTTGAGGTATCCTGGGATATTGGTATTGAATACCAAATGGGTAACTAGCTATGATACCGAGTTGGCTCAAAGCCAAAGTATGATTATAGTGTTAGAATTAGCTATAGGGATACATGTATATTTTATATGCAGTATTTTGAGTATCTTATGATACTGCTTAGCTAAGATACTCTAGTATTCTAATATAACTAGTATAGTATTAGTATTACTATTAGATAGTTATCTTAGTATATCGAGTATCTTGAGATGCGTAATGGTATCAATACTCGGATATCCTACTATAGCTAGTATAGCCTAGATTCATAGCGTACAGACCAGTAACTTGGATTTAGACTCATACAACCTAGAAATAGCTACTTTGACCAAGCTTGACATAGAGTTGACCTAGTTTGACTATTTTGACTTAGACTTGGCTTTGTGAACTAGAATTTGACTAGTTTAGCTTATTTTTATTCCAAAACTTTATATTGATGTAATATTTCATATTTAGGTCTCTGAGACACTGTTCCAGATATCTTCGATACTGTTGATCTGATTCCGAGCAAGTACATTCTCTGATAGTTTCTGATTTATGATATTCCCTATGTTTCTTGTATTTAGCGTAGATATCCTTAATTTCTTGACACGATGGTTACACAGATTAGTATATCTGGATCTCGTCATGAGATGTTATTTTTTAGTATTTATGGTGTATCTTGTGCAAGTCTTATTCCTGGTTTTTCTTGTACATGTATAAACATTGATTCTTAGGAAAACTAGCTACCTACCCAGTGAATCCTGTGTCATAACGTACCATGGTTGGATCCACTATAAAATTCGGGACAGAGAGTGTTTGTGTAGATATATGATCATACCCTCCTTGTGCATGTTATTGTGAGTGTTTATCATATATCGCACGTATGATTAACCAGGCCCTAATATTTGTGCAAGTTCCCAAGCCGATCACATATTGAAGTTGATACTCACTCACATAGTAGTAGTATTTTTTGCTCATATTCATTCTTGTATTTAGTTCTAGTATTACTATTTTGCATATCTCTTGTACCTGTATATTGCATCTTGTATATTAGATTTATTTACTGTTACATAGTTTATATCATTCATTGGACTGCTGTTAGAGATGTACTTTGTTCCTTTTCTGGCTGGATGTATTTTTTCCAGATGACACTGAGGAGTGGAATCCCACTCACTATGAGCCTCAAGACGTAGTTGGATTAGAGCCAGAGACTTTGACTTAGGAGGTTCTCATCCCGGTTGAGACAAACAACCCAGTACCTGTAGCTCCATAGATAGATTATTTTGTACTGGATTTGTCTCCAGCTTTTTGATATTAGTTTTTCTTATTATTATATGACTCATTGGATATTATTTTGTCTTATGAGTTTTATTTAATTCTTCAATTCTTTATATCATATTCGTGTGATTGTTCCATCTTATAGATCTGTGATTGAGTATTCATATTTTATAGGTGGCATTATTATATCTTGATTGCTTGATAAATAGTTTACCCAAATAGCGTTCTACCGCCGATGCTGCAATGTAGGCTGGACGTTATTCACTACTCGTGTGCCTACACTGGGTGTGGGTTATGATAAGCGTATTGGAAGTCTTAGCGTCTTGGCACATGACAGAGCTGGGGCGCATTGTATCTCAATGCGAATGCAGGACGCGCATGAAGGCTTATACGCATGGATTGATGCATCATGGCTTATGCACATAGATTAACGCATGGTGGCTTATGCGCATGGATTAGTGCTTGATGGCTTATCCGCATGGATTAGTGCATGGTGGCCTATGCACATGAAGTTCATTGAACTATATATGACCTGACACATGGTTAAAATTGGAGCTTGGAAGTAGAACCAATCCGATGTAATATAGCATGGTATAACTAAACTTGGTTCCTTTGATTACTTAACTTGGTTGCTATGATTGCGCAGGTTGTCCGATGACGTGGTTGTTGACCAGTGGATGGAAACTGGTACATCTAGCCACATGTGCTTTAGGAAGAGCTGTTGATCAAGGTCGAACCTTTCAGTAGTGAAGGTCTTGATTGCAAGCAAGGATTAAGCAGAGGATCTGGGGATTAGGATAATGGTTCTGAACTTCGAGAAGTTACAGTCAAAGGAGTGCGTGTAGCAACGTACCAGTGATTACCAAGGACCTGATCTCAGAAAGTTTGTTGCAGACTTGAGGGTGAGCATCCATGTTTGCCAGATGGTAATATCTTGGCAGGAGACATACTTTAAAATAAGGCGTTCAGTTTCAAATGGATGTTCGAGATTCTGCATGTGACTGAAGTCTCATTGTAAGAGTTGTGGGACCCTAGACTAGGACATATACTTTGTACTTCCAGATGTCTACTCTAGGGTTTATCTCCAATTATAGGGGTAAGGAGGTGGAGAAGTGTAAGGTCTGTGCGCAGACAAATATTATAAGAAATTTGTTCAAACGGGTAAACCGAAGTATACAGATCTTTTGGAGTGGTTTACTCGGATATTTGTGACTTCAAACAGTTCTCCACAAAGGTCAAGAGGAAGTACTTTATTTCTTTTATCGAAGACTACTCAAAGTATGTATTCGTCTATCTGCTCAAGTTAAAAGATGGAGCATTCGAAAATTTCAAGAAGTTCAGGGTTAAGGCTGAACTTCAAATGGAGAAACGACTCAAGAGACTCAGAAGTGATCGAGGAAGAGAGTATAGGTCTATTGAATTCACATCATTCTGCAAAGAACATGTAATTATCAATCAGATAACTGCTCCATTTTCTTCTCAATCAAATATAGTAGCTGAAAGGAAGAACATGATATTGACAAAGATGATTAACTCAATACTGTTGACTATGGGTCTTCCAAACTATTTTTGGGGAGATGTTGTGCTGATGGATACATTCATTCTGAATAGAGTGCCATACGCAACTTTCGATATCACTCTTCAGGAACTCTGGTTCAGAGTCATACCCAACTTGAATGTCATTCGAGCATGGGGTTGTCTGGCATCTGTGAAGCTTCCGGAATTAAAGATTCAGAAGCTGGAATCAAGGACTACGAAGACAATCTTTCAGGGTAATGCTGAGAAGAGTAGTGCTCGAAGATTTCTTGATATTGAATCAAATCATATCATTGAATCTTGCGACGAAGAACTCCTCGAAGATAAATTTGCAAGGAACAAGAACATTGTTATCGCAGATATTCCAAAAAATAGTGTGGGTGCACAGGAGGCTAATGCTTCCAACGAAGATGTAGTCTAAGAAAAAGTTATTATCCCAACGACAACGATCGAACTAGAACTCGCAGAACCGGTGTCTAAGCTAGTGAAGAGAGTGAAGGACTTCAAAAAAGATTTTGTCAGATGTGGAAGCAGATCCGCTTACCTATGATGAGGCGATGAAGACCAGCGATGCTATTTTCTGAGGGAGGCTATAAATAATGAGTACGACTCAATAACCTCCAACCACACTTGGGTGTTGGTCAATCTACCTGATGGAGCTAAACCAATCAGATGCTTATCAGATCTTCAAGTCGATGAAGATAAAAGCAGACAAAACAGTTGAGTTCAAGATAAGGCTATTTGCCTAGGGGGTTTCTCAGCTAATAGGAGATTGAGTTTTTGGCTCCTCGTTGAAGGTGTCATGGATCAAGATGATGATTGTCGTAGCTGCTATTCACAAGCTAATTATTTATCAGATGATGGGAAGACAACAAGTCTTGGCTAAAGACAGACATGAGAGATTCATGGACAACAGTAAGAATTATTGTCATTCAGGTTAGAAGGTTGTAAAACCCCTCACCCAAAAATAGCTATTTTGTGTATATTCTATATTTATTGTGTTTATTTAGATTATTTTTAAAATTAATTTAAATCTAATTGTTGCATTAGGATACTTTACCGTAGTTTGAACATTAATGACATAGAACGACCTCAAAATCTATATCGCCCTTCGTAGAAAGTAGCTTGCACTGGAGATACTACCCGTAGGATCATCATGTGACACAAAATTTGATCAATTAGCATTAGTATGTCCCTAGTATAACAACCCAAGTTTCTTGTGGGTAATATTTAGATATTTTATATAAATAATTTATTTGTGATTATTTTCTAATCCAACCTTCTTCTTTAAGCAACCCATAATTCATCCATACCAATTTAGACCAATTCCCTCTTTTTTTAGGAATTATTTATGTATTTATTTATTATTATCTTATTCCTTAGAATGCCAATTAAATCTTCGATATTAATATCTATTAGGATTAGTGATTTATCTTAGATTGCTACTAACCAAATTAGGAAAAAATTTAAACTAATCCTACTCCTATCCAAACCCTTGACCGACCCCCCATACATGTGCGTACATCTACCCCTCTCCAAACCCGGGATATATATATATATATATATATATATATATATATATATATATATATATATATATATATATATATATATATATATATATATATATATCCTTATCATTAAAAACACTAACTTAATCTCCTTCTCATCCAAAACCCCAACTTTCTCAGCATAGCCGCCACCATTAACACCAAGGCCGACCCCCCCCCCTTTACGTGGACACAACGCCATCTCCTTCATCCAAGAACCCTAGTTCTTTATCCATCTCTCTCTAGTAAGTCTCCTTCTTCCTCAAATCCTCTCTAATGAGTATGAATGCATAAATAATTATTGTATATATATAAATAAATAATTTTGTATGTGTTTGCAAAACATTGTCATGTTCTTCATTGTAGGGTTTTATTTTAGAGTTTGCATGTGAAGATTTGAACCCATGAACGCATGTATGCACCCATAGGTAGAAATCTTGATTAATTTTGTTATTAATATAGAAATATTATGTTTAAATGATTGTTTATCCATATTTTTACTGTTTATTCCATATTATTAAATTATTATTAAATTTTTTTAAAAAAATTGCATGTACAATGGGAAGGGTGACCTAGTTTTATGTTTTCTTCAAAACCCCGCATAGAACCCTTATAAAATTTTGTAAATAATTAAATTATGATTTTATTAACCTATATTAAATTTTGTTTTTAATTTACTTTTTTAGAAAAAATATTTATAATTTAAATAGTTTTTTTTTGCATAAAAAGTCACCTAGTTGACCTAGTTTTCATATAAATCTATTGTAACTTGTTCTTTGGCCATATATGAATGTCTTCCCTATTATTTTTGATTTAAAGCTTATTTTCTCAGAATTAATTATGATTGTAGATTTTTATTCAAAGCATAATAGTAGGGTTCTAATGGCAAAATTTTGCCAATACTATTGATACAAGACTGGTATGTGTCCAACTGACAGACAAATAAATAGAACTGATAAAGATGCATGTAGGGACTCATTAAAATATTGTTTTCTAATATCTCAGAATTATTTCCAAAATTTAACATTTTTATGATTTCTTCTTTTGAGAACTTGCATGTCAAAAAAACTCTATTTAGCACATATATTAGCATGACTAGTTACCAACCTTCGTAGAAACCCTTTATAGAAGGAAAACCATTATTTTGCTTATTTTTATGATTAATTCTAGAATTATTATTTTATTAATTAATGTCTTTAAAGAGGATTTTTGTAACGTTTAACGACTAGTATTATTTTTAGGGCTAGTTACTTGCAAGTGCAATCAACGTAGAATTAATAACTAGTTAATAACCTAATTTTGACTAGATAGTAAGAGTCGACTTAGTGTAATAATTAATTGGTAGGTGTTCGAAAGGTTCCTGTGGAGAGCTCCGGACCAAATTTTTTGCGCTCGTATTTTGGCTTGGAAGGCAAGTACACCTTGCTTGATTTTATTGTTCAGTATACATGTGCCTAGTTTTATTTGATTAGTTGTTTGCACGCGTTTAGAGTAGTAGACTTACCCGTTATGTTGTGAAGTAAGTGGTATCTACTGACCTGACACTGTTTCAAACACGTTCACTGAGTGAGTGAGTGCATGGAGTGGCGTGTTGACTGGCCATTGATACGTGAGTTCGTGTCTTGTGTTGGTAGTTAGTGTTGGTCTTGTTGTCTATATTATTGACATTATTGTATTATATCTGCATCACGTATATGGTTCAGATACATTGGGAGGTACGAATCTACTAGTGAGTGCATGGGATTTCTGTTTCTAATGTATATATGGCGTAACTCGTGTACCCCTGAGTCATTTTTGGACGCCTGGTGGGATGACTATTCTTCTATTTCTCGTCCCTCATACGCCATTAGAGATGTCTCGAGTGCATATCACATAGATGGTTTATTTACCCTATTTATTGTTTACTGCTTTACTTTTATGATTGTTAATTTCTTGTGTACTTGTTACGTCCCTCTGAGGACCTGGCACCTTTTCCAGATCTAGACGAGCAGTTATACCTGACTGATTATGGAGTTGAAGATTTTGCAGACGAGGACTTTGAGGTGGAGCCATAGAAGATTTCTTGAGCATGCATTCATGGACGATAGTTGCTGAGTATCTTTGGTGTCTTTATCTAGTTAGCTGACACCCGGACTATTTCTTTATTACTCAGTTGTATTCTTTCACTATTCTTTTGTTCTCATTTTCGTGGATTATTCTCCACTAGATATTCTTTTGTAGTTGATTCCGAGACTTACATACTTCATTTAGTTTTCTATTCTATGATATTTTGTGGATGCAATTAGATTTTACCTACCTGTGATATTGAGTCTTAGTTATATTTTACAGCGTACTATGACTGGTTAGGTCCATTAAATTCGGTTCCTATAATTGTTTATACAGATGGCATGTGTATGTATATCTGGTCCTACGTATTTTAGGACATGGTCGTGACATGTTTTTAGTGGTAGCCCATGCAGGCCTTGTTAGCCGTTTCGGTTACGTAACTGTACCAAGCGGGCTTGCACTTAGGATTAGAGTTTTTGGTCTAATCAACATTTGACTATTTCCTTCCAATCCGTCCTATTTGAAAAAATTCTTGCATCCTATTTGATTTATGTACTCTTCATAATCTTTAGTTCATCTCTTGCAGAGAGATAAATTTATGTAATTGACGTGCCGCTACCGGAGGCAACACGTCTCCTGTGGTCGATGGCCAATCACTAGGAGAGGCCTCGACGACTCCTCTACTTCCAAGACCGGACGGACATACTAACAATCCGGTTCTATCAGCTCCTTCCATAGTGCCTAATGGAGCTCCCCAGCTCCAACAGTACCATAGGACGGCCAGACGCAGATGTTCTAATTCTTTAAGATGATGATGTAGGAATAGAGATAGTAGGTTGCCCCACTGGCTGCCGAACAGAGGCAGCAAGCGGCAGAGCATAGGCAGGAAGTCGATGAGATGAGGCAGGGATTCCTGGCAGCACTTTAGAGGATGGCTGCACCAGCACCCGCACTAGCCCAAGCATTTGACCCAGTGCCACAAGCGCGTGTTGGTTCAGTTAAGGACTTTGTACAAATGAACCCCACGCCATATAAATGCAATAAGAGTCCAGAGGAGACCAAAACTTGGATAACCAGCACGATGAAGTTTTTGGATAACAGCTGCCTACGAACTTATGGATGGCAGGCATGAGGACTCAGTTAGAAGGGAACACTCATCACTAGTGGGAATCGATTGAGCACCAGTAAGGTACGCACCAGACTTGGGAGTAATTCTTAGAGTACTTTGAGAAAAAAATACTTTTTGACCACTATAAAGGATGCATTGTACAACCAGTTCCTCCATCTAGAGCAGGGGAACAAGATGGTCGATGAGTATGACTAAGAGTTTAGCCGCCTCAGTAGATATGGCGTCATTCTAATACCCAATGACTTGGAGAAAGCTAAAAGATTTTATCATGGGCTGACTCAGGAGCTTCAACACTATACTAGCTTACAATCTCGGATCTTTTATGCTAAATTATTGGCAAAGGCCAGGGTTTAGGAGGCCATCAGCAAGGAAAAAGGGAATCAACAGAGAATTTAGCAAGGACCAGCAAAGACGCAACAAAGAGGGCCTATCAGACGACTAATGGGACATCAGCAACAACAACAGAGGACGGGACCCTATGAGCTTAGAGAAAATCTGACTTGTCACTTATGTGGAAAGAAGGGACATATACAAAGGGAGTACAGGAAGAGCCTAGAAACTTGCATAATTTGCGGATCGGGATAATGTCAGTCGGGAGTGTCAGCAGCGTGGAGCCATTATTCCAGTAGAAGATCAAAACCTGCAGTACCGACACCAGAAGAAACAAACCAAGGAGGAGGATTACCTCGTTTACCAGCACCTGGAGGCCAGCAGAGAGGACCACCCATGACGTCGCAAGCAGTGCAGTTCGATAGAGCCAGACAACAGACATAAGCTCAAAGGCAAGGACAGGTGTTTTCACTGACTCAGGGAGAAAAAGAGACTGAAGGAGAGGTTATTACATGTATTATTCTAGTCAGATCAGTACCTGCCACTGTTTTATTTGATTCTAGGGCCACTCTTTCATTCATATCATCTAGATTTATAGCAATGCATAGAATAACTACTTCACCCTTGCCTAAGAGTTGGAGGATTCTTACCGGGGGAGGAATAGTGTCACGACCCGCACCCGATATAGGGGCACGAGTATGTGGGTACGTCCAGCCTACGCCGCAGCATTGGCGGTAGAACGCTGTCTAGGTCACAATACTATCTAATCAATCTTATACGAATATCCAACTCCATAAGGAGACATAGATATCATAATATAATAGAGAATACTCAATCATATAATAGTAATGTAGAATCAGTCGATACACTAACATACACACAATCATAAATACTCTGAACTCAGGGGCTACACTAGGTATGACACTGGTCAACTAGCAGGGTCAAATGTGCGTCTAGCTGCATGGGTGTCACGTATGCACATGCTGTACATAATCAGACAGTCAACTCACTAACACGTCTAGCCAGTACGTCAGTGTACACACGGCAGGCAATTTACAATTTTTAGGGTCATATGGTCAAGTAAATATGGGATATCCACAGTTAAACTAGGGTCATACAGTATATATATACATATATAGTCATAACTAGCATTAGCATTTAATTATCACCCAATATATAGATATATATACTATATTGATTATTATAAAAAATACGCATACGTATATGCATACAAGTCATTGGGTTCACCGACACGGGTCTGATGTCAACTAACTGAACTTGTCATGACACGATATGCTAAAACCCTACACTATTTACACATGCACACACATAAAATCACGAAGGAAGTGGGGACAGGTACGAACCTTGGCAGGCACGCACGGGGTTGACTATGACTACGATGAGGACGATGTTGATGATGACGATGATGACGATGGTGACAACGATTACGATGACGATGACGATGTCGATGGTGACGATGATAACGATGATGATGATGATGATGATGGTGATGATGATGATGATGATGGAGATGATGAAGGTGATGATGGTGATGATTATGGTGTTGATGAGGGTGATGCCGAGGCTGTCGGAGCTCGGCGATCAGGGAGGTCCAGCGAGGGGAGGAAGGAGGCTGCTGTGAAGTCGGGATGTTCAAGCCGAAGATGGGAGGAGATGGACGGGGGAGAAGAACAGGGAAGAGGGGACAGAGGCGATGTGGGCAGTGCTTCGGGGTGTCGTTCAGGCGAGGGAGGAGGAGAACGTCGGGTCGGGGTGGCCGTTGTGGTCGATCTCGTCGGGGAAGATGATTGGTGGTGAGGGGAAGTCGGGGACAGTCGATTCAGGTGGTGGCTCTGTGGTGATCAAGATGATAACAGGCGGGTTGCTCTGGCTTCTCAAATGAAGCGCGGTGGTCGGGCACGGCTGCTCTGGTCGGAGAAGAAAGGATGAGGAGAACGGTTGCTCGGGTCTCGCTGTCGAGGGAGAGGCTGACAGGGGTACAGGGATGATACAGTAGGAGGAGAGCTCAGGCGGGCTGTCCTGGCTCTCGGGGACGATGGGAGAGGAGGCTCGGGGTTGTCCGCGGTAGAGGAGGCTGTGAACGGCGATGGATGACTATGGTGGGGAAGGTCGGGATTGCTGGGCTCCGGCGGTCGAGTTCACCGGAGGAACAAGAGGTTGAAGATCGAGAGGTGGTTTAGAGTTAGGTGTCGGTTTAGGGTTTTGGTTATTGGATGTAGGTGGAGGTCATGTAGAAATAATGGAGGAGTTTTGCATGTGGAAGGAGAGGTTGCTGGTAACATCCTAGGGATTAGGGTCGACCATGTGCCTCATTGGGATGGGGGATGGCTTTGGAAAAAGGGTTAGGATAAGGATTACATATATATAATGGTGTGTGTGGTGAGGATGGTGTTACATTTGAATGAGTGGCCTAGATTCAATATGAAGGGGAGTGTACAACAAAAAGAAAGAGAGAGGGAGAGAGAGGACCGGTCAAGGGTGAGGTGGTTGATTTCTTCATGTGCTTGACCAATAGGATGGTGACACATCATTGTATTTTTACAATAAAGTCCCCAACAATTGAAAAATTGCACAGAAAGTAGGTTTTGGGATTTAATGAGGAGAAATACCATGTTTGATGTGATGTAGTGGATGAAAAGGGTATGTGGTATTTAGTATGAAGCTTGAGGGTGTGAATGGGGTTTGGTTTGGTGTTGGGTCTAGTTTTTGGGTTAAGTTGGTTCCTTACATCAATTTAATTATAATTAATGCAAATAGTGTTCTAAAATTAATTGGAAGTACATGGGATTAAAATTTGGTGGAACACAGGTGTCATGGATAAAGAAGACTCAGAATAGAATATTATCATAATTTAGGTTGTTCAAAATGGGTCGAGATTGTGTCTCCAATTTTAATTGGAACACAGAAAGATACAAAGTTGGATTTATTTAGAATTAAAAATAAACGTCCATGACGAATATTATGCGACTAAAATTAAGCATAAGAAAGCATATTTATGAGTTACACAAAGGTCAGAATAGAAGACAGAAACGTCTAGGATAAGGGTATAAAATTTATTAGAACGCAAAAGCTAGTGTAGCGCTCCAATTATCGAAGCAACGGTAAGGCACAACAATCAAATAAAATCACAATAATAAATTATAACCCTAAATAATTAATCTCTAAATAATATAAATTAAATCTATAATCCTATATTTCGGTCAAAGGTTCAACTAGTGGGCTTATAGGTCTAGTCTACTAACATCATGCATTAAAGAACACTATATATAAAATATATATACATATATCATGCAATTATTTAAATTAAATACACACAATACTTATAATATATAAAATAACAAAATTACCCCTATTTTTAGAATGTGGTAGTGACAGGTCTACCCTCCTTAGAAAAATTTTGTCCTCAAAATTTAAGATCCTCAATAGTTGTATTTATTTATTATTTATTTTTCTTACCATCAAAATTCAAATTAATCAACCATATAATTATGAAGCGAATCCATATTGTTATTTCACAAAAATTTCAAAATTCTATAAATATTATATTCCTAAAAATCTTCAAAATTAAAATCAAATTAAATTCTTATCGCAATCTCCTCTAAAATTTAAGTTAATAACTAAATACAAGAATTTAATACACAATCCTCTAATTTAAATCCAATCAAAGCATATATATAAAATTTAAATCTCATCCAAAAATTTAAATTCAAACTCTAATCCATTAATCATCTTACTCCTCTAATTTAAATCCAAACGATGCATATTTATAAAATTTAAATGCTCATCCCGAAAATTTGAATTCAAACACTAATCCATTAGTGATCTTATTTCTCGATTTCTTTTTCCACAAAATAACCAAACAATGCGATACTTATAAAATCTTCAAATGCAACATTTTAAAAATAATCTATATCTTGTAGTCAAATAAATATAATGATAATCTCCTTAATTTCCTCGAATTCTATGACAAATTTAATCATATCATAATCTTTATAAAATTAATGATTTAACAAAATTATCTATTCTGCCATATTAAATTCTTAACTCTTTATTTAAATTAATATTTATCCTCGAATTTAAGGCACCTTGTCTCTCTATGTCCTGTCATAACCTCTTCATTAATTCTTCACTACGGTCAAACCCCCACGATCATAGTCTAAAAAAAATCCTACTTACAGTCATACAACATGCAATCTAGAGAAAACATGCACGGTTATGGTCACTTTTGTCAGGGTATTGCAGTCTCTGTCGGGGTGTACTACTAACTACATCTAGCAAGATAATCATTGATGCAAGCTACGGTATTAAGAAATTAATCAATCAATCAAATAGGAAAAAAAGGAACAGAAGGAAAGAAAAGAACAGAACCTGCTAACACAACCATGGTTTAATGATGCATCCAAAGTTTGATACCCCTATCCTTTGGTACCATTGTTTCTACTACAAGCACACCCACTACTAACTCTCTAACCTACTTCAGTTGTTTATACTAGTTGTTCTTATCACTCAAGGGCATACCAAGTGTAACACAACACACTAAGTATTATTCCCTCTTATACAACTCTAAATGGACACCAAATCAGTTTGTAGTGCCATCTCAAGCATGCTCAAGCCAACAGATCCTTACACATGCACATCATCTACTCATATACTAATACATATTTCTTATCCACCATAAAATTTTATCCTCAAAATAAACCTAAAAATTTAACTTCTCGAACAATTTAAAATAAAATGTATATACTTTCCTCAAAAGTTATATATTCAAATATTAAAATAAATTTTTTTTAATCACTTCCAAAAATCTTTATAGCTTTGACTATGTTTATTGAATTGAATTTGAATCCTCAAAAATTTTAATAACATAAAAATCTCAACTCCTCAAAAATTCTTAAAAATTAAAATTTATTTCCAATCTTCAAATTATAAATTTAAATCCACATCTATCTAAGTATACATATAAATACTCTCAGTCTCTAACACTCAAGGTACACACAAATACACCAATTGTCTACAACCCTCAACTGTGTACTGAAATTTGTACTGCCCGGATTACTTGTACTATTACTTTTAAAGATTTTCTATCCATATTAAGTAATACACCAATCTAATATTATTATATGAAGTACTTACTATTGCTAGCACAATTTTCAACTAATCTTTGGCATAGAAACACTAGTACTCTTGGTATAGTAACACTAGTTTTCTTATTAGATCACATCATCACACTCACTAGAACTCATGATCACTTGCACTTTCTATAATACACACGTTTTACTTCACCCTCAAAGGCAGACATATGGTTCCATATCTCGATTAATGTATAAGTATCTTCCTTTAACCTTTTACAGGCTGATACACTAATCTGTGATACACTATATATCTTTCATTACAATTCTTGATATTTTTCAACCCATGGCACACTATTGAAATTTTTTAATACTCATGCTTCCACTTCCATACTGACACTCATCATCCACTGTACATCCTGCATATAATTTCTAGACACTCTTCCACCTACTGCTTCCAACACATTACTGGCCTCAATATCAGATGATACATCCATCACTGGTCATATATCGGTTCACTCATATCAAATAACATATCAAGGCCCTACTTTTATCTGTAACACAAGTCTTACTACTTAGCATAATGTATTCTTATTCCCTCACACTCTCCTATACACTTATGGGTACTCTCCTACTATGGCACACTCATTAATTCCCTTCATGCATATACATTCCTTTACTCTTGATGCACCAAAGTATCAACCACCAAATTGAACATCATGCTCCATTAATTTTTTAACACAATTTCCTTGATACTTAATTGTTTACATGGATCACCAACTACAATAATTCATGACTATCCAGGACTGGTAAGTTGGCACTGATACTAACTTCTGGAACCATCACTGATACTCTTTACTCCTCCTTCTACCTATAGTACCAATACTAACTATAATGACACCTATCATAGAGCTATTGCTACAAGGTACTACGCTATGGGTTAACTCTAGATTGATGCCTACTGCTCACATGTCCGACCAAAAAATACTTACAGACTCACAAACTATACTCAGTCAACACTGATAAAAGATACAGACCTAATTGCAAGTCACCAATTATCATACTAACAAGGAACCCTAATGGAAAGAAGCTCTATAAGGAACTGGACAAAGGACTGAAGGTATCTCTACTGCTAGCAAAGAAAATGATGGAACAAGGTCCTATAATAACAGAAGTAGATAAGTATTGAGATGATACTTTAATAACCAATTTAAGATATAACATGATAATCATACACGTCTGTCCAAAATTATGACACTCATAATCCTCGCCACGCCAGTAAGCATAGCTGCGATAAACGATATATTCCATAACTAAGGTATGCAACTCTATAATCATGTCCTCTAGAATCCTCGCCACGCCAACCGGTATGGCTGCAAGAAACTCTAGATTTCATAACTAAAAGTATGTACATCCAAGGTCAGGTTCCTACATTTCTGCCACGACAGCTAATGTGGCTGCGATAAACTCTAGGTTCCATAACTAAAGTAGACGTTTTACCTTTCTCACTGTCCTCATCAACATATGTCATCAGATGATACTGTAAATTTTAGTCCGTAAAGTTTATCTCGATATGAAATTAAACTCAACAACGACACCAAGAATTAAATTTAACAACCGATCAACAAGAATCAAATTCAATAGTAACAAGCAAGAGCGGACGGAACAAAAAAAAGATTTAAATTAGAAATTATAATAAGATTCTCAAGGGTCGTCCCAGGAATCTTTTAAAAAAAATTTGATTGAGTATCCTCTCTCATCCTAGTATCCTATGTCTTATATCCTATCGTAGGCACGCAGTAGTATAACTAAGACGTCGCACTACCACGACATCGTATAACTTGCGAAGTCTGACCTGCATGGGCCACCACTAAAAATGTGTCACAACCCGCACCCGGTATAGGGGCATGAGTACGTGGGTACATCCAGCCTACGTCGCAGCATCGGTGGTAGAACGCTGTCTATGTCATAATACTATCTAATAAATCTCATACGAATATCTAACTCCATAAGGAGACATAGATATCATAATATAATATAAAATACTCAATCACATAACTAAAGCACGATAAGATATCGAAGAAAATATATGAAATACAACACAAGTCTAAACAATAAAATAATAGTCTAACCTGCAATAATAACATCTAAATCTTCAAGTATGCTAGAAATAAGTCCTCTAAGGCGTAGTCTGAAAAAATATTTTCAGTCAAGATGGAGCGAAGTACAAGCACTAACAACAGTTCCATGTATATTGACAAAAACTATAATACAGTGTAAAGAAATAGAAGATGGATATAATACTAGAAATAAGAGATATTGGTGAGTATGGAATACTGGAAATACTAGAGCATATGTCATCATCAATAGCATACTAGCAATGTAAAGGAATACAAGTGAATGCTAGATGAACTAGAATATAAGTGAATGTTAGAACAATAACTAGAACACAGGGAAATGCTAGATCAATAAAATAGAAATACATGTATAGACTATCTAGCTAAGTGTGTGAAACATCAGCAAATCATGTGATCGGCTTGGGACTGATCAGGCTTGTTACATATGATTAGCTATAATTCATGAAAGGTCAGGCTAACCATCCGGATAGCTATGATGCAAGCAATAATCAGTCTAATCACATGTAACAGGCTATAAGGCATGTAATGGTCAGGCTGCACCGATATGAGGTGTGGGTGAGCTATGATGCATGTAGAGTTGGGTATGATCACATAATCTAATAATTTCTCCCCGTCACTAGCTAGCACGATGGATTCTAAATCACGACTCCTCGTGATCGGTCTCGATGATGCCAACTCGTGTATATATAGTGTCGGAATCATATACGCTATACAACTGGAATCATAGAGATAATTAACAAAATAAAATCTGTCAGAGAATGTACTCGCCTGGGGTCCTCTGCTAAAAATAACAATATCCTGTTTCTGAAGTCTTGTCTGAAATCCAACAGTCCTATAGACATCATATAATAGTAATGCAGAATAAGTCAATACACTAACATACACACAATCATAAATACTCTGAACTCAGGGGCTACGCTAGGTATGACACTGGTCAACTAGCAGGGTCAAATGTGCATCTAGCTACACGGGTGTCACGTCTGCACATGCTCTGCATAATCAGACAGTCGACTCACTAACACGTCTAGCCAGTACGTCAGTGTACATACGACAGTCAGTTTATAATTTTCAGGGTCACATGGTCAAGTAAATACGGGATATCCACAGTTAAACTAGGGTCATACAATATATATATACATATAGAGTCATAACTAGCATTAGCATTTAATTACCACCCAATATATATATACTAAACTAATTATTATACAAATACGCGTACGTATACGCATACAAGTCATTGGGTTCATTGACACGGGTCTGATGTCAACTAGCTGAACCTGTCATGACACGATATGCTAAAACCCTACACTATTCACATATGCACACACATAAAATCATGAAGGAAGAGGGGACAGGTACGAACCTTGGCGGGCATGCACGGGGTTGACGATGACTATGATAACGACGATGTTGATAACGACGACGATGACGATGGTGACGATGATGACGATGTCGATGGTGACGATGATAACGACGTGATGACGATGTTGATAATGATGATGATGGTAATGATGATGGTGATGATTGGTGATGATGATGATGAAGTTGATGATGGTGATGATGATGGTAATAATAAGGGTGATGACGAGGCTATCGGAGCTCGACGGTCAGGAAGGTCCGGTAAGGGGAGAAAGGAGGCTGCTGTGAAGTCGGGATGCTCAGGCCGAAGATGGAAGGAGATGAACGGGGAAGAAGAACAGGGAAGAGGGGACGGAGGTGATGTGGGCAGTGCTCCGGGGTGTCGTTCAGGCAAGGGATGAGGAGAACGTCGGGTCGGGGTGGCCGCGGTGGTCGACCTCATTGGGGAAGTTGATCGATGGTGAGGGGAAGTCAGGGACAGTCGGTTCACTCGGTGGCTCTGTGGTGATCGAGACGATGACAGGAGGGTTGCTCTGGCTTCTTAGGAGAAGCACGGTGGTCGGGCACGACTGCTCTGGTCGGAGAAAAAAGGTGGAGGAGAACGGTAGCTCGGGTCTCGCTGTCGAGGGGGAGGCTGACAGGGGGTCGGGGATGATGCAGTAGGAGGAGAGCTCAGGCAGGCTGTCCTGGCACTCGGGGACGATGGGAGAGGCGGCTCGGAATTATCCGCCGTAGAGGAGGCTGTGAACGACGATGGATGACTGCGGTGGGGAGGTTCGGGATGGCCGGGCTCCGGCGGTCGAGTTCACCGGAGGAAGGAGATGTTGAAGAAGGAGAGGTGGTTTAGAGTTAGGTCTCGGTTTAGGGTTTTAGTTATTGGATGTTGGTGGAGGTGATGTAGAAATAATGGAGGAGTTTTACATATGGGAGGAGAGGTTGATGGTAACATCCTAGGGATTAGGGTTGGCCATGTGCCTCATTGGGATGGGGGATGGCTTTGGAAAAAAGTATTAGGATGAGGATTACATATATATAATGGTGTGTGCGGTGAGGATGGTGTTACATTTGAATGAGTGGCCTAGATTCAATATGAAGGGGAGTGTACAACAAAAAGGAAGAGAGAGGTAGAGAGAGGATCGGTCAAGGGGGAGGTAGTTGATTTCTTCATGTGCTTGACTAATAGGATGGTGACACATTATTGTATTTTTACAATAAAGTCCCCAACAATTAGAAAATTGCACAGAAAGTAGGTTTTGGGATTTAATGAGGGGAAAAATCATATTTGGTGTGATGTAGTGGATGAAAAGGGTGTGTGATTTCTTCATGTGCTTGAGGGTGTGAATGGGATTTGGTTTGGTGTTGGGTCGAGTATTTGGATTAAGTTGGGTCCTTACATCAATTTAATTAAAATTAATGTAAATGATGTTCTAAAATTAATTGGAAGTACATGTGATTAAAATTTGGTGGGACACAGGCATCATGGATAAAGAAGACTCAGAATAGAATATTGTCATAATTTGGGTTGTTCAAAATGGGTCAAGATTGTGTCTCCAATTTCGATTGGAACGCACAAAGATACAAAGTTGGATTTATTTAAAATTAAAAATAAAAGTCCGCAACGAATATTGTACGACTAAAATGAAGTACAAGAAAGCATACTTATGAGTTACACAAAGATCAGAATGGAAGACGGGCACGTCTAGGACAAGGGTATAAAATTTGTTGGAAGGCAAAAGCTAGTATAGCGCTCCAATTATCGAAGCAACGGTACGACACAACAATCAAATAAAATCACAATAATAAATTATAACCCTAAATAATTAATCCCAAAATAATACAAATTAAATCCATAATCCTATATTTCGGTCAGAGGTTCCACTAGTGGGCTTCTAGGTCTAGTCTACTAACATCATGCATTAAAGAACACTATATATAATATATATACACATATATCATGCAATTATTAAAATTAAATACATACAATACTTATAATATATAAAATGATAAAATTACCCCTATTTTTAGAATATGGTAGTGACAAATAGTGCCTGTAACTAGTACCTGTAGGACTTTTTTAGTTATTTTTATGGTGGAGAGATGAGAGCTCGACTTTTGGTATTCCCAATGCCAAATTTTGACATAGTGCTGGGGATGGATTGGCTTAGCCAATATCATACAGTATTAGATTGCCATAGAGGTTGTGCTATCTTTAAGCTACCAGACCAGCCGGAGTTTGAGTTCATGAGAGAAACTATGGAGAAGGGATTAGGCCAGTATGATGGAGCTTGCATGGCGATGGAAGTTGCGCCTCCACCGATTATTGAGGAGTTTGCAGATATCTTTCCAGATGAGTTTCCAGGTCTGCTACCGGACAGAGAAGTCAAGTTTACTATTGTGTTAGTGTTAGGAGCAGCACAGATATCTTCTTTTCTGTATTGGCTGGAAAAGAAGGAGCTAGATGAGATGAAGGTGCACTTGCAAGAGTTACAGGAGAAGGGATTCATTAGGCCAAGTGCATCACATTAGGGAGCCCCAGTGTTGTTCGTGCCAAAGAAAGATGGAACAGTCCGCATGTGCATCGACTACAGAGCCCTTAATGCAGTGACCATCAAGAATAAGTACCCTCTGCCATGGATTGACGACATGTTCGACCAACTGACCGGAGCACATATATTTTCTAAGATTGATCTGAGATCATGATTCCATCAAGTGAAGGTGAGGCACGAGGATATTCAGAAGACGGCTTTCAAGACTCGCTATGGTCACTACGAGTTCTTGGTAATGCCCTTTGGATTGACAAATATGCCAACTGTATTTATGAACTGAGTATTCCAACAGTACTTGGACCAGTTTATGGTCAAATTTATTGACAACATCTTGGTGCAATCGAAGAGCCATGAGGAGCACGAAAAACATTTGAGGAAGGTGCTAGAAATATTCAGGCATCAGAAGTTATATGCTAAGATGAGCAAGTGCGAGTTTCTCCTAGATCGTGTCTCTTTTCATGGGAATGTTATCTCGAAAGAAGGCATATCAGTAGATCCAGCTAAGATATCAGCAAGAGAGACGTGGCTGACCCCAACCGACATATCAGAGGTACAAAGTTTTTTAGGACCTGCCGGATATTACCGGAGGTTTGTGGAGAATTTTGCGAGGATTGCAGAGCCTATAACAAGGTTAACCCACAAGGACAAAAAAGTTTATTTGGACAGAGGAGTGTCAGATGGCATTTAATGGGTTGAAGAAGCACCTGACTATAATACCGGTCTTGACCATACCTACTAGACTAGGAGAATTTATTATTTATAGCGATGCTTCCGGAAAGAAATTAGGTTGTGTCTTGATGCAACATGGAAATGTGGTAGCCTATGGTTCTCGGTAGTTGAGGATCCATGAGAAGAACCACCACACTTATGACTTGGAGCTTGCAACTGTAATCTTTGCTCTGAAGCTTTGGAGGCACTATTTATACGGAGAGACTGTGGAGATCTATACAGATCATAAGATTTTAAACTATGTCTATACTCAGAAGGATCTGAATCAGAGATAGAGATGATGGCTCAAGTTGATGGCAGCTTTTGACATTGAGCTGCAGTACCATTCAGGCAAGGCTAATGCAGTAGCAGATGCGTTGAGTATGAGACGATGGCGTACTTCTTGACAACACAGAAAGAATTGTTATATGATTTGGCGCAGCTGGGAAAAGAGGTGGTTATGCCTGGAGAAGTCGCAAAGTTGATGAACCTTCAAGTACAATCATCATTGGTGGAGCGTATCGAGGCATCTATACCGACTGATAAGAGATTTTAGAGGCTTACATAGAGGACTGAGGTTGGATTACAGACAGGGCTTAGGATACATGAAGATGGAACTTTTAGGTGTGGGGATCACCTCTATGTTCCTAATGGAAAGCTTAGGCAAGAGCTAATATCGGAGGCTCACAGTTCAGCAAACTCTATTCATCCGGGATGTACGAAGATATATAGAGACTTGAGACAACAATACTGGTGGCACGAGATGAAGCAAGAGATAGCACGATTTGTGGTGAAGTGATTAGTGTGTCAGCAAGTTAAGGCTGAACATCAGAGATCAGCAGGACTACTACAGCCACTTTCAATTCCGGAGTAGAAATGAGACCACATCACCATGGACTTCATTACGGGGTTTTTCAAGAAGTCCAGCTGGCCGAGATGCAATTTGGATGATTGTGGATAGATTGACTAAGGTGGCATACTTCTTACCCTTTAGAGTTGGACAATCTACAAAAGTTTTGGCAGAGATGTACTTGAAGAAGTTTGTATGCCTACATGGTGTACCAGTCAGCCTAGTTTTTGAAAGAGATTCGAGGTTCATGTCACACTTTTAGAGGAGTATGCATGAGAGCCTAGGAACTAGATTAAAGTTTAGCACTTCTTATCACCCGCAGATAGACGGATAGTCAGAGTGCACTATTCAGATGTTGGAGGACATGTTGAGAGCGTGCATGCTTGACTTTGGAGGATCTTGGAAGGATCACTTACATTTTATAGAGTTCTCTTACAATAATAGCTACCAAGCAAGTATTCAGATGGCTCCTTTTGAAGCATTATACAGAATAAAGTGTCAATCGACAGTATGTTGGAGTGATGTGGACGAGAGATAAATACTTGGACCGGAGTTGGTAACTCACACAGTGGAGAAGGTCAAGTAGATTCAATGTCACTTTGGAGCAGCACATGATAGACAGAAGCAGTGGACAGATACTCACCGTCGACCCCTAGAGTTCAAGTAAGGAGATCATATATTCTTAAGGATCTCTCCTACTAGTGGAACCATCAGATTTGGAGGTAGAGGGAAGCTTACTCCGAGGTACATCAGACCGTTTGATGTATTGGAGCATGTTGGAGAGGTTGCTTACAGACTAGCATTACTACAGACCTTGGAGGGTGTCCACGATATGTTCCATATCTCATAATTGAGAAGATATGTGGCAGATCCTAGCCATGTATTGGATTATTCAGAGATCACTGTAGGATCGAGTTTGTCTTATGAGGAACAGCCGGTTGAGATTCTTGACCGCAGAGAGAAGGTGCTAAAGGGGAAGATCAATCGACTAGTCCGCGTTGCTTGGAAGCATCATTCACCGAGCGAATTGACTTGGGAGCGGGATGATTCGATCTTAGAGAGTTTTTCTCACTTACGCGAGTCTTCAGGTATGGACTTTACATACCGCATTATTATTTTTCTAGATCGTTCCATATTCATAATTTTGGGACAAAATTTTCTAAGGTAGGTAGATTTAAAATCCTTCACCCAAAAGTAGGTATTTTGTGTGTATTCTATATTTTTGTATTTATTTTAATTATTTTTAAAATTAATTTAAAATTAAATTTTGTATTAGGATACTTCACCATAGTTTGAATATTAATGATATAGGACGATCCCAAAATCTACATCGCCCTTCGTAGGAAGTGGCATACACTGGAGACACTAACTGTAGGATCATCATGTGACACAAAATTTAATCATTTAGCATTAGTATGGCACTATTGTAATGACCCAAGTTTCTTGTACGTAATACTTAGATATTTTTATAAATAATTTATTTGTGATTATTTTTCAATCCAACCATCTTCATTAAGCAACCCATAATTCCTCCATGCCAATTTAGGTCACTTTTCTATTTTGTAGGAATTATTTATGTACTTATTTATTATTATCTTATTCCTTAGAATTCCAATCAAATCTTTGATATTAATATCTATTAGGATTAGTGATTTATCTTAGATTGCTACTAACCAAATTAGAAAAATATTTAAACTAAACCTACTCCTACCCAAACCCTTGACCGACCCCCCATACCCGCACGTACATCACCCCCTTTCTTAACTCGCGACCTCCTCTCCCTCTCTATTTATCTATATATATACTCATATATATTTCATCTCCTCTTGTCATCTAAAACCCTAACTTAATCTCCTTCTCATCCAAATCCCTATCTTTCTCACCATAGCCGCCACTTTCAACACCAAGGTCGACCCCCCGCCCCCTTCACGTGGACACAATGTCATCTCCTTCATCCAAGAACCCTAGTTCTTCATCCATCTCTCTCTAGTAAGTCTCCTTATTCCTCAAACCCTCTCTTATGAGTATGAATGCATGAATAATTATTGTATATATATAAATAAATAATTTAATATGTGTTTGCCAATCATTGCTATGTTCTTCATTGTAGAGTTTCATTTTAGAGTTTGCATGTAAAGATTTGAACCCATGAATGCATGTATGCACCCATAGGTAGAAACCTTGATTAAACCTTGTTATTAATATATAAGTATAATGTTAAAATTAATTTTATATATATTTTCACTATTTATTTCAGATAATTAAATTATTCTTATTTTTGAAAAAAATTGCATGTACAATTGGAAGGGTGACCTAGTTTTATGTTTTCTCCAAAATTCCGCATCGAACCCTTCTAAAACTTTGTAAATAATTAAATTATGAAGTTACTAACCTATATTAAATTCAATTTTTAATTTATTTTTCTAGAAATATTAATTTTGATTTAAATAGTTTTTATGCATAAAAAGTCACATAGTTGACATATTTTTCATATAAATCTGTTGTAACGTGTTCTTTGGCCATATATGAATATCTTCCCTATTATTTTTGATTTAAAGCTTATTTTCCCAGAATTATGATTTTAGATTTTTATGCAAAGCATAATAGTAGGGTTATATTGGCAAAATTTTGCCAATACTATTGCTAGAAGATTAGTATGTGTCCAATGGACAGACCAATAAATAGAACTGATAAAGATGCATGTAGGGACTCATTAAATCATTATTTTTTTAAATTTTAGATATTCCCATAATTTAACATTTTTATGATTTCTTCTTTTGAGAACTTGCATGTCGGAAAAACTCTATTTAGCACCTATATTAGCATGACTAGTTGACAACCTTCGTAGAAACCCTTTGTAGAAGGAAAACCATTATTTTGCTTATTTTTACGATTAATTTCAGAATTATTATTTTATTAATTAATGTATTTAAAATTGATTTTTGGTAACATTTAACGACTAGTATTATTTTGAGGGCTAGTTACTTATATATGCATTCAACGTAGAATTAATAACTAGTTAATAACCTAATTTTGACTAGATAGTAAGAGTCTAATTAGTGTAATAATTAATTGGTAGGTATTTGAGAAGTTCCTGTAGAGAGCTCCGGACCAGATTTGTAGTGCTCGCATTTTGGCATAGAAGAAAAGTACACCTTGCTTGATTTTATTGTTCAATATACATATGCCTAGTTTTATTTTGATTAGTTGTGTGCACGCGTTTAGAGTAGTAGACTTACCCGTTATGTTGTGAAGATACGTGGTATCTACTGACCTGACACTGTCAAACATATTCACTGAGTTAGTGAGTGCATGGACTGGCGTGTTTACTGGTCATTGATACCTGAGTTCGCGTCTTGTATTGGTAGTTAGTGTTGGTCTTGTTGTCTATATTATTGATGTCGTTACATTATGTCTGCACCACGTATACGGTTCAGATACATTATGAGGAGAGAATCTACTAGTGAGCGTATGTGATTTCTGTTTCTAATGTATATATGGTGTAACTCGTGTACCCCCGAGTCATTTTTGGACGCCTGGTGGGATGACTATTCTTCTATTTCTTCTCCATCATGCGCCATTAGAGATGTCTCGAGTGCACATCACTTAGATGATTTAGTTACCCTATTTATTGTTTACTACTTTACTTTCATGCATGTCGATTTCTTGTGTACTTGTTACATATTTTTCTATTTCTTCTCCCTCATGCGCCATTAGAGATGTCTCGAGTGCACATCACTTAGATGGTTTAGTTACCCTATTTATTGTTTACTGCTTTACTTTTATACATGTCGATTTCTTGTGTACTTGTTACGTCCCTCTGAGGATCTGGCACATTTTCCAGTTCCAGAGGAGCACTTGTACCCGACGAATTATAGAGTTGGAGCCACATGAGTTTCCTTGAGCATTCATTCATGGACGATAGTTGCTTAGTGTCTTTGGTGTCTTTATGTCACTACCACATTCTGAAAACAGGGGGAATTTTCGAATTTTTACAATATTTAATATTATGTTATTTTTAATTAATTAATTGCATAATAGTAGATTGATTTAAATAATTATTATGTGTGATGTGTAATTAAATATATAATTATATGCAGTGTTAATTATTTTATTTTAGCTAGCAGACTAGACCTAGAAGCCCAGTAGACAAACCCCTGTCCGAATTATAGAATTCTGGATTCTATTATTTTATTTAGAATTTAATATTTGGAGATTGTAATTAATTACTGTATTTTATTTAATATTTGCGCAATTGCCTTTGCTTCGATATTGGGAGCACTATCCAGACTTTTGTCTTCCAACAAATTTCACAATCTTGCTCTAGACATGCCCGCCTTCCATTCTGCTATTTTTGCAACTCATAATTTTGCTTCCTGTACGTTGTTTCTGGCCGCACAAAAATCGTCGCGGACGTTTATTTTAAATTTCCTATTTTTGTATCGTTGTGCGTTCCAATAGAAAATTGGAGGCCATCTTGACCTATTTTTCGTGCGGCCCAAATTAGGGTAATATTCTGTTCTAAGTCTTCTTCAATATTGGTATTGATGACTTGATCTGATTTTGACCCCAAGTACTCCTAATTAATTGTTGAACACAACTTGCATTTATTTCTATTTAATTTGAGGATACCATTTTATCTGATTTTAAAATCCCAAATTAATTCCAGTGCCCTTCAAATTCAGCCCATACCCATCTTACAGCACCCCCTGACCCTACAAAATGCCGGACCCCGAATCGCCCGCCCAATTTTCGTCATTTCATGTGTTTGTGCAATTTCCCGAATTTAAGGGGCTAAGTTGCAATTATTCAATTGTAGGTGTCATCACCCCATTGTCCAAGACCAAATGGAAAGGTTAATTAATTGTGGACCAAATTGCATTATTCCCCACATGAAATTCCTTCATGTTGAATCTGGACCACCCATTTAATTGGGTGCATCCTCACCCTTCATTTCAACAAACCCTCCCTATTTAATATCATGTCTACCTCAAACCCTAATCCCTAGGCACCCTAGAAAACCCCACCCTCACAAGCCTCCAAGCCCCCTCTCTCTCATACGTGGGATTTCTTTCCTCCTTCCTTTCTTTTTCTCTTTCCTTTCTTCTTCCTTCTTCTCCTTCTTCCTTCCTTCTTCTTCTTATTGTTTTTTTTTTCTTCTTTCTTTGAATTTTGAATTCAAAGGGGGGAACACTGTGCACTTTCCCCCCATACTGAATCCGGCGGCCCTCTGTTCAGCCGGCGGTCTACTACTCCGGCGGCCGACTTCCTGTTCAGTTTTCCGGCGGCTTCTGCACTCCGGTCAGCCGACTCGACCAGTCGAGTCCCCTCCACTGTCACTCGAGCCGACCTCCCTCGCGCTCGAGATCCCCCGTGGTCGACTGCTCCGGTCACCCTCCGGCGGCCCGGTCAGCAACCCGAACTCCCCATCCCCGCTGTCTTCTCCAGTGTCCGGCGGCCGCTGAACCCTCCAACTCCACCGGCGACCCTCCCTACAGCCGGCCATCGGTTCCTGTTCACCCGGCCGAGTCCCCCATCCTCCGCCGCTGCTGTTCTTCCCCTCCTCCTCGTAGCATCACCCCGAACCACCCCGAACATCTCCCCTCCACTGTTCCTCCCTCTCCCGCACAACTCCGGCGGCCTCCCAACCGAGCCCTCACCTCTGCAACATTCTCTCCCCTCGCTGCGGGTTTTTCCGGCACAACTCCGGCGACATCAAGCCAGCACCACCAGCATCATCATACTCGCACCATCAACCTCGTCTCCTTCTCACTGTACTCCGGCAGGAGCTGCCGTACTCCGGCCAAGGCCGACCCCTTCACAGTAAGCTTCCCTCTTCTCTCCCCTTTCTTTTTCTTATATATATATGTATATATATATATGTATATATATATGTATATATATACATACGTATATACGTATGGGTGTATATACAATATATGTATAATAGTTATTTAATTTAATGTGTGTAAATATAGGATTAAGAAATACATATACGTATACCTGTGTGTATGGGTGTAATTAATATACATGTATATAGTATAGTTATTATTGTTGGTATAAATATATATATGTATATATATATTTTCGTATTGGTATAGGTATATTTATGCATTTGAATATACTTAGTATATTTTAATTTAATTGGTCTATGATTATATATATACTTCGTATATGTTTGGTATATTCTGAAAATAATGAGAATATGTATATGTATATTGTTATTTAAATAATATTTAAAACACATAATGTATAGTATATTATGTATGAATGTATATAATTAGTGTATATATATGTATAAGTATATATTAAATTTGTATATGTATATTTATGCATTTTATATACATACTTTGTATATTATAACATAATTAGTATATCTATATGTATGTAAATTTTTGGTATAAATGCATAAATAGGTAATTATATATTTTGGTAAAAATGTATAAATATGTAAATTGTATGTTAATTATTTATTAGTAATCAATTGTATGAGTATAGTACGTACTTAAATAAATTCTATAATTAAGTTGGTATATATATATATTTTATATATATATATTTGATATGATTTCAAATGTATATTTTGTACATACATTTAAAATATTTCTATATATATATATGATTGATAGATAAATACGTTGTTCTACTATAAGCATTTTGTATATAAACACTTAGCATATTTTCAAGGTATATATATTAGGTATATTTCATGAATTATGTATATATATATATATATATACATACAAGTATTATTTTATTATGTTTATATGCAAGTATTATTTATTTTTAAAGTATATAATTATACCTATATCTATTATTGATATTGATGGAAAAATATATATATATTAATTAATAAGATGTTTATTTAAATACGTAGTCCTACTAGATGACCTTAGTTGACTAGTGCCCTGCCTGGCCTGGCCCTGAGGCCAGTGTATTTCTATTTTGTGTTAGGATAGCTTCTGATACAAATGTCATATTGTGATGTGTTTATAGGACTGTTGGGTTACCCAGGGGGATACTCTGGAACAGGACACCATAAATACCAGCTAAGGACCAAGGCAAGTACATTCTCTGATAATTTCCAATTCTTGATAATTGCTATAAGTTCAATGATCTTGAAATGTTACAACTGAATCTTTGACACTGTGCTACACGGACTAGTATAGCTTGGATCTGCAGTCATGAGATGTTACCTTAATTATCGTATTGACATTATACACGACATGTATATTTAGACACCGTACATGATAGACTTTACTTGCTCGTGTATCGTGACGTGTCATGGTTGGATCTACAGTACTAGTTGGGGGCGGGGAAGTAGTTAGTAAGAAATGTGATCATAACCTCTTATTGTAGTATAAAAATTGTAAGTGTTAATCATGCTCTTCACCCATGATTAGCCAGGCCTTGTAGCAACCGTACATGTTCCCAAGCCGATCACATTTCGAAACTACTATTTCAAACACCTAGAATAGATTACAGTTCCCTATTTTAAATCATATACTACATCACCCGTATATGATACTGTTCCTTGTTCTTTTATTTCCATACATGCACTGACTATATCATAATTGCCTATTACCTGTCTCTTTACATTGCCTGTCTCTCTTAAAATTGCCATTGCATTTATTTCACTGTCTTCTCAGTAGCTAGCATAACATGTTTTATTGTATTATAGACATTATCAATTAATGGAACTGTTATTTGAGATTGTGCTTTGCTCCTTCCTGACTGGAAATATTTTTCCAGACTATGCCTTAGAGGACCGCTGTCCGACACTTATGGTGAGTAGCTGCAGACTTGATAGTAGTTGGGATTCCAGGAGGTCTAGCTGGAAGTTATTATTTCTTGTTAGTTCTTTTAGTAGATTTTTGGTACCGGATTTGTCTCCGGCAATTTGATGATTTCTTGGATATTGTTGAGTTAGAATATTACTTGTGGACTTGTGTTGTGTTTAATTTTAGTTTTGATTCGAAATCTTATCGTGCTGTTAGTCTGTGATTGAGTATATGTTCATTTATTTGTGTCATCCGTGCCTCCTAATGGAGATTGGATATTTGCGTGACATTAGTTAGATAGTATCAATACCTAGACAGCGTTCTACCGCCGATGCTGCGGCGTAGGCTGGACGTACCCACGCACTCGTGCTCCTAAACCGGGTGCGGGTCGTGACACGTTTTTAGTGGTGGCCCATGCAGGTCTCGAACCTGCGAGTTGTGCGATGTCGTGGTAGTGTGACATCCTTGTTAAACTACTGCGTGCCTGCTATAGAATCTAGGACATAGGATACTAGGACGAGAGCAAATACTCAATCACAATTCCTTGAGAGATTCCTGGGATGACCCCTGAGAATCTTGTTAAACTTCCAATTTAAAATCATTCCCTTGTTCCGTCCATTCTCACTATTGATGTTGATTGTTTGTTGTTAATTAGGTATTAAATTAGGATTTTTGTTTCATTATAGAGTTGATTTCATATTAAAAAGAATTTGCAGACTGAATTATGATATTATCTGATAACACATGTCGATGAGGACAGTGAAAACAATTAACATTAGGGCTATTGGACTACGAAAGGTGAATTTTAATTTTAATTTTGAGGATTGAAAATGAGTTTCAAATTTTAAGAATTTTTGAGAGGTTGAGATATTATGTTAATAAAACCTTATTTTGAAGATTTCAATGAATTGCAAAGTTTTGAAATTTGAGGAGTTGAAATAGGGTTATTAAAATTTTATTTTCGAGGAATTCAGATTCAATTTGATGAACCTAGACAAGTCTGTAAGGATTTTAGGTGATTAAGTCTTCATTTCAGTATTTAAATAATTGACATTGAGGGGAGTGTATGCAATTTACTTCAAAAGTTTATTCGAGGAGTTACTTTGAGGAATTTCATTTAAGGATAAGAATTTATAGTGAGAGATATATTAGTATATAAGTAGATGAGGTGCATGTGTAAGGATCTGTGGCTTGAGTATGATTGAGATTCACTGCCAACTGGCTTAGGTGTTCATCTAGGAATGTATTGGGGAGAGAGCAGTACTTAGTATAGTGTGTTGCAATTGTTATGCACTTGAGTGATAGGAGTAACTGGTAGCAGCGATTGCAGTAGGTAAGGAAGCCAGCAGTGAGTATGTTTCAAGTAGAACTGTGATACTTAGGGGATAGAGGTATCAAACCTTGGATGCATCTTGACCCGTGCAATCACAACTAGGATTTATTTCCAATCTATCTATCTATCTATCTTGAATGTTGCTTCTTTAGAACTATACTGTCCTTCCTTGATGATATCGCATTTTGCCTTAATTGATTCTTTGGGATCTGTCTTCAGGATGTCGCCGCAGACAAGGTCTATGAGAGCGGGAACACCAGTTTTAGAGGGGTCTGCCACCTCTCCACCTGATGGACAGACATCCGTAGTTCCTCCTACATCTCCGATGCACGTAGGTGATCTTCCTCCTCCACCTGTTCAGAAGATTGCCGCAGCTGTAACGGCCAACCTTCCTCCTCCACCGACTCCGATTCCCGGAGGTTTGCCCATTGACGGAACGCAGATGTTTACCTTGATCCAAGGCATGGTAGATGCCCAGAGAGTGACGGCAGACGCTCAGCGAGTTCAAGCTGAGGCTCAGAGGGTGCAAGCAGAAGCGTACCAGGCACAAACCGAGCTGATGAAAGAAAACATGGAGAATGCTCATCAAGTGACTCTCCAAGCTTTGGAGAGAGTAGCACAGTACCAGCAGTTGCCTGGCCAGCAACAGAGATCAGGCACTATAGTGGACTTCAAAAGGATGATGCCTCGAGAGTTTAAAGGCACCGAAGGGATACTCTACGCTGACGACTGGCTAGAGGATATAGAGAGAAGCCTGCGATTGACCCAGATTCCGGAGAACTTGAAGATAGAAGCCGCTGGCAGTCAGATGTTCGATATCGCACTCACGTGGTATCGCACAGAACCGAGAATTACTGCGCAAGGACTTACTTGGGAGACCTTCAAGGAACTCTTCAAGGAGAAGTTCTTTCCCGACGTGGCATTGGGAACCTTGGAAAGTCAGTTTCATGACTTAGTTCAAGGAAACATGTCGGTCGACGAGTACGCTGCAGAATTCTGTAGATTGAGCCGTTTTGCATCGTCTATGATTCGAGACCCAGGAGATCGAGCCCGGAAATTTAGGAAGGGACTGACGAGAGAGATTAGATCGCGCACTTCTGGTCGTCGTACCGCTACCTTCGAGGCTATCTTGATGGATGCTCAGATCGCAGAAGAGGATATGGATCTCAGGCCTAAGAGGAGTCACGATACTTTTGGGAATATGAATGATAGCGCAAGACAGGCCAAGCATCCCCGTATTCAGCACCAACAACAGTACCAAGTACCATTTCATGTTCAGCAACAACCATGAACATTTCAGCATCCACCGCAGTACCTAGCACCAGTTCCTATCCAGCGACAGCCCTGGGCATTTCAGTATCAACAGCAGTACCCGGCACCAGTTCCTGTACAGCAGGATCAACGAACTTGTCACTTCTGTAAGAAGCCAGGTCACCTTTGGGAGAGCTGTAGAACGAGGCTAGGACTTTGTTTGCTCTGCGGCGCTGCGGGACATCGAGTAAGGGATTGTCTTCTAACCTCTTGTCTTCCCGGCCAGCGCTCAACTTCAGATTTTAGAGATCCAGTTAGGCTACCTGTGGAACCGTATATTGCTCAGTACCCGCGGAGGGAGCCACCCCAGCAGGACGGGCAATAGCGGTGACGGTCGAGGGACCGATGTTGCAGGTAATGTGTTTGTAGGTTCTGTTCTTTCCTCCATTCTGTTCCTCTCTAAATGATTGATTGCTTAGTACCGTAGTTCGTATGCATGACTCTTGTTATAATGTAGTAGTAGTACCCCTGATACATAGACTGCAACACCATAACAAATGAGACCATAACCATGTATGTTTCCCCTAGATTGTATGTGGTATGACTATAGGTAGAATTTTCTTAGACCGTGATTATTGGTGTTGACTGTAGAGAAGATTCATGGAGGAGTTATGACTTGACAAGAGGAACAAGATGATTAAAATTTGAGGATAATTATTTGATTTAAATAAATGGTTAAGAAATTAACATTGCATAATTGGTGGTTTATTAATTCCAGGAAAGATTATGACATGTTTAAATTGGTTATTAATTTAGAAATTTTGGGAGATTTATCAATGTATTTATTTAATTACAAGTTATGAATTTTTGAACTTTATAATTGGATGTAACAATTGGAGAATCCTTAAACATTATATTGTTGAGTATTTGAGGAGTGGATATTAAATTCCGGGTATTGAATTATTAACTCAAACTTTCAAGGAAATTTCGACAAATGGACTTTGATTTTTATTCCGAGGAATGAAATAATTACAGAAATTTATTGTGAAAAGACATTGCGGATTATAACCTGATTTCATGGTTAATGGATTTAAATTTTGAGGGAAATAATAATGTGTATGATTAAACACTAATATGAGGATTTTAAATTTCGAGGACGAAATTCTTTTAAGGTGGGTAGACTTGTCACTACCACATTCTGAAAACAGGGGGAATTTTCGAATTTTTACAATATTTAATATTATGTTATTTTTAATTAATTAATTGCATAATAGTAGATTGATTTAAATAATTATTATGTGTGATGTGTAATTAAATATATAATTATATGCAGTGTTAATTATTTTATTTTAGCTAGCAGACTAGACCTAGAAGCCCAGTAGACAAACCCCTGTCCGAATTATAGAATTCTGGATTCTATTATTTTATTTAGAATTTAATATTTGGAGATTGTAATTAATTACTGTATTTTATTTAATATTTGCGCAATTGCCTTTGCTTCGATATTGGGAGCACTATCCAGACTTTTGTCTTCCAACAAATTTCACAATCTTGCTCTAGACATGCCCGCCTTCCATTCTGCTATTTTTGCAACTCATAATTTTGCTTCCTGTACGTTGTTTCTGGCCGCACAAAAATCGTCGCGGACGTTTATTTTAAATTTCCTATTTTTGTATCGTTGTGCGTTCCAATAGAAAATTGGAGGCCATCTTGACCTATTTTTCGTGCGGCCCAAATTAGGGTAATATTCTGTTCTAAGTCTTCTTCAATATTGGTATTGATGACTTGATCTGATTTTGACCCCAAGTACTCCTAATTAATTGTTGAACACAACTTGCATTTATTTCTATTTAATTTGAGGATACCATTTTATCTGATTTTAAAATCCCAAATTAATTCCAGTGCCCTTCAAATTCAGCCCATACCCATCTTACAGCACCCCCTGACCCTACAAAATGCCGGACCCCGAATCGCCCGCCCAATTTTCGTCATTTCATGTGTTTGTGCAATTTCCCGAATTTAAGGGGCTAAGTTGCAATTATTCAATTGTAGGTGTCATCACCCCATTGTCCAAGACCAAATGGAAAGGTTAATTAATTGTGGACCAAATTGCATTATTCCCCACATGAAATTCCTTCATGTTGAATCTGGACCACCCATTTAATTGGGTGCATCCTCACCCTTCATTTCAACAAACCCTCCCTATTTAATATCATGTCTACCTCAAACCCTAATCCCTAGGCACCCTAGAAAACCCCACCCTCACAAGCCTCCAAGCCCCCTCTCTCTCATACGTGGGATTTCTTTCCTCCTTCCTTTCTTTTTCTCTTTCCTTTCTTCTTCCTTCTTCTCCTTCTTCCTTCCTTCTTCTTCTTATTGTTTTTTTTTTCTTCTTTCTTTGAATTTTGAATTCAAAGGGGGGAACACTGTGCACTTTCCCCCCATACTGAATCCGGCGGCCCTCTGTTCAGCCGGCGGTCTACTACTCCGGCGGCCGACTTCCTGTTCAGTTTTCCGGCGGCTTCTGCAATCCGGTCAGCCGACTCGACCAGTCGAGTCCCCTCCACTGTCACTCGAGCCGACCTCCCTCGCGCTCGAGATCCCCCGTGGTCGACTGCTCCGGTCACCCTCCGGCGGCCCGGTCAGCAACCCGAACTCCCCATCCCCGCTGTCTTCTCCAGTGTCCGGCGGCCGCTGAACCCTCCAACTCCACCGGCGACCCTCCCTACAGCCGGCCATCGGTTCCTGTTCACCCGGCCGAGTCCCCCATCCTCCGCCGCTGCTGTTCTTCCCCTCCTCCTCGTAGCATCACCCCGAACCACCCCGAACATCTCCCCTCCACTGTTCCTCCCTCTCCCGCACAACTCCGGCGGCCTCCCAACCGAGCCCTCACCTCTACAACCTTCTCTCCCCTCGCTGCGGGTTTTTCCGGCACAACTCCGGCGACATCAAGCCAGCACCACCAGCATCATCATACTCGCACCATCAACCTCGTCTCCTTCTCACTGTACTCCGGCAGGAGCTGCCGTACTCCGGCCAAGGCCGACCCCTTCACAGTAAGCTTCCCTCTTCTCTCCCCTTTCTTTTTCTTATATATATATGTATATATATATATATGTATATATATATGTATATATATACATACGTATATACGTATGGGTGTATATACAATATATGTATAATAGTTATTTAATTTAATGTGTGTAAATATAGGATTAAGAAATACATATACGTATACCTGTGTGTATGGGTGTAATTAATATACATGTATATAGTATAGTTATTATTGTTGGTATAAATATATATATGTATATATATATTTTCGTATTGGTATAGGTATATTTATGCATTTGAATATACTTAGTATATTTTAATTTAATTGGTCTATGATTATATATATACTTCGTATATGTTTGGTATATTCTGAAAATAATGAGAATATGTATATGTATATTGTTATTTAAATAATATTTAAAACACATAATGTATAGTATATTATGTATGAATGTATATAATTAGTGTATATATATGTATAAGTATATATTAAATTTGTATATGTATATTTATGCATTTTATATACATACTTTGTATATTATAACATAATTAGTATATCTATATGTATGTAAATTTTTGGTATAAATGCATAAATAGGTAATTATATATTTTGGTAAAAATGTATAAATATGTAAATTGTATGTTAATTATTTATTAGTAATCAATTGTATGAGTATAGTACGTACTTAAATAAATTCTATAATTAAGTTGGTATATATATATATTTTATATATATATATTTGATATGATTTCAAATGTATATTTTGTACATACATTTAAAATATTTCTATATATATATATGATTGATAGATAAATACGTTGTTCTACTATAAGCATTTTGTATATAAACACTTAGCATATTTTCAAGGTATATATATTAGGTATATTTCATGAATTATGTATATATATATATATATATACATACAAGTATTATTTTATTATGTTTATATGCAAGTATTATTTATTTTTAAAGTATATAATTATACCTATATCTATTATTGATATTGATGGAAAAATATATATATATTAATTAATAAGATGTTTATTTAAATACGTAGTCCTACTAGATGACCTTAGTTGACTAGTGCCCTGCCTGGCCTGGCCCTGAGGCCAGTGTATTTCTATTTTGTGTTAGGATAGCTTCTGATACAAATGTCATATTGTGATGTGTTTATAGGACTGTTGGGTTACCCAGGGGGATACTCTGGAACAGGACACCATAAATACCAGCTAAGGACCAAGGCAAGTACATTCTCTGATAATTTCCAATTCTTGATAATTGCTATAAGTTCAATGATCTTGAAATGTTACAACTGAATCTTTGACACTGTGCTACACGGACTAGTATAGCTTGGATCTGCAGTCATGAGATGTTACCTTAATTATCGTATTGACATTGTACACGACATGTATATTTAGACACCGTACATGATAGACTTTACTTGCTCGTGTATCGTGACGTGTCATGGTTGGATCCACAGTACTAGTTGGGGGCGGGGAAGTAGTTAGTAAGAAATGTGATCATAACCTCTTATTGTAGTATAAAAATTGTAAGTGTTAATCATGCTCTTCACCCATGATTAGCCAGGCCTTGTAGCAACCGTACATGTTCCCAAGCCGATCACATTTCGAAACTACTATTTCAAACACCTAGAATAGATTACAGTTCCCTATTTTAAATCATATACTACATCACCCGTATATGATACTGTTCCTTGTTCTTTTATTTCCATACATGCACTGACTATATCATAATTGCCTATTACCTGTCTCTTTACATTGCCTGTCTCTCTTAAAATTGCCATTGCATTTATTTCACTGTCTTCTCAGTAGCTAGCATAACATGTTTTATTGTATTATAGACATTATCAATTAATGGAACTGTTATTTGAGATTGTGCTTTGCTCCTTCCTGACTGGAAATATTTTTCCAGACTATGCCTTAGAGGACCGCTGTCCGACACTTATGGTGAGTAGCTGCAGACTTGATAGTAGTTGGGATTCCAGGAGGTCTAGCTGGAAGTTATTATTTCTTGTTAGTTCTTTTAGTAGATTTTTGGTACCGGATTTGTCTCCGGCAATTTGATGATTTCTTGGATATTGTTGAGTTAGAATATTACTTGTGGACTTGTGTTGTGTTTAATTTTAGTTTTGATTCGAAATCTTATCGTGCTGTTAGTCTGTGATTGAGTATATGTTCATTTATTTGTGTCATCCGTGCCTCCTAATGGAGATTGGATATTTGCGTGACATTAGTTAGATAGTATCAATACCTAGACAGCGTTCTACCGCCGATGCTGCGGCGTAGGCTGGACGTACCCACGCACTCGTGCTCCTAAACCGGGTGCGGGTCGTGACACTTTATCTAGTTAGTTGACACCCAGACTATTTCTTTATTGTTTAGTTGTATTCTTTAAGTATTCTTTTGTTCTCATTTTCGTGGATTGTTCTACACTAGATATTCTTTTGTAGTTGATTCTGAGACTTATTTATTTCATTCAGTTTTCTATTCTACGATATTTTGTGGATGCAATTAGATTTTACCTGCCTGTGATATTGAGTCTTAGTTATAATTTACAATGTACTATGACTGGTTAGGTCCATTAAATTTGGTTCCTATACTTGTTCGTACTGCTGGCATGTGTACGTATACTAGGTCCTACGTATTTTGAGACTGGGGCGTGTCAAAGATAGTCTACGAGCTGGTGATATCTCGATACGGCCTTAAGCAATTCCCAGGATGTGGCAGCAGGAGTTTGACAGGGCATATAGTGAAAGTTATCGCAGGATCATCGAGACGAAGATGTTTGTGTACACGAAGTTCGTTGATAATGGAGGAGTCATCGTTTGCATCTATGTGGACGACTTGTTAGTCCCAATTGTGGACATAGAAGTGTCACTAGAAAAGATATGTCATTTTCGTCCAAACTTAGGACATGGGATTGCAGATGTCATCTTAAGGATATAAGATAATCCGGATGTCAGGTGGGCTTGCTTAGTCACAAGCTCTCAGCATAAAATGTTGATCACACGCTTTGGGTATTAGGGACGATACTCCTCATGCGTGATATAAATATGAAGCCAAATCCAAGAAAAAGCATCAGATAGTTGGTGTACTCAAGCATCATCAGGTGAATGATTCAAGCTGTGTATGCCACCAAGCCTGAGATAGCTTTTGCTGTAGGGATGCTGAGTCAGTTCACAAGCAGTATATGTGTTGAACACTGAAAGCTATGAAGAGAGTCGTCAAAATTCTTAGGAGAACTCAGTAGTATATCCTGTGCTACAATAGTTATCCAAATATGAAGGAAGACTTCGGTAATGCTAGTTGTGCTCAGGAAATAAGAGTGAAAGAACCACATGAGGACGTGACTTCTCCAGGGATGGTGTTGCTATATCATGAAAGTCGAAGAAGCAGTCTTTACTCTCAAAGTTCTTCGCATTATCAAGCTGCAGCAAGTAAAGCATAATTGCTCTAGAAGCTCTCAGATGATCTTCCTATGGTTAGTACATATATTCGGATGACACCGACATACTGAGAAAATCAGGAAGCTGCAGTAGTGGCAACTTTTCATCTCTTCAACGATTTAAAAAGAACTATGTGGATAGAACACATGACACTGAATGAGCGCATATTGTATGGATCATTACAGTAATTTAATGATCGGAGTCAGGCAAATCTGGCAAATCTGTTCATGATAGGCTTCAAGGGCTAGTACAGGACAATGAATGAGCGCAGCTAGCATGGATCATTACAGTGTTTAATAATCGAAGCCAGGAGGGTCTGGCAGATCCGTTCATGTAAGGCCTCTAGCGTCAGCTGATCCCAAGAACTATAAAGGAGAGTAGTACTCATGTTACAGTGGCGTGATACCACAAGAGGGAGTGAACCTCGGCTTCAGATTATGTCACATTGGCGTAACACTGCATATAGTAAAGAATACAACATATATGGGTTTGGAGGACCTCCGATATTGTGTCTTTGTAATCCTACCATTTAGTTTTATGCTTTTAGTTCAAAGAAAAATCTACTAGGCATCTAGCTATTGGTTCAAGAGAGAATCATTGACTAGGAGAATATCAGCAACATTGGATAGTCCTTTGAGACATTGAGGGATTGCGGACCCAGAACCACTATTGTCTACTAATTACTCTTTTGTGTAGAACAAGTCCCGTGGGAGGATGACTTAGATGCCTTAATGAGTTCTCAGGCATTTTGAATGTTTGGTGTGCTTAACAGGAAGCATGGTAGAATAACACTACAATGGAGCGTAAGGTCTCCATGCTATAGTGGGTGACACCACCAAGAGGTTCTTCGGTAAGGGTAATGCCTCGTCTTCGCGAGCTATGTCACAACGGCGTAGCACCGCACATAGGCAGGTAGCCTAATGTTGTATAATGAAGAGTATAGAAAGCATTACAAAGAGGCCAGTGTCCTTATGTTACAGTGGTGTGATACCACAAAGGTAAAAGATATAAATTCTCGGCTACGCGAGCCATGTTACAGCGATGTAACGTAGCAAGGAAGTGCAAGGCTTCATGCTGGGTAGTTTGTCACTACATAGAGGCTGGGAACTCATGCTACAATGGCATGACACCACGATGAGGTCTAGCCTCGGTTCTGGGCCATGTCATAGCGGAGTAGCACCGCAAGGAAGCTCGAGGCTTCATGCCAATGACTTTTTAAAAGAACTCACCTAGAGTGTATGGAAAGAGATATAAGTTGTCGCTTGAGGGAAAACTTGTAGACGCCAAAAATACATACACCGAAACCAGGCATGCACAGGGCCTTTAATGTGCAACCGGAAGCACAGTTGATGCCATTGTGTGAGTGAGAAGAATTGCAGTTATGGTGCAGAATTGAAGGCTAAGCCCATTTTTGTATCATACTGTTGTTCGACCCATGTGGGATGATTAAAGTCGAAGCAACATCTATCCTAATGCATGATGGACAATCACTGTGGGGAACGCTCAACCCATATATATTAAGATATGGGGGAAATTGTTGGTTTTTTTGCCTTTGGACTAGTAAAGATAGTCCCATATTGGCTACACCTCCAAGTGAGTATCTCAATATAATAAATTATATGAGTTGAGGTGTGTACATTGGGTGTGGTGGGGCACATGGGTGCCATGTGCGGGTATTTTTCTATGAGAAAAAATGATTAATTCCTCATGAAAGCATTTATACTTTTTGTCATGCTCTTGGAATTATTTTCATAGGTGCTGAACGAGCGCTGAGCGAGATATGCATTGTGCTGTGATTGTGAGATATCAATTTTTTATATTGGCTTTTTAGTTCCACATTGGAAAGAAGAGGATGATGGACTTCCATCCTTCCCTATATAAAGAGCCCTCTAGCTTCCTTTTTAGACAGACCAAAAGTTGAGAAAGAGGAGTCCAAAGGAGTCAGTTCGAGTCACACAAAGAGGTGACTACGAGCGTTCCGGAAGTTCTCTTGTGAACTTACTGGCTCATGGGAGCAGATCGTTGATAGAGGACGAATCTTGATTTGAGCAACGGTGGTCTTCACCGTCCCAGCAAGAATAATTTTTTATTTTGTCTTCTTCTCATTTTTCTTATTGGTTCGTTCTATATGATTGCAACTGCGTTTAGCAAGGAAGAACGAAGGTAGTTTTTGTTTTTTTGTAACTCTGTTTTGTCCGTCTGCAACTCCGATTGCAAGAAAGAACGAGAAGTTTAGTTAATTCTGATTCTTTTGTATTCTTGATAGCAAGTTGTAATCAGAATCCTTTTATACTTCTTCGTGGAAATCGAGAATAGTCAGAGTGAAAACTTTTGTGTGAACCTCTGATCTCGACCACACGTTCTTCCATCTTTGGTTAAGTCTCGGGACTAACAGGGACAATATTTTGGCATGATTGAATATCTTTTCCTAGTGGAAGCCAGCTGCATACCTCACCTTTAATATATTTACGTGGCAACCGTTGTAGGAAAGCAAATCCCTTTCACAATGAAGGCCGAGTTACATCAGAAAATATAACACAATACTCATACATGAATATTCCGCTAGATATGGTTTCGATTCAGAAAATCTTTTGCCTTAATTAATAGTTTAGTCTTGTTAATGGTTATCATTACCGAGCTTCAATCTTAAGTGTTTGAAAACATTGATAACTTAATGTTAAAATTATAGATAAGTTTTCTATCATAATGGCAAAGTGGCAAAGTAAATCCATACAATGTGAAGCTAGTTTAGCAATACTGTGGCATGAAAAGGGCGTTGGTTGAATCTTTCAGTGTCAAGTAGAAGGAATTACTCACAAATTTATAAGGAAATTTACATAAAGGATTCCTCAAAGGATGGCGTGTGTGTTCTTCTGACAAAGTTCCAATGTGGAGATCTTCTTGTTTATAGTTAGTAGTTACATAGAATCAATAACTGAACATCAGTGAAGAACCAGTCCACCTTCCATACAACTACTCTTTATGTTATACGTTGCACTCTGAAATTAGTTGGATAACTATGCATCAGTAGCTTTCGGGTCAATTTTTTCTTCTTCTTTGATGGTTAATTTTGTTCCTCTATATATAATAGTGGCAGCAATGAACTGCTAATCCACGTCTTGTAGTTCTTCTCACCCTAAATTAAAAAAAAATAAACTTGGTGAAAGCAATGGAAACTTAACCTGAAAATTCTTAAATTGAAGTGCTTCACAAGACAAAGGAAAAACTGTCTTCCCATTTTTGTGTGACTTCAGGGAATATCACGTTTCATCTGGAAAATCTTGACAAAATCATCCATATGACTAATATGAATTCTCTATAACAGCAACATTACAAGCTTGTAAAAAAAGAGTGGTACTAATATATAGAACAGATCAGACGTATAAAACTAGTTCATAGCCCTTTTAGATAAGTCTAGCGACAGGGATCACAAAGTAATGCATCTCGATGGAAATTAGTTTCTTATAAAATTCGATTAGTAGATGCCAAACCATAGCGGCAGTTTTTTCATTCAGTTCATGAGTACTACATTACTAATCTTTTATGAGTTTTGTGGGGCACATATATTGGCTAGGAATATAAAGATCCTAAGTACCAAGATGTAGTCCAGTTAAACTTCACCATATCTAGTATGCATTCAATATGTATCAAGCAAGGTTCGCAGTATCGATATTGGTATCAGAATCGCTATCAGATCGTTACTATGAGTATCGGAATTGGTGGTATCGATAATATCAACGTTTACGGATCGGATTATCAGATTTTTTTCTATCATAAAAGCAAATACTTATTAAAAATTTAGAAAAACATATTTTATACATTTGGATATCATTTTAAGTATTTTATGTTTTGTCTCTTAGTAGTTTTTAAATTGAAAGAAAAAAAAGTCGTCCTTGTTGATTGGTTTATTATCTGGGATAAATAAGTTTTCTTTATTTACATTCTTTTATAACCTAACTATGCTTTCACACCCTTGTTGAATGGACTATTTTGAATTGACTCGGAAAGACCCCCAACAAGGATATCGGTCAGAATCGATACCGATCGTTATATAATCGGGACATGCCAAACCGTATCGATATCGGTTGATACTGCAAACCATGGAATCAACACAAGGCGGTGCTTGTCTAGATAGTCTTATAAATATAAATGAAAGGCTTTATCACTATATTGTGTTTTATACATACGTCTATGCTTTATTTCTCGGTCACAATACTTTTTTTAATTACAAAAAATGCCTACTGGAACATAAATGACTATCCCATGGTTAGCATTCTTAAAATTTATTTTAAGCATTTTTTTTTGTCTGCCCAACCATTATAATATAATGAGAGTACAGCTTGCGGTTCTTTCTTTTCATTTTGCAAAAAATGAGGGGTACTAAATACCATCATATATTGTCATATTATAAGTAAAAGAAAGCTAAACTTTTTGTTAAAACGGGAGAGTGTACGTATCTTATGGGTTCCCAGTAACCCTACACTATAATATATTGATAAAGTAGGAACTTTTGCAGTTAATGATACTTGTCTAGTCCACTGGTTTGCACGTATTTCAATTATATGGTAAGGCCAGCCACCGTATTTTTCAGGTGAGTATTTTTGTGTGCCTTTTTTTGCAGTGTCATGGAATTCAGAATACGGTTTTTGTTCTTTTTTCATTTTCTATGAAGAATTTATTATCATTGGATCATGGAGAGTTGTATGGGATGATAGACTTCGTACCATGTAAACTTTATTGCTTGAACTCTTTTAATATAAATGATAAGCAATTTGGCATAATGACATCATGTTTCCTCTCAATACTCAATATATTTATTACGTAGTCATCCCTCTTATTCTAAATTACATATCCGTCCTTCTCAATTTTAATGACTATTTTAATTCCACTACTAAAATACAGAGGAATATCGACATCGTTTTCCGTCGCCAAAATATCGCAATTCACTATTAGCGATTACCTGACGAAGGTATTTAGATGAAAAACAACCGTCGGTAAATGCCACGTCGCAAAAAGATCCCGTCGTCAATTTGTCAAATTATTGACTACAAACTGGCGTAATTGCGACGTCGATTTAGTTGACGTCTATGCCACATTTCAAGAACGGATTCATTAAGCGGCGCTTTAGCGACGTATATGCGACAGTAATTTAGTTTATAATGACGCATAGATAGCGACGGATTTACGCCAAAAATGGCGTCGGGTTAGCGACGTTATAGCAACATTATTTATGTTTCTGATACTGAAAAAAAGTATCATACTCAAGTTGGCGACAGAATAACGACATTACTAATTACTGTCTGGAGGAAGTCGCCTGTCCGTCGACGTGTGTCGGTAATCCGTCGCCCATGAATAGAAATTTACTTGGCGACGGTTGTATCTGTCGCTAGCGTGTCGTAAGTACGTCGTAAGTAGCCGCTAAATTGACGGATGTCCGTCGCTAATATTCACATAACAGAAATAAAACTTTAAAATACAGATATCCCAGCATATTTGGTTTATATAAAACCTGTCAAACACTATCAATATATCAACCACCCAGCGCAACCCGCTGTAGAATTTATGTTCAATCGGACCTTCAGCGGCACAAACGCACGCTAGAAACACACACGAGACATAATTCAGAAAAAACATATAATTAACATAATAAAATTAATCGCATACATGAAAAACATCCACAAGTCCACGACCATGAGTCCAAATAAAATAATCAAAGTACATGAACAACATCCATAAGTCCATGACCACAACAACACAAATAAATAATATCCACAAGTCCGTGATTACTACAACAAAAATAAATATCAAATATAAAAAAATCACTGATCTGGCGGTGTTCCCTAGTCACGCAAACATTCGAGGATGTTCGAAGAAAATTCATTCACTAATTCAGATGGTAGTGAACCTAACGTCTCTGGCGGCATCAACTTAGGAGCCTCATCACTGCGTCAGCAGATATAATAGGGCCAGAAGCAGCAACAGAAGGAGCAGAGGCACCAGAAGAACCAGATGTCGTGGCGCCAGGGACAACAATGGGAGGAGCACGAACACCGGAAGAACCATGCTTCATGGAGGCCTGCATGCTACTGATCGACTCCTGCATACCCACCACTATGGCCTGCAATATGGTCATTGCCGTAACAATTTGGTCTATCCTATCAGGTTGTGCTGCAGCAGAAGATGCCGGCGGTGGAGGTCTCGAGTATACCGATATCTGCAACGCCAAGGAGCCGGTGCTATTTGACCCAAGGACAGGCATTTCTAGCTATTTGACATCTTCTGAGCATGATGGTAATGTTTATTTCAGCATTTGGACTCATCTCTGGATATTTCCCCGAAGAACTATAATTCGGATCCAAACAAAGGCAAGTACCTGCACTTCAAGTTAATCTTTATATATTGTGATAATTAACTCCCTGCCATACATGTACCCTTGATGTTTACACCTAGTGTTAGAAATGTTGAATTTCATGTCTTGAATATTGGAGTTCATGTCTTGTTTTCATGTCGGGTGGGAGAATACTGAAAGGCATGTAGCTTACCCTGACTCTTGCCATGAATAATAGCTGTTGGTACACGACTGTCCATCAGCCGGATCTCGATTATTCGTGATAAATAGCCGTCTATGACGGCCGGTTTAACCTTATAGACCCCTACATGCCAACTAGGTATTCTAAATACACAAGTTCACACACATAGCTTCTTGTCTAGTTATGGCTCTTGTTGACTGTTGTAGTTTCATTTCCTGTCACACTTATTCCTGTTTTCTCATATTCCTGTGCATAGCATTAACTCTGAGATATTGATGTTCTTTTATGAAATTTCTCAATGATGCTCAATCTAATTGTCATAAATATTTAGTTTTAATCTTGATGTGCATTGTGTACTTTGCTCCTTTCCTGACTGGATCCGTTGATTTAGGCGATGATGAGAACCTTGCCCCCACCTATTATGGCCACTATGAGTTAGCAGGTAACACACATGAGGAGCCAGTTTCTCCCAGGAGGCTACTTCTGTGGATCAGTTAGCTGTAGCTGCTTTTCTTTCCTTTTCAGCATATACTCGGGTTTGTCCCCGATTTATCTTCTGGCTTGTATTAACTGTGGATTGGTTGTCACAGATTAAATATTATGAAATCTCAGCATTCTTTTTCCTGTTATTTTCCTTGTTTATTTACTTTTGTGGATGAGATAGACTTTATATTACCTGTGATTATGCCCTAGACAGCGTACTACCGCCGACACTGCGGCGTAGGCTGGACGTGCCCACGCACTCGTGCCCGAATTTCCGGGTGCGGGTCGTGACAACTATGGCCTGCAATATGGTCATTGCCGTAACAATTTGGTCTATCCTATCAGGTTGTGCTGCAGCAGAAGATGCCGGCGGTGGAGGTCTCGAGTATACCGATATCTGCAACGCCAAGGAGCCGGTGCTGTAGATGCGTCCGCCTTTCCCTCTTCTACCAGCGGCATGTACATAAAGGTCATTCGTCCGAGCGGCCATGGAAGAGGACGTTGTGGCGGGCGAAGACTCAGCGACACTCTCTTCCACCCCATCCTAAGTGGCCCGAGAGGCTTTCTCAGTCTGTAGAGACTGGAACACGGCCTATCCAATGATCCGTGCTTAATTTTCTAATAGACTTCTAACTTATAATATAAATTCTAATACCTCATATTATTCTAACTTATAATATAAATTGAAATACTTACAGCATTCTTGCTGGCCTTCTCGTCCAAGTAGCTTCTGTCCTTCCTCCTCTTGTGCGTATACTAAAAAACATCGACAAAATCGATACTAGAGGGATCTCTCTATCTCCTTCGCCAGCTTCTCTTCCTGTGTATAAAATGGTAAGAAAATATATTAGCTTGATAATTAATGTTATTTAACTATATAATAAAAATATTTAAGTATATCGCATTATCTTACTAGGTTTCGATGGTGCATATATAACGATGGGGATCGATCCACCAATATGCAGACTTCCATGAGATCGCGCCTTCTTCTCTAACTCAGACATTTTCTTGAACTCAGGAGTATCGAGCTCGGATCTAGGGTTTCTTACCCTTTCCAGCATTTACCCTTTTTTGCAAATCATCCTTCGTATCCTGCATCTTCTAGCTACAAGCACCGCGATATGTCTTCCTGGTCTCCGTATCGCGATGCTCGGGCCACTAGTAGATTTTTTGACATACAAATTCAATTAATAATTAATATAACAAAAAAGATCGCATATACCTTCATCTGGTCAAGACATATATAATGCATGTCGGGCAGCACACCGGAGAATCTAAGGAAGGGGCCGTGGTAGTTTCTCCTAATGGTTTCCCCAAGTGCTGGAGTAGCACTGTAGGGAAAAACCTACAAAGAAATAATAACATATTATTTAGTTGAATAAATAAATAAAATATATAAAATAAACTGTATCAGATGAAACATATAAATTTACTTACAGCTCTTTGGTCGCGGGCCAAAGTTTCTTTCTGAACTGTCCCTCCGGTCTCTCTGGTTTTGTCGAAGAACCACCCGGTCGGGGGATATACAAACCACTAGCATCATACTCTATGTCCGGATACTCCGGGGCCCATCTTACAGCTGCCGGAGTATCTGGTGGATGAACTGACGATGGGGTGCCGAAATCTGCATCAGATGATTATGGGAGAATAGATGCCGATGATGGAGCGTCGGGACATATACGACAAATGGCGGAGTATCTGTGGATGTAGGCGATGGCAGAGTGGAGGTGTCTGCGACCGACAAGGGGGTATCGGGATCACGTGATCGAGGAGATAATCCATCCCCGGATAGTATAAGATCACAACCACCTCAATCATACCTACGACCACGATCACCACGATCATGACCTCGACCACCAGCCATCTATGATCGCGATTCATATATATAAATATCTAATAAATAGAACTAAGCAACATAATAGACATCTAATAAATAGAACTAAGCAACAAGATAAATATCTAATAAATAGAACTAACCAACAAAACATCTATAAAAACTGAGATAAAAGTATTTTCAGTAAGAGAGAAGTATTTTTAATAACAAAATCAAACTCCATATCTAGGTACAACATGTAGACAACATAGGTAATCTAACCATCGCCAACATCATCGTCATCGTCGTCATCGTCATTGTTGTCATCGTAATCGTCATCGTCATCATCGTCATCGTTATCGTCGTCATCATCCTCATCAAGCTCTTTTTTATCATCTTCATCTTCTTCTTCTACTTCAAAGATATTTTTGTGGTCGTAGACAAGGCCAATTATCTGGTTGTGAGTTAAATCTTGTATATCAACATCTTTCTCCCCTCTATTTTCCTCGACAATAGCTTCAACATCAATATTATCTACGACATCTTCTTCCGACTGTTGTCCCAAATATTGAGGCTCTTCGACCTAGTCCTCCTGGTATTCTGGGTCTCCAACATTGAATGTATTTTTAGCTTTAGTCTTACATGTCGCCCACTAGTCAAGTCGATCTCTACGACGCTTTGGATAACTTATATAGTAGACTTGAACAACTTGACTTGTTATCACAAATGAGTCAGGCCCTCTATATCTCCTGCGATAGTTTATACCGACAAATCCAAATTGTTTATTAATTTTTCATCCTTAATTTGGTGTTGTGTCGAACCAATCACATTTGAACATCACAATATTCATGTCATATGGGGCCAGATATTGTAACTCTACAATATCCTGAAGTACACCATAATAGTCAAAGTTTGGCTCATCATCGTAGATGATCCCTCATATACAAACACCGGAATCCTTGGTATTCAAACCGTCAATAAGAAATTCAGTATTTATAGAATTTTTTGCTTTTTTAAACTTGAAGCCATTAATGACCTAGCCTGGCCAAGTCCTTGCTTCCTTAATCGACCCCAATGACAAATAACGAAGGCTCTCATTTATGAGTGTTGTTCCAGGCAAGAAAACCTGTAAACATACATCGATAATAGACATGTTATTAGCGATATATACATAAATTGTAGATACAGTATATTTAACATATTATCTGAGTTGCTAACATATTTGCTAAACCAGGATGTAAAGTTATAATCGACCTCCCTTTGAAGTTCCTCCTCATTAATATTGGGTATCCTCAATTTAACTTCATCTCTAAATACACTGAGAGGTAGAATCAAAATGAGTTAGTATGTTTTATTGACATTATTAGAGATAACTGTCAAAGTATAATCACTTACATCTTCAAATCTCTCACTTCTTGTATGTCATAATTTAATAATACATATTGATGAGCTACATCCAACTCATCGTCACCCAACCACCATTTCTTACTAGCCCCAATAGGCTTGCCCCTCACATTGAATATCGACAAGCCTCTATTGCAGCATGCATCTCCTATGTCTTCTTCATTCCTTGGAGCTTTATTTCGATTTGCCTCAACATGAGTATATAAATTGAGCAAAAGTTTGATACCTCATCGATAATGTATGCTTCACATATCGAAGCCTCTATTTGAGCCTTATTTTCAACTTTCTTCTTAAGATGGTGTAGATACCTAGAAAGACACATTACTTTGAATCAATTTAGGGTAAAAAATCCACTTAATTTGTTAATCAAATATGTCTTATATTAATATTTTACCTTTCAAATAGATACATCCATCGATACTAAACAGGTCCACTAATACGTACTTTGTATTATACATGAATCGGCAAATGCTGCATACAATCGAAAAAGCCAGGAGGAAATACTCTCTAATTTATAAATTGTCAAGATAATTCTTTCTTCAAGTTCAACCATATGATGCACCGTCAGGTTACTTGAACAAATATCCCTGAAGAATATAGATAGCACGGCTAACGGAATCCATATAGCAGAAGGAAATAACTCTCTAAGAGTAATAAGTAATAACCTTTCCATGAACACGTGGCAGTCGTGACTCTTCATTCCCATTAGCTTGCATTTATTGAGATCAACGCATCTAGACAAATTCGACACATAGCCGTCGAAAAATCGTAAACTGGATATCTAGTTGCATAATATCAATCTATCTTTCCTGCTTAATATGAATGGCGCTATTGGCTTCACAGGTCCACTAGCTCCCCTTTGTATAAAGTTTAACTGAGGACGCTTGCATAACTCGGCCATGCCATGTCTTGCTTTGGGATTGTCCTTCATCTTTCCTTTAATATCCATAACGGTATTAAAGACATTATCGAACACATTATTTTCGATATGCATGATATCAAGATTATATCTTATAAGATTATCTCTCCAATCCCAGAAGATACTTCGCTTGGTCCAATTATATCTATGTCCAAATTTCTCAACACGATTTTTCGATATTGGATCTTCTATCACGGTTGGCAAATCCTTCACATCTTTCAAAATATCGTATCCCGACAATCTGGTAGGTGGTGGACGAGAAAGTTCTTGATTTTCATCTCTAAATGCCTCCTTGTTCTTTCTCCAAGGATGTGACGCGGGTAGAAATTGATGGTGACAGTCAAAGAATAAGGCTTTTCCTTCATATTTAAGACGAACGCCTTACTCTTTCTTATACATATTGGACAAGATTTAGTGCCGTGGGTACTCCATCCCTATAACATACCATATGCAGAAAAATTATTGATAGTCTACATAAGTGAAGCTCTCATCTGAAAGTTTTGTTTTCTCGAAATATCGTAGGTCTTGACGCCCAACTCCCATAGCTATTTCAGTTCATCCACCAAAGGCTGCAAATATATATCGATATTCTTCTTCGAATTTTTGGGACCGGGTATGATAACTGTCAAGAACATATAAGGAGTCTTCATACACATCCATGGTGGTAGATTGTAAGGGGTGAGAATCACCGGTCAATATGAGTATTTAGATCCCGATTGTCCAAAAGGAGCAAAGCCATCAGAACATAGCGCCAATCGAATATTTTTAGGCTCCACAGCAAAATCTGGATAACACTGGTCAAAATGCTTCTACGCCTCTCCATCGGAAGGATGTAACAATTTTCCATCATCCTTTGTACATCCTCGTTATGTCACGTCATGTGTTCTGCTGTATTAAAGGACATATATATCCTATATAAGTGCTTCGTGATCAGCAAATAATGCATGTAATTGTACGGACGTCGTTTTATTCTAATTGACTTTTCTTTTCTCCGAATTAGCTGGTAACGATTCGCGTGGTAGAAACTGTATCTTTTTTTGTCCTCATTCTCCTTATAGTACAACATACATCAGTTGCGACAACAATCTATCTTTTCGTACCCCAGTTCGAGCTGTCGGACTATCATCTTTGATTTGTAAAAGTTTTTAGGAAGCTCTTTCAATTCTTTCGGTAATACCTCTTTGAATAATTATGTGATCGAATCATAGCAAGCTTGCGGTAAGTTGAAATTAGACTTTATGTTCAACAAGCACATTACTACCGACAATACTGAATGAGTCTCACAACCAGGATATATAGGAGTATCTGCATCCTTAAACATATCATAGAACTCCTTTGCATTGGGATTCGGATCCTCTGGATTAAAAGTAGGCCCTGCCGCATCATACACCATATCTCGTGCCAAGTTATAGTCTCCATATTCAACATAGTCTACTTCATCTTCGATGGCAACATCCGTAGCAACATCCACAACAAAAGCAGACTGTTTTTTCTCATAAAGTTTATTTTGCGATGCCTACAGGTTGTAATTACATCCAAAACCCTTAAGGGTAAGATGCTACCTCACAATCACCACTTCTTCGTAACGTCTATTACGATAATGGGCACATGGATACTTAATTTTTGGACCCTCCATGTAATTAGGTTTTCTCATAGCATACTTAAGAAATACTTTAATGCCTGCCTTAAAATCGTCACTCAGACCAACCTTGCTCTCGTGTTGCCGCCTGCACATTCACGTATGATCAACCAAGTAACGATCCATTGCTTTGTAGGTATGAAAATTTTTGTATCATAAGATAAAATATACAGAAGCAATTAGATATACATACGATATTAGATGGGCATTCTAAAATCATTGTAATTCGTACTTTGTGTATTCTACCATGGCAGAAAGTAGAAAATAGGTGAAAGTTACAACATCGACATTTGTCCAATATGATGCCTTTCCACATAGTATCGACATAAATTCGGTTATCGATGGCTCAGAACACTACCCAAAATTTATTCTAGCATACATTAGTGTGAAACATCTAAATTTTGTACATCAGTGTAGTATATGTTCTTATCAAATGTAGTATCTGAAGGATATAACAAAATTAGGATGAATCCACATAATGTAATGCTAAGACATCAGCTCACATATAAAATATAGTGATGCGTTGTGGTATCATCATTTTTGAGGGATGGGGTCCGAAGGACAGTCAATGTTATTTACGGCTATATCTTCTCTGCCTCGCCAATCAAATGGCTGCATGGACTATGCATCGCCGTTATTGGGCCAAGTCCTTGCTTTCCCATACCTTGGTATTCCAACTCCAATACCTATTACCTAATGGTATCCTAACTATGATACTCTCACAAACTCCCATGATACTCATGGAAGTACTATGACACCCTAAATTCTATGAAACCCACACACAAATATGAAGTATCCATACTCATGAAACTCAAACCAATATGATATTCACCAAATCCTTAAACTCAATATATGGAAATAAACTTGACATAAAAATAACTATACCCATAGATCTTACCCAGGCCTGCTTCTCCTCTTCCAGTATGCACACATGAAATCCCCCTACTCACAGAAACTACCACACTTGAAATTTAAAGAGTATAGATTTGGATACTGTTCAAATTTGGTGCACCCCAAGTTGCTAATACAGGAAATTTCCTTACTCACAGACACTTGCATAGTTAAATATTCCATGATTTTGCTCAAAAATAATTTGGACACAGTTCAGATTTGGACGCAATTCAGATTTACAAAATATCCCAAGTTACAGAGTACATATTTGGACACCATTCAGATGTGCAAATGCACATACCAATGCAAACCGAAGAGGAAAACGAAGGGAGGAGAGGGGAGGAAGACTTACAGTGGAGAGGAACGGAGAAGAGGGAAACGTCGTAGAAGGGAACGGAGGAGAGGGGAGCAGCCGAAGAGGGGACCGTCGGCGAGAGGAGAACGGAGGAGAGGGAAGCATGGACCGGAGGGGAGTACAGGGCCGGAGGAGAGGAGAGAGAGAAGAGAGAGGCGCGGTCGATCAAATTTTTTATTTCAATCGACCGCCTAATTAATATAACCTATGGCACAGTACTTGGCGACAGATATGAGGCGTCCAATCCGTCGCCACAACTAAACTATCTAGGCGACGTATTTGCGGCCCAATATCCATCGCCAGACCGTCTCCATGTTTACCCGCGTTGTTCCTGCGGTTGACAACTCAAATTGGTGACGATCTAGCGACTAATTGGCGACGCCCTAGCGACGAATAGTTGTTTAATTCGCAAATTAATGGTGGTTATTGGTCGTCCAACCGACGGTGAACCGTCGCTACTTGGCGACGGATATTGACCGTCGCCAATATTTCGTCGCTAAATCACGGTATTTTAGTAGTGTTCGTAGATGTTGAGTAAGGTCATATTTGGGAGAAAACAAATCTACGGAGAAGCCCAACTTTTCGTATTACTAGCATATATGTATGTGCGTTGCACATGTTTATTATTTGAAAAATTAAAAGACACTTTAGTCAAAAATTGTTCTTTTTCCAATAAATGAATGATGCTAAATAAAATTCATTTTTCAATGCCTCCTTTTTAAATACTAATGCATTTAAGAGTTGTTGTAATTAGGAATATAAAATGACAAGTCTTGTATTTAACTAGATAACCTTATTAATCTTAATTAATCTTTTTAATTAGTAAGTATAATATAGGATATTTTTTGAAAAAAAAAAAACTTTCATGGTGAAGTCTACTTTTGGCATTATATAGTAGAATAGATATAGTATAGATAAATGTAGAAAAAGTCAAAATAATAAAATTACATATTAGAAGCTTTCTAAAATGAAATCGACTGAAGACCCTAAACAACTCCATGATGATAAATTACATAACATTTTTTTATGTGAACAGAGATTCTATTCAATGATGTATATTCTTTCTGGTGTCTGGCAATCCTGAGGCTTTCTTATTCTAAACCTAACTAGCTTGTCTGCTTAAACATCATTTGAAAATTATCACAACCATTTGAAGTTGAATCTTTAGAAGATGATTCATCAAAAACTACTTCAACTTGAACCCAACTTCTGAAGTAAAAAACTACTTCAACTTGAACCCAACTTCTGAAGTTTTCGAGTAAATGTGTTCCTGATATGATAATTAGTCGCCCTCGAGGCATAATTTTTATTGAGCTATAACTATATTTTAGTTTGGATTTCTATCATTAATAACTCGAGGATGTCATCAGCTTCATTCACATATATATTAACGATATTAGTATTTTTATTTTCTTAGGAATCAGCAGGTTTAGCAAAGCAAGCACAACGGTAGGAATCATGACTTACAAGAAACCTTTTACTTGGAAGTGGTTGACAAGTAACAACAGGAAATACCTTGTTTATTGTACATACACACACTCGAGGAGAATCATTAGAACCAACAATTATTTTCACTGATCCATTAAGATGGTCATCTAAAAACACCTAATTTCCTTTTGTAGAACCCGGCTGTATAGACAGCAAGGCTTCCTTGAATGTTGAATCATGTTTTTAACATACACATGTTTAATAAAGATTCACATAACATGTTTCCTAATTCTAGCCAGAGAACAACAAATTCTATGAATTGACTCCATACCATTAACCAATTCAAGAAATTTATGGATAGGAAGTTATTTTTGCTGTTCTTATTAGAGTAAACAATTCAAGAAATATGGATGGGAAAAAGTTTATAATTGTTGATACCTTTGGACTAAGTCCTTTCAAACCAAGGGAAATGTGTGACATTATACAATTTGAGATCTTAAACGTGAAAAAGAAATAATATGACCAACATGCTGGTGCTTGTTGCTACCAAATTGATCACCCAGATCTCCAGGCAATCAGATGCATTGATGGATATAAACTACCTAATGCTGCAAAAATATATGGATTCACTTTGAGACAAAATCGAGAAATGTATCCATTAAATCCAACAGTCAACCTCTTATATATGATCTTTATTCCTTTTAGGTGAGGAATTGTTGACCACGTAGTTATATACAGTCGCGAGGAGCCTATAAAGACTCGGCCAGGTGGATCATGTCTATGTCAACATGGGATAGTGGGTGGAGAAACATGCAAGGGGGCTCAAGATATACCAAAACTTCTAGGTTTTGAAGTGTTTGATAAGTTAGACAAAAGAAAGATATGTGTGATTGAGCTGTTTTTGTCTTTTGTTTTGTTAATCTTGTCAATCACTATATTACAGGGCCTCCTTCCATGACTACTTGCGTGGTCATGATGGAGAGAGGTACGTTTGATCTTTCTAGCAAGCAAGGTATGAAGTAGTTCTACATGAATTTAGTTACATTTTTCCATTTTTTAGTGATGTGCATTTTTAACATGACGATCAACATCTACATATGTTAGACCTGACATACTTCGGTTTATCATGACTGATGTCTATAGATTCTTTAACGCATACTTGTCATAACATTGAGCTATATAGTAACATACCTTGATAACTAACACTTTTAATTCCAAACATTTAGCGAACAAGAGAGATAAAACAAGTTAACAAAGCATTTAAGTACCCATCTTTTTCGCCAGAGATACTCATGTACAGTCCGCACGAGATGCACAGGCAGCTCATTGCAGTAAGAATCAATGTGCATAGTCCAATACCACACGATTATCTTCGCGCACGAACATGTACAGATTTTCATGTACATACTAACAACAAACATTAAGCAGCAAAGAATATGGGATCCCTACAGAAACTATATAAACTTGGTCTCCAATTGATTTTCTTTATCTTAACAAGAATATATGTTGCACTCAACCAAGTAAGAAGAGTGAAGATTTGTAACTCAGTTTTTCTCATCAACCAATAGTCATATGATTAAGACTAATAAGTTTAATTCTTATACCATATATTCATCTTGTAAGAAAGTGTGAAGACACCTATTAACCACACACTTCTCCTTTAGCATAAACCAGCAACCAGAAAAAGGAAAAATAGCGACAACTTTCGTCGCTAGTTTCCTACTTTCCGTCACTAAAACAAAATAGCCACGAAAAGAGGGAGTCGTAGATCGATGCAATTTAAAATTCGTCACTACTAGATCGTTGTTGTTCAAGAGGTATTAGCGACGAAATTATAGCCACGAAGTTATAACAACTAGCGACGGAGTTGTGACATCCTAGCAACAAAATACAAAATTGATAGGTTATAGCGACTAAACATCAACTTTCAATGACAATACAATCACTACTAGAAAAAGCGGTCTTAGCGACGTATTTTAGCGACGTCAAAAGAAACGTCGCTAATAATATATAAATTAGCGACTCCTTATTAAAACGTCGCTAGACGTCGCTAAATGGCGACATTTAGCGACGTTTAGCGACTTTTATTAAGATTTTAAAAGATAAGTCGCTATAAGTTCAGTTTAGGTCGCTAAACGTCGCTAATATGTCTAATTTAGTGACGTTTAGCGACGTATATAGCGACCTTAATATTGAAAATATTTAGCAACGTGTTTAGCGACGCATTGACGTCGCTAAAATTTAAATTAGCGACGTTTTTCTTGGACGTCGCTAAACGTCGCTAAAATTTGGTTAATTAGGGATCGGTTTCATTTTTCCCCATCTGCTGAAATTTCGAAAAGAAAAAAAATTCCCCCCCCCGCGCTCCGTCGACCCGCTCTCCACCGCGACTACTCCGGTAAACCCTACTCTCTCTCTCTCTCTCTCTCTCTCTCTCTCTCACAGGACACATGTGACATTGACACAAACACGACACACACACAGACACTGACACAGACACAGACACGGCACACACACACACTGACACAGACACTGATCAGGACCTAGGGTTAGGGTTAGGGTTAGATTTGTTGACATGGGGTTAGGGTTAGGGTTAGGGTTAGGGCCGACTGGCCCAAGTCGACGAGAGAGGTAACAGCAACAGTGAGCACTGCTTACTAGCAGTGAGCAGGAGGAGACTTGAGGCACATCAGCCCAATGTGCAACAGGCAACTTGGGGAGGCACTGCACAGCTGAACATAGTGTGCATTAAGGTTTAGGTGCATTGTAGTTGGTTGTTAGCTTCTGCAGGCAGGTGTGAGGGGGTCCTAATACAGTGTAAACACTGCATCCTTGTGCAGCAACTTACTGAGCCAATCAGCAACTAGTGCAAGGCAGGATTTGGATGTGTTTGAGATGGGGTTTGAACTCGTATGATTTGAAGGACATGAGGGCAAGTGTCAGATATAACACCAACATCTGAGAGAAGATTGGGTATTCATAGTGATACTATAGTGCACACATGAGTGTGTGGCTCGGGATAAGGGGTAATCAAATATTGAGGAAGAAGGTAAGCAGTAGCAGTGGGTGACTGATTTAAAGAGGTGTATTAGTCAGGTGTTTGAGTGAATATATGTGTTGAAGAGAATAAGTAATAGGTGTGAAGGTTGAGCATTCATATAGGTGTATCCCAGATCTGGGAGTATAGATGGAGTGTTTATATGAAGTATAGAATTTAGAGTACTTAATAGGTGTTGTTGGTACCAGGTGAGTTTTGATTACATAATTCTTAAGAGTGTATGTGTGTATCAGTGTGCCAGTTTGGGGGGTTAGGTTTTTTTACTAAAGGGAGTGCAGTAATCTGTCGGTAAATGTGAGTGAGTACAGCCACAATGCATGGGGTTATCCATTTCATAGAGCAATAGCCCGTGTACTTGGGAAACTTTTGATGCAAAAATTGTTCAAGCACCAGGTGCCTTAGTGCAATTCCATGACTGCTTTTCCCATAACGGACACTGACCTAGGAGTGTGGTTGGGGGCAGCTGCAGTTCTATAGTATGACACACTATTTGTAGTGTTGACTGCACACTTATAGTGCAGTTCATAGTACTATGGGGTTGGGGGCAGCTGCAGTTTTGATAAATGAAAATATGTATTATATCAGTTATGATTTTTATAGTACGGTTAATTTTGCATGTAATGATTTATATGATACATACTGTCAATTTTGCAGAAGTTTCAAGAAATGGATATGAATTACTATCTGCGTCATCGTTCGTGGATGTACAACCGTCATCCTGATGACATGTGTGGTGTGTGGGATGAATTCATTGAGGGTGTACAGCAGTTCCTGCAGTTCGCAAAGACGTTCCCTCAATACATGGACGGTACCAAAATTAAGTGTCCGTGTGTGAGATGTCGCAACAGGAAATATCATCCTGAAGTGGAAGTTACATATCATTTATACTCGAAGGGCTTTACGCCGAATTACTATCAGTGGACCGCGCACGGAGAACTTGTATCTCTAGCATCGGAGTCGGAGCCCTATATGGAGCCGTATATGGATGTCCAAGACCACGATGCTTACGACGACGGGTTGGTGAACATGGTTTATGATGCGGCGGGGCCTAGTTTCAATCCTGACAATTATGATGCGGCGGGACCTAGTTTTAATCCGGACAATTATGATGCAGCTGAGGAGGCACCGAATGCCGATGCTGCAAAGTTTATGGAGTTGCTTGAGAATGCAAGGACTCCACTATATCCTGGTTGTGAGGATCATTCACCGTTGGAGGTGGTTACAAGATTATTGAGCATCAAGTCCGATTTTAACATGTCGCAAGAATGCTATAATCAACTGCTCGATTTGATTATAGAGATCTTGCCCGAGGGTGCAAAGTTGCCTAAAGACTTCTATCGATCTAAGAGGATGGTGAGATCGCTTTGGATGGGATACGAGAAAATTGATGCATGTCGCAACGGGTGCATGTTGTACTACAAAGACGACAAGGATGAAGATGCGTGCAGATTCTGTGGTGCTGATCGCTACAAGGCCACTGTTAGAGGAAAGTCTGTCGGTGCAAGGAAGCCTACCGATTCGATGCACTACTTGCCTTTGACGCCGCGGTTGCAGCGGTTGTTTATGGTTAAGGAGACTGCAGAAAACATGAGTTGGCACAGGCAAAAATAGATCGAAGGAGTATTGGATCATCCATCCGATGGAGAAGCATGGAAGTACTTTGATCGAGAGTATCCATATTTTGTCGAGGAAGCGCGTAATGTCAGATTGGGGCTCTGCTCTGACGGTTTTACCCCATTCGGACTTTCGGGCTCCCAGTATTCGTGTTGGCCTGTGATCGTCACTCCGTACAATCTACCGCCTTGGATGTGCATGAAGACTCCGTATATGTTCCTAACCGTTATTATTCCGGGTCCGAACAATCCGAAGAGGAACATCGATGTGTATTTACAGCCTTTGATAGATGAGTTGAATCAGCTGTGGGAAGTCGGTGCCAACACGTACGATGTTTCTAGAAAGCAGAATTTTCAGATGAGGGCAGCACTTATGTGGACCATCAACGACTTTTCGGCCTATGGAATATTATCGGGATGGAGCACCCATGGTCGTCTCTCATGTCCGTATTGCATGGACCGTTCTCAGGCTTTCCGTTTGAAACACGGAGGCAAACCGTACTTCTTCGATTGTCATCGACAATTTTTGCCGAAGGATCATCCGTACCGGAGGAATCGGAATGCTTTTCGTGCGGGAGTTGTGGAGAAGGCCAATCCACCGCCAAGGTGGCCCGGATGCACGATATGGGAAGAGGTAAAAGATTTACCAAGTGCTATCCAAGAGCCTGCTAAGGGGTACAAGTGTGACGGATTTGGTCGCACCCATAACTGGACGAAGAGGAGTATATTCTGGAATCTGCCATATTAGAGCACCAATCTGATCAGACATAACCTTGATGTCATGCATATCGAGAAGAATGTGTTTGATAACATAATTAATACTGTAATGGATGTAAAGGGGAAGACGAAAGATAATCCGAAGGCGAGGTTGGACTTAGAAGACATATGTAGACGTCCTGCATTGCATTTGATAGAGGAGGGGAATGGAAAGTTAAAGCAACCTAAGTTAGTTTTCTCATTGGATAAAGAGGATAAAGGTAGACTTTGTAGGTGGATTCAGGGTCTAAAGTTTCCAGACGGGTACGTGTCGAACTTGAAAAGATGCGTCGACCTCAAGGAGAACAAACTAGTAGGTATGAAGAGCCACGATTGTCACGTATTCATGGAGAGGTTAATTCCGATTGCATTTCAGGAATTCTTACCGCAGGTCGTTTGGGACCCATTGACAGAGCTGAGCATATTCTTCAGAGATCTTTGTTGTACTAAGTTGCTCGTCGATCGTCTAGAAAAGCAAGAGAGGGACATTACGGTAACACTATGTATGCTCGAGAAGGTATTTCCTCCTGGATTCTTTGACTCTATAGAGCATTTGCCAATTCATCTTTCCTATGAGGCACGTGTTGGTGGTCCTGTCGGTTATCGGTGGATGTACCCCTTCGAGCGCCATCTGAATCACCTAAAGAGAAAGGTGAAAAATAAGGCACGGGTTGAAGGCTCTATTTGTGAAGCTTATGTTCTCGAGGAGATTATAAACTTTTGCTCGACGTATTTCAAACCGCATGTTGCTACTAATAGGACAAAAGCTCCCAGAAACGACGACGCATATCAGGAATCTAATGATGCAATACTCAAAGTATTCAATGCATCCGGAAAGCCCTCGGGAAAAATAAAGAAGAGATATTTGAATGACGATGAGCTAAGGGCTGCTCAATTGTATATATTACTCAATTGCGACGAGGATGAAGTGGAGAAGCTAGAGGGGTAAGTAATTAATACGTCCACGTTTACATCATCTCAATGTAATAGTATAAGATACTATTATGCTACTAATCAGCAGTTGCTTCATTGTTTTTCAGCACATATAATGATGAGTTGAGGTCGGTTAGACCCTACATAACAGACGAAGAAGTAGAACAAGATATGAGATGCCATTTTCCTTCTTGGTTGAGCGCATATGTAAGATGCTTGGTAATTACTTTTTATTTCTGCACTTGCAAAACAAATAACTTACTATCGCTACTTTGGTATTTAGGTCGATCGTCTAATATCACCCGAGACTGAATCTATTAGGACTCTAGCCAAGGGACCAATTACTGCCGTAAAAATATGGCCAAGTTTCTGTGTGAATGGGTTCAGGTTCAAGTCAACAAATGCTCCTATCAGAGATAGCTTTCTGGATCTTGATTCCACGAAAAACAGTGGTTTGTGTATCAAATCTTCAAACTACAAAGACGTCAATCCGGGCAATGATTTTTTTGGCATCTTACGAGAGATTGTGGAGTTGACATATAATTATGGCCCAGAACATGCTAATATCGTGCTATTCAGGTGTGAATGGTTCGATCCGATTCAAGATCAAGGTTGAAAAATTGACAAGCATGGCCTTGTGGATATAAACTACAAGCGTAGATATCAAGGCTACGAACCATTTGTCCTATCAAGTCAGGCTCAGCTCGTGTACTTCACAACTTATCCTAGACGGGGGACAGCGAGGTCGGATTGGTGGGCAGTATGCAAGACTAAAGCTAGAAATACCTTTGACATTGATGAAATAGCTTATCAGGAGGACGATCTACCTCTTGTAACAAATATTGTAGATGTGGACTCAACGAAAGTTACTCATTACACGAGTAATAATGTAGAAGATGTAGAATTATCCGAAGAGGACGACGAAGTAGATAAAAGTGAAGACGAGGAAGAGGAAGAGCAGGACGAGGAAGGCGAACAAGATGAATTTTCTGAAGATGATTGAAAATATAAAATATTCCATGTAGAATGTAACTATATTTGGACTGTAAATATTGCATGTAGAAGTAGATGTTGACATTAACGAATATATGTATTATATTTTGACTGTATAATGCTTTGAGATATGTATTACATTTCGACTGTAGAATGTAGTATATATTTGTGTTTCTCTATATTCATCATATGTTGTTATCAGATATGACAGGACGACGCGGAGGATTCGGCAGGTCCCGAGGTAGACAGAGTGCCACTCCGGTACTGCCTACTGTTGGTTCCGGATCATCGTCGCCCAGTACTCCAGTATATCGATCAGTCACATCTCCGACTGCGACGACGTTGCGTGGCATCACTCCTGGGACGAGTAGTTTCAGGCGTGATAGTACTCCCTCGTCCAGCGTTCCTCCTGCTGACGGAACCATGGAGACAGATGAGCATGTAGAGGAGGTCGTGCCGACGTTGTCCCAGCATCAGCAAGATCCTCCATGCGCACCACCGGAGGAGACGAGGACAGAGATTTGGGCCGACGGTACAAAGTAAGTCAATTAGATGGTTTAGTATATATTTGTGTTTCTCTTTATTCATCGTATATTGACTTTTTCAGTAATCTAAATTATTATTTCTGTATAGATATCGTCCATCGTCGGTTCAGAGACGCCTGGGCCAATTTCTGAGGAACAACTACGGTGGCCCTTGGATCAACTACTCTGAGGCTCCGGAGGAGAGGAAGGCGTTCTGGTTTGCGCACTTCCAGGTAAAAGTATATTAAATAAATTCTCTAATTTATGCATATTCGTGATGCTAACTTAATGAATTATTTATTGTAGCAAACGTATTTTTATCCTCCGCACCGGGCCGAGTTGATCGAGCGGCTCTTTCCTACCGTTGCCGCCAAGCTTATCCGAGATGCTCTGGATGACCAGAAGGCTCGTGATCGTGCTGAAAAACCGATCCAAGGTTGGATCACGCCTGAGTAGTGGACTGCGATGAGGGCTAGATTCGATGATCCGAGCTACAAGGAAAGGTCTAAGAAGGCCAAGGCGGCTAGGCAGAATGCTGCCAAGTGGTGTGGTGGCTCGATTCCGATGACGGAATATTTCCGTCGTTTGGTATGTTTTTTCTTTTAAAATATATTATTTTAATATAAGTAACATAAAATGGTACTTAGAAAAAATATTTAAGTTTAATAATAAAAAATATATTTTTAACAGGTACAGAGGGGTGAGGGTGCAAACATGGTGACCGTCTTCTTGGCCACCCATCGCAAGGACGGAAATCTCATTGATGAGAGGGCCTCACAGACCTATGTAAGTATTACTTTACTTTGTGTTTATTTTAATATAACTTAGGCAATTATTGAGTTTCCAAACCTTTTCTAGGTCGAGTATCTTAGGCTTCGTGAGCAGGCGACTGCTAGTGCACCTACACCTGGAGAGGCTGGTGCTTCGTCGCAGCCCGGTCCATCTTCGTCGACGGACGACCTGTGGGTGACCGCAGCTGGTGGTCTCCAGAGGGGTACGTACTACGGTACGGGCTCCTATGGCGCCCTGGTTACGACGCAGTCATCTAGGGCCTCCCCGACAGCTGTGCATTCCACACACCCCTCGCAGTCGCAGCCCTCGCAGTCGTCGGCCAGAGTCCTGGAGGCCGTCCAGGAGGCCGTTGACCGTCAGATTGCGTCTCTCCGTGACGACTTGCTGCGAAGTATGGAGGACCAGTCCCGGTCCCAGCCGCAGGCGGACGATCCGATGCTCATCGCACGATTGGATATGCTCGACCGCAGCATGACGGAGCTACGAGAATTGACAAATGATATTAGATCCTCCAATGATCGCAACATCATGGAGCTGCAGGCGTCACAGCTATCGATGGGCGAGAAGCTGACGAGGATGCAGGCGTCACAGCTATCGATGGACGAGAACCTGACGAGGATGCAGGATTCAATGGGTGATAGCAGTACGAGGCTGTTATCTACCCTGGATTCTTACAACCAGCGACTCGCAGACTTGGAGCGGGCACGGCCTCCACCGACGTCACTGCCTTCTCCATCGACATCGGTGTCGATTCCACGGGACGAGTATGAGGAGTTGTTATCCTTCAAGCGCGCCGCTGGTCAGCCTCCTGCAGATCCGTAGTAGTATAGTTATTTTTATTATTATTTATGAATTATTGATACTTCAACAATAGACATGATGTATGATGCTTCTTGTGGTCTTTAATTTTTTAGTTAATTTAATTGGATTATATAGTTATCCACATTTAATTGGATTGATACTTCTTGTGGTCTTTAATTTAATTGGATTATATAGTTAACTAGATTGAATCATGTTGGTGTGTATGATGAAGATGATGTAAAACTGCAGGGAATCACCAATGTTTGCTTCTGCACATTATTTTTTTTATTTTTTTTTAAAAATTAGCGACGTTATTAGCGACGTTTAGCGACGTTAATTTACGTCGCTAATTATGTCGCTACTTAGCGACGCTGTAAAATATCGCTAAGGACGTCGCTAATGACGTCGCTAATGACGTCGCTAAACGTCGCCAATTGCTGACATGGCAGTATAGCCAGGTCATTAAAGACGTCGGTGTAACGTCGCGATAGACGTCGCTAATCAGCGACGTTTAGCGACTTTTCTAAACGTCGCTTTTTAGTGACTTGGCGTCGCAAAACGTCGCTAAATTTAGCGACACATTAAAGTCGCTAAAAAACGTCGGCATAGCGACGTTTAGCGACGTTTTTTGTTTTAGCGACTTGGTGTTTTCCGACTGCTTTAAAACGTCGCTAATTACGTCGCTAAACCTAATTAGCGACGATTTTTGGTTATTTAGCGACTTTTTTAGACGTCGCTAATTTGACTTTTTCTGGTAGTGAATATAGACTTGATATTGTTTGCGAAGAAAAGTTTATTCGAAACTTTTGTATTACAAACTATTGAAAAGCAATAAAAGTACAAAAGATCCTAAACAGGAATCTAAGTACAGTTGATTCTGGAGAAGTATAGTTGTAGAGATCTGATCTGCGGACGATCACTTTACTCCTTGGACCACACGACGATGAAGATATGCAGGGAATGCTATGAACAACTTGGAGAGTTGAATGTGATACGGTTAACAAAGACTTTGTTTGCCATATTATGCTTGCCATAGGGTTTGAGCACCGGTGGATGGATATGGTACAAGAGTGTATTTCGACGGCTACTTTTTCTATTCTTATCAAAGGGCAGTCGTACGAATTTATACGCAGCAACCAGGGTCTAAGACAAGGGGATCCACTTTTCTCGTATTTATTCACCTTGGTGATGGAGTACTTCACCTGTCTTAATGATGTGGCGGTATATAGGAGGCAAAATATCCCGTTGTATAGGACCGTTGAGCCTAGTGTCTCCCATCTGATCTACGCGGATAATTTGTTGGTATTTATGGGGCTAGCATTTACAGGGCTCATCGTTATGGTAGGGTTTTGCAACATTTTGCGGAGTACTCGGGCATGCATATCAATAGGGATAAGAGTAAAGCTTACTTCTGTCACGTCCCAGTCCCAAAATACGTAGGACTAGGAATACGTAGCATGCCAGCCGTATGTATATGACTCTCCAATATGTTGGAAAAATTATGACACACAAGTACGTTGTGTATAAATAAATAATTCATAAGTGCTAAATATACTGTCAACACAAGTCACATGCATCTATATCTCATCCACAACACAGTAAAGAAATATCAAAATAAATAACTGAAAAAGTCTCAAGTACGAAGGATCAAAAAATAATAGTCAGGTGGAGACAAATCCACTACAAATCGACTATATCAACTAAAATGATAGAGGAGGACGGAACTCCAATATAAAATAAATTTCAAATAAAAGAAACTGCAACTAAGATATCCATCAGCAATGAAGTAATCACTGGTACTCAGAAGGTAAGACCTCCTCAATAGAGAATGATGCATCAGGTCCCGGTCCGTACTCCTGTGGATAATCCTGCTCGTCTATACCTGAAAAGGGACCAGGTCCTCAGAGGGACATAACCAGATACATAGAAGCATGCCAACAAAGTACTAAAAATAAGTATCCAAAGGGTTACCTAACTGTCTATGTGAAATACACTTTTGAGAACAACTTTCCAACGTATGGGCTATCTCGCTAAAAATGGGATTAGCATGACTCTCTCGAAGAATCAAGGGCCAAAAAAGAGTAACGTCTTTCGATCGTCAGAGGTCACCTGTAAATAATATAATATAAGGGTCATATGACCACGCATCTCCGGCGGAGCGTATGGGTTATAAAAGGAAAAGTATAAAGGAGCCCATATACACTTACTCATTGTTCTCCCAACCCAATACTACTAACGTGTCACATCCATAACACGCCACACCTCTAGTAATTGCTAAGTCTGCTAGAACATTATATTTCTACTAGCAGTTATTCCTTAATCGTCGCACGTCCCATACGTATAGGTGGCCAGCCTATCATGCAAGTCTGTATCCTATATGAGACTCACACTCGTGTAACAAATGTGTCACGGCCAATTAAATATAAGAATGCCTCAACATCATGGGGTGATCTCGTAAAACTAGGTATATAAATAAGAAATTGAAGGCGTCGCAGTCGTCGTTGCACCCAAGTTATTCTTGGACGCACAGCTTTATATAGCAAAATAAAATAACTAAATGAGCAACAAAACTATGCATGCTAATAATGAATATAAATAAATATCACAATGGCAAGGTATACTTGTCTGGCAGACAATCTGTGTAGTATAGGCGTCTAGACGTGTCACCCCCACTTTTTGGATTAAGGTTATTTTCGTCTTTTCGTAATTAATGAGTAAATGATTGCATGATAATTTATTTATCTAAATAATTATGATTTCTAATTGATTGTTGCACTTAATCGTTATTCAATAACTAGAACGCTATGCTAGTTTTGTCTTCCAGCAGTTTCACACCCTTGTCCCAAACGTGCCAGACCGTTAATTTATGCTTATACCCCACTTTAATTCAGCCCCTTGTACTTCTAGTTGATTTTAGAACACCCCCTTGCATTTATTTAGTTAATTGGACAATAAATCTATTTTGTGCAATTTTCTAATTGTTAGGCACGCTTATACCAAAGTGTATTAAGGTGTCCACCGTTGGACATGATACGTGAACAAAACCCATTTCTCCTTCATTATATTTTTTGTAATTTTTGGGAATATGTAATTTAACATCAGCCCTTGAAACCATAGCTCCAAACCCTTGAACCAATACATTCCAGAGATTCATTTAATTTATTTGAAACCCTAACCATCGAAATTATCCATGGCAAGCCCAATTCCCTAGTGCCTTGACCAAACCAAATTCTAGGTCAACCCAAAGTCTACTACCTATATATATACATAGTATTATCTTTCCTTTCTTTTTAACCTAAACCTAAAGTCTCAGCCGTTCCTTCCCAACACTGTTCATCACCCTCACGGTTTCCGCCGCCGCTGACCGGAGACTCGTCAGAGTAGCGACTAAACCCCGCCACTGTTGCTGCCGACCTCTTTCCCCACGTTTTCTGGCCGTTCTTCCCTATCCAACCCGAGGGAGCCGACCGGAGCACCCCGCTTGTCCACCTCGACTTGTTCCCCCCCCCCCGCGGGCTAAACCAGACCCGCACGACTGAAGCCGCCGAGCGCCGCTGTTGTCAACCGGAGCAGCAGCAACTCGACCCAACTGCTCGACCGCCCGACTGCGCTGGACCCCGTCGACCGAGAAGCCCGACTGCCCCGCTCGAGCGCCGACGACGCTGCACAGAGCCGCCCCGACTATCCCGTTGGAGCACCGCCGACTGAGGTTCTGCCTGCACGCTGCACGCCGGAGCAGCCTTCGACTCGACGTACGCCGCGTACCCGACCGGAGAAGCCGGAGTTCGACGACAGCCGTGAACTCGACCTACCCTTCCCTGTTCGTAACCACCGTCATCGTCTCGTTTCCGCGCACAGGTTCGAGTTCCTTCTTGCTTATATGTGTACGACTACATATAGTTCCCTTGGAGGCCTTCGCACTTGTTATTTTGAATACTGGCATATAGATATATAACTTGGTGCGTACGTAAGTACGTATTAGTATTAGTATTGGTATACGTATATGGTTATTACGTGTACATTGATATGTATATAACCCTAATGTATGCAACCCAAGTTAGTATACATATATATATATATACAGAGTACATGTATAAAAAATAGGATTAAATATGTTTCAGGTATATATATATAGTATATATATATCTCCCTAATACCTGTTTAATATAGATACAAGGCATAAATTCTATTTAAAGCATATGTATATACATATATCTACTATAATTATAACCCATAGAAATTATGTATATGTTAGATCACTTTATGTGGAGGACTTGGAAGTGACCACGGATACCCCGTAGGTACATCGACATGTGACCCCTAGCGTAGCCTATTGAGATCATTATGTTGAATGTGTGCTAGAGTAATGTCTGATACAGTATTATATTTATGATATATCTATAGGACTGTTGGATCATTCAGACGATACCTGGGAACCCGGACAGTGGTATTGCCAGATAAGGACCACAGGCGAGTACATTCTCTGACAGTTTCCATTATGTTGATTATCTCTATAATTCTTGTTGTATAGCGTACATGACTCTGACACTATTCTTTACACGAGTTGGCATCATTGAGACCTGTCACGAGGAGTCATGATTGGAATCCATCGTGCTAGCTGGGGAGAAACGGGGAAGTATTAGTAGTTATGTGATCATACCCCTTACATGCAGCATTAGCTCACCCACATTTCACGTCGGTGCAGCCTTACCCTTACATGCCTCATCACTGTTACATTCCGGTTAGCCTGACCTGTTGGGGATGATCGCTAATCCATGTAATGAGTCATATAACCCAAGCCGATCACATGATATACTGATATTTTACACACTTAGATAGATGATTCTTGACATGTATCTTGATAGACTGATCTTGTATTTTCACATATTTTAGTTGTTGTTCTTATACACACTTACATACCAGTTCTTTGTACTCGCGTACACTTGTAGTTCCATTCCTTGTATGATGCATATTAATGATGATGTTCCAGTATTTCTTATTCCAGCATTCTTTGTTCCAGTATTTCTCATTGCCAGTTATTTCATATATGTCTTGTATTTCTTTACACTGTATTATAGTTTTATCAATATATGTGGAACTGCTGTTAGAGGTGTATTTTCGTTCCAATCCTGACTGGATATTTTTTTCCAGAGAATCTTGAGGATTTCTGTACCACGCACTACGGACCCGGTATAGATGCAGACTATGTACCAGAGATCCTAGAGGAGACCATGCTTCTAGATGAGGCTTTGCCTACAGCTACCTAGATAGTATTTATTTTATGCTTGAGACTTATGAAGGATATTTCAGTTTATGTTTAGACTTATGTTAAGTTTAATTGGAGATTTGTGTTGGACAGCTAGACTGTGAGTTATCTTTATGTTTGAGACATGATGTTTAACTATGTTATTTATTTTATCTTTTATCGTGCCTTATAGTTGTTGTGATTGGGTTACTTGTGAGATGTATATTGACCTCCTTATGGAGATGGATATCATTGACAGGTGTTAGCTGTATAGTATTACTGTGACCTAGACAGTGTTCTATCGCCGATGCTGCGGCGTAGGCTGGACGTACCCACGCTCTCGTGCCCCTATACTGGGTGTGGGTCGTGACACGTTTTTAGTGGTGGCCCATGCAGGTCTAGTTTCGCAAGTTATGCGATATCGTGGTAGTGCGACAACTTAGTTGTACTGCTGCGAGCATGTGCTAGGATATGGAAAATAGGATCTAGGATGAGAATATGCTCAATCACACTAGAAAATTCTGAAATTCATATTGCTATTCTAATGGATTGCTTCCTTTAGCATTGTAGTATCCTTCCTTGATAATATCATATCTATCACCTTAATTGATTCTTTGATCTGTATTCAGGATGTCGCCGAATACTAGATCCATGAGAATGGGAGCACCCAATTCAGAGAGGACTGCCCCCTCTCAACCTGACGAACAGATACCTGGAGATTCTCCTATATCTCCTGTTCGTGTGGGAGTGTCTGCAACTAACGGGATTCCTCTTCCACCTATACAGAGGATTGCCCCAGCTATGACAGACAACCTTCCACCACCACCGACACCGATTTTTGGAGGAATACCCGCTGACGGGGCACAGATGTTCGCACTGATACAGGGAATGCTAGAGGCCCAGAGAGTAACAGTAAAGGCTCAGCGTGTTCAAGCCGAGGCTCAGAGAATGCAAGCAGAAGCACACTAGGCGCAGACCGAACTGATGAGAGAGAGCATGGAGAATGCTCATCAGGTGACTCTCCAAGCTGTGGAGAGGGTAGCACGACAACCGCAACATCAAGGTCAACAACAACAGAGGCCCGGTACCATAGTGGACTTTAAGAGGATGATGCCTCGAGAGTTCAAAGGCACAGAAGGAATACTATATGCTGACGAATGGTTAGAAGACATAGAGAGGAATCTGCGCTTATCCCAGATTCCAGAGATTCTTCAGATAGAGGCCGCTGGCAGCCAGATGTTTGATATCGCACTGACGTGGTATCATACAGAGCCGAGACTCACCGCTGAAGGACTTACTTGGGAGGACTTTAAGGAACTCTTCAAAGAGAAATTATTTTCTGACGTAGCCTTGGGAGCATTAGAAAGTCAGTTCCATGACTTAGTCCAAGGAAGCATGTCAGTCGACGAATATGCTGCAGAGTTTTGTCGATTGAGTCGATTTGCACCATCGATGGTTCGAGACCCAGGAGACAGAGCTCAGAAATTCAGGAAGGGATTGAATAGGGAGATCAAGTCTCATACTTCGGGACGACGTACTGCTACATTTGAGAGTATTCTGATAGATGCCCAGATTGCCGAAGACGACTTGGACCTCAGGCCCAAGAGAGGACGCGATACATCTGGAGCAACATGAGGTAACACAGGACCAGCCAAGCGCCCGCACTTTCAACAACAACATAGGCAACACCAGCAACAACACCAGCAACAGGCACCAGTTCGAGGACATGCTCAACAACAGCAACTACAAAGACATAATCAACTCGTTGCCCCATGTTCGTATTACGGAAAGATGGGACATACCAGAGACATCTGCAAAAAAAGGTTGGGCACTTGCTTATCGTGTGGATCAGCAGCACATCAGCTGAGGGAGTGCCCAACTATTCAGAATCGCCAAGGAGGAGGAGCAGCTCAGAGAGGACCAACCAGAGCACCTATTGTACCAGGAGGCCAGCAGAGAGGACCTCCACTTCCAACACAGCAGGAGAGGTTTGCTCAGCAGCAGCAGCAACAGAGAGGAGCACCACAAGGACGAGCTTACGCCATGACCACTGAGGAGGCCGAGCCAGCTGGAGACATGATTTCAGGTTCAGTTTTACTCGATTCTATTCCAGCACTCGCATTATTTGATTATGGCGCTTCCCATAGTTTCGTATCTGTATCTTATGCCCTTAAGCATCATTTAGAAACAGAACCATTAGATAGGACTTGCAAGATCACGACAGGAGGAGGCATTATTCTAGTCCGTGATTATTGCAAGGATCGGAGAGTGTCATTGGAAGGCCGAGAGTTGAGCGTGAGTTTACTCGTTATGCCACTTCCGGAATACGATATTATACTCGGAATGGACTGACTGAGTAAACACCATGCTTCTATAGATTGTCACGGAGGTAGAGTTGTATTTCGACCACCAGGAGAGCCAGAGTTTGAGATTGCCAGAGGAGCAGAGGAGCGGAGCAGAGGCACTTTTTGCGGAGCCAGGGTGGAAGAAGAAGAGTTACGGCATCCACTTATAGCGGAGTTCCTGGATGTATTTCCAGAGGAGTTTCCAGGTTTGCCGCCAGACAAAGATGTTGAGTTCTCTATAGACTTGATACCAGGAGCGGAGCCTATTTCACAACATGTCTATAGAGTTAACAACAACGAATTGGTAGAACTAAAGAAACAAGTTGAGGAGCTGCAAGACAAAGGTTTTATTAGATCTAGTTCATCGCCATGGGGAGCACCGGTATTATTTGTACCAAAGAAGGATGGCACGGTACGTATGTGTATCGATTGTAGAGCTTTGAATAACCTCACTATCAAAAACAAATACCCGCTGCCAAGGATAGATGATCTTTTCGATCAATTGAGCGGAGCGAAGGTGTTTTCAAAAATAGACTTGAGGTCAGGCTATCACCAGGTGAAAGTGAAAAAAGAAGACATACCGAAGACCGCCTTTCGAACCAGATATGGCCAGTTTGAATTCACAGTAATGCCGTTTGGTTTAACCAATGCACCAGCAGTATTTATGAACTTGATGAACAAGGTGTTCCACCAGTACCTTGACAAGTTCGTAGTGGTGTTTATTGACGACATTCTAGTATATTCAAAAACCCTAGAAGAGCACTTGAGAATAGTCTTAGAAACTCTCAGGAGAGAGGAATTATACGTGAAGCTTTCAAAGTGTGAGTTCTTTCTTGAAGAGGTTGAATTTCTTGGACATATGGTAACGGGTGACGGAATTTCAGTTAACACAAAGAAGATAGAGGCAGTGAAGTCATGGGCTACCCCCGGTACGGTAGCTGAAATTAGGAGCTTTCTCGGACTAGCAGGATACTACAGAAGGTTTGTACAAGACTTCTCCAAGATTGCGGAGCCAATGACTAGGCTGACCAAGAAAGATATAGAATTTGTCTGGACGGAAGAATGTCAAGCCGCATTCGATGAGCTAAAAAGGAGATTGACGACAGCACCAGTTTTGACGTTGCCATCAGGGACAGGTGGATTCACTATCTACAGTGATGCTTCGGGAAAGGGATTGGGATGCGTTCTTCAACAACACGGGAAAGTAATTGCCTATGCTTCAAGACAATTACGCCCTCATGAAAAGAACTACCCCACTCACGATCTGGAGTTAGCGGTAGTTATCTTTGCCCTAAAGCTGTGGAAGCACTATCTGTACGAAGAGCGTGTGGAAATATTCACAGACCACAAGAGCTTAAAGTACGTGTTTACACAGAAGGAGCTGAATATGAGACAGAGAAGGTGGTTAGAATTGATGAAAGACTTCGATATCTCATTACAGTATCATCCAGGGAAAGCCAACATAGTCGCGGATGCCTTGAGCAGGTACCCAATGGCTATGTGCTTGACATCGGATAGACACTTATTAGCTGATCTTGAGAGCTTGAAAATTAAGGTATTAGTTCCAGGAGCTGAGATTCAGATGTGGGGACTGCAGATTCAATCAGAGCTGATAGACAAAATTAGAACGGCATAGTACAATGATGAGACTCTAAGGAATATTAGAGCACAAGTTGAGGCAGGATTGATAGACGATTTCACTATTGCGGATGATGGATCCTTACGACATGGCACGAGGATGTGTGTGCCAAGTGGAGAGCTGCGCGGAGAAGTTTTACAAGAGGCACACCGCTCTCAGTACTCGATGCATCCTGGAGCCAACAAGATGTATCGAGATTTGAGGAAGCATGTATGGTGGTATGGTATGAAGCACGAAGTAGCACGCTTCGTATCTCGATATTTAGTGTGCCAACAAGTGAAAGCAGATCGACAGAGGTCAGGAGGATTGCTTCAACCTTTACCCATTCCAGAATGGAAGTGGGAGCACGTGACTATGGACTTCGTTTCAGGACTTCCTCGTTCTCCAGAAGGAAAGGACGCAATTTGGGTCATCGTGTATAGGTTGACCAAATCAGCCCACTTCTTGCCTTTTAAAGTGGGTACTTCGACGAAGAAGCTAGCAGAGATGTACGTACAGCAGATTGTCAGATTACATGGAGTTCCTGTGAGTATTGTCTCAGATCGGGATAGTCGTTTCACTTCCCATTTCTGGAGGAGCCTGCAGTCTAGCTTGGGCACTCAGCTCAAGTTCAGTACCGCATATCACCCACAGACAGACGGGCAGTCTGAAAGGACGATTCAGACCCTTGAAGACATGCTACGCACTTGCGTATTGGATCTCGGAGGTTCTTGGGAGGATCATATACACTTGATAGAGTTTGCTTACAACAACAGCTACCAGGCTAGTATTGAGATATCACCATTCGAGGCTTTATATGGACGGAGGTGCCGTACCCCTTTATCTTGGGATGATGTTGGAGAAAGAGCCTTGTTAGGACCAGAAATGGTCGTGGATGCAGCAGAAAAGGTGAAACTTATCAGAGACAGGCTACGAGTGGCGTAGGACAGACAGCGACATTGGGCAGATAGTCACCGTAGACCCCTAGAGTTTCAGGTATTATTTTGATTTGTTTTGTTTGGTTTGTGATTGCTTTGTTTAGGTTGCATGTTAAGATCGTTGTTCTAGGTTGGCGATTTGGTGTTCCTACGGATTTCTCCGACGCGGGGCACGATTCGTTTCGGCAGAGGAGGAAAGCTTAGTCCACGATACATCGGGCCCTTCAATGTTCTTGCAAGGGTCGGTGCAGTGGCCTATAGACTTGACTTACCGCCTACTCTAGATGGAGTGCATAACGTGTTCCACGTGTCGCAGCTGAGACGGTACGTAGTAGATCCTAGTCACGTATTAGATCACTAGGAGATCGAAGTTGGACCGACACTCAGCTATCCTGAACAACCGGTGGAGATCTTGGATCGTAGAGAGAAGATATTGCGGAACCAGACTATTCCCTTGGTTCGTGTTGCATGGAGAAATCACTCTCCAGGAGAATCAACTTGGAAGAGAGAGGACGAAATGCGCGAGCGGTATCCATATCTCTTCGAGACTTGAGGTATAATTCATTAATTAATTGCTTGTTCTAGTGATGGTTATTTTAAAATTCGAGGACGAAATTCTTTAAGGAGGGTAGACTTATCACCCCCACTTTTTGGATTAAGAGTATTTTCGTCTTTTCGTAATTAATGAGTAAATGATTGCATGATAATTTATTTATCTAAATAATTATGATTTCTAATTGATTGTTGCACTTAATCGTTATTCAATAACTAGAACGCTATGCTAGTTTTGTCTTCCAGCAGTTTCACACCCTTGTCCCAAACGTACCAGACCGTTAATTTATGCTTATACCCCACTTTAATTCAGCCCCTTATACTTCTAGTTGATTTTAGAACACCCCCTTGCATTTATTTAGTTAATTGGACAATAAATCTATTTTGTGCAATTTTCTAATTGTTAGGCACGCTTATACCAAAGTGTATTAAGGTGACCACCGTTGGACACGACACGTGAACAAAACCCATTTCTCCTTTATTATATTTTTCGTAATATTTGGGAATATGTAATGTAACATCAGCCCTTGAAACCATAGCCCCAAACCCTTGAACCAATACATTCCAGAGATTCATTTAATTTATTTGAAACCCTAACCATCGAAATTATCCATGGCAAGCCCAATTCCCTAGGGCCTTGACCAAACCAAATTCTAGGTCAACCCAAAGTCTACTACCTATATATATACATAGTATTATCTTTCCTTTCTTTTTAACCTAAACCTAAAGCCTCAGTCGTTCCTTCCCATCACTATTCATCACCCTAGACTGTGAGTTATCTTTATGTTTGAGACATGGTGTTTAACTATGTTATTTCTTTTATCTTTTATCGTGCCTTATAGTTGTTGTGATTGGGTTACTTGTGAGATGTATATTGACCTCCTTATGGAGATGGATATCATTGACAGGTGTTAGCTGTATAGTATTACTGTGACCTAGACAGTGTTCTACCGCCGATGCTGCGGCGTAGGCTGGACGTACCCACGCTCTCGTGCCCCTATACTGGGTACGGGTCGTGACAAGACGTCAAGTGCAAGGAACTAGAAAGTAGGGACTCTGAATGGACATCTCCGGATGCTGAAATAAACATCAACAACGTCTTCGAAATTTGTGAGATAGTCAAAAAAACCCTACCATTTTGTCCAATTTTGACACAGGAGCGAAACGGTAATTTTGGGTCAAAGTTGGGTCTACTTGTGGCCCACTTTGCACTAAAATGCGTGTCAGAGGTAAATATCTCTAAATTAGATAAATTATAGGTTAAAAAATCCTAAATGACGATACGAACTAAACGATATATCCAATTTTGGATTCCGGTGAGTCGATAACAATTTTGCCCATCGAGTCAACCGTGGGGCCCGCGAATAGGTGGCTCTGTCAACTATCTCAGAATCATGTGAAAATTTGGGTCACAGGACCAATGTGATATCACGAATCCAATGGCTCATGTTTCATCTCATTCCGACGAGAGGTCACAAATTTCTAGGGTATTTTGTAAAACATCGATACGGGGGACCTCTCGGATACGGGTTGATTTCGGTGCGCACACACGTCCGAATCAAATTTCGCTAATGTCCGCACGTCAGGATATACCATACGCTCCTTTCGGTACAACTGGTACGTGACGTGGTGGTCCGGTTTGTTGGGACGTACTCTGTATCGTATTTTCTAAGTTTTCTATGAACATTTTTTGTGGATTTTTTTCTGATTTTAAACACAGTTTTTAATGCAGGAATAATGATCAAAAATATGCAAATAATATATCATTGCGATCCTGGTTATATTGACTTCGTGTCAGAAAACGAAAATCACATTTTGGTTGGGTCGATTGGGAGAAAATTGCCTTCCAAAACAATATGTTGGTTTCGAAAACTGTAAATTCACATATATCTAAAATTGTGATTTTTCCAGAAAGTTTAGGATAAATCTACATCAGAAATATGGTGGTTCGAATAAAACAAATTGAAGATATTAGAAGGTGTTCATGTTGTGGTTGCATCTAAATAACTGGATCGAAATTCGTTTGCGTATATAGGAAGAAATTCGGCGGGGAAGATGGGTACCTGAGTTCGGCTCTGGACGCGATTACGCGCGCGCGTATCTGTTAGTGGCGGCGGTGGTTCCAGCGGCCAAGGACGGTGCTCCAGCGTGGTAGGTGGTCGACGAGGAGGAGGGGAGGAAAAAGATTAATGTTAGGATTTTTGGTTGGCCTGTGAACACACACACACACACACACACACACACACACACACACATATATATATATATATATATATATATATATATATATATATATAGGGTCGGGGATGGGAGTTCTGGCCGCGGGTTCGCGGGTTGGGCCGGACTAGCGGGTCGGGTTGCTAGTGCGGGTGCTTTTGTTTTATTAGTGGTTGGTTATAATGGTGGTGGTATTTTGTTATGTTATGTTATTTTATTTTTTATTTTTTTCGCTTTCTTTTCTTTTCTATTTATAATTATTCTTTCTTTTATTTATATTATTCTTATTACAATTATTATTATTATTATTATTATTTCTTTTAATAAAATTTACTTTATTTATTTATTATTATTACTAATTATTGGTATGTTGTCGACATACATGCTATTATTCCTATTAATATATAAAAAAATCATAGAAATTAGGGGAGGTTACAACTTCGATGTTCACTTCCCAAGCAAAGAGGTGAGGGGTGATGTTATGGGGGTGGAAAAGAGGGAGTTGCATGCCAAATACTTAGGGATCCCACTATCCGTAAACTATGTTAGGGATATGGAGTGTCAGGGGTTGGTCGAGTATGCACAGAGGCGAGTTGAGGGTTGGCACGCACAGAGAGTCTGTCTTATGGAGGGCGAATTGAGTTGGTAAGGTCCGTCATATCGGCAATCATATCATTTTGGCTGTAGGGAATCAGGATATCGATAGCCACTATCAAGAAAATTGAAAAGATTTGTGCAAATTTCATATGGCATGGAGGTATTCATGCCATTGGTTGGGAGGACTATGTCGTCCTAAGTTGGAAGGTGGAGTGGCGTTGTGGTCGCTAAGGACTCTACCGGAGATTGCAGGAGTGAAGCTTATATGGAGGTTCATATCTGATAAATCTTTATGGGTCATATCATTTTGGCTGCAGGAAATCAGGATATCGGTAGCCACTATCAAAAAAATTGAAATAATTTGTGTGAATTTTATATGGCATGGAGGTATTCATGCCCTTGGTTGGGAGGACTTTTGCCGTCCTCAGTTGGAAGGAGGAGTGGGGTTGCAGTCACTAAGGACCCCACGGGAGATTGCAAGAAAGAAGCTTACATAGAGGTTCATCTCTAATAAATCGTTATGGGTCGCATGGACGTCTAGCAGATATTTGAAGGGCTCGAACTTTTGGACTCATCGGGGGAACTCCAATGATTCGGTGACCTTCAAAACTGTTCTTCAGTTCCGTCACACAGTAAAGGAGCAGATCCAATGAGCTTGTGGTACGACCCTTGTATAGATCACCAGATCCTCGCCGAAAGATGGGGAGACATGGCTAGCTGCTGCAGGCCAGCAGCGAGTAAGTTGCATTTTGTAGCAAGGAAGGTGGCGGCCTGACCTACAACATTGGACAAGGCAAGTAGAGGGGCTAGTTAGAGCAGTGCATATTGATGAGAATTTGGAGGTTGACACATGGGTCTGGGACACGTCCCCTAGTGTATGGTTCCAGAAGGGGAGGGGTCTACAAGTCTCTCCGCAAAAACAACCTCAAATGGAAGGGGTGGAGTTCATTTGGGCTGAAGGAGTAGCGTAAAAAATGCAGCTGTGTATGTACAGACTGAAATTGGGTCGTCCTCTGACTCTAGATAAATTAGCCCGATTTGGAGTGCAGGTTGCAGGTCAAGGGTGTATCTTATGCCAGAGTAGTGGGGAATCCATGATAAATCAAATTTTCTTCAATTGCCCTTGCTCGAAGCACATAATACAATAGCAGGGAAGGCGCCTTCGCTTGCATATGGGGACGCGCTAGACGTGGAGTTGGTGATGGGGATGCTCAAAGGGGAGAGAAAGTGTAAGAGACAACGTGGTTTAGAGAGGCTCCAATCAGACTCGCCATTGCGGTTTGGCTCATTTGGAAGGAGTACAACATGCGTATTTTTAAAGCCTTTGGTACTGCTATTATAGGGATTATAAATAATATTGAATATGATGTAATGAGTATGATGATAAGCAAGAATATGTCCATGTAATTTGGATGGTTGTAAGCTGAATTAATCAATACAATTATCTTTTTCACAATATATATATATATATATATATATAGAGAGAGAGAGAGAGAGAGAGAATAAGGAGGTGAGATGGCACCTCACTCTAAAAACAAAGGTGGCGGTGACGTGGCACAATTTCAACCACACAAACGAGGGGAGGGGATTAAGTGCAAATTGCCAATTATGAAATGTGTGGTTGGGATTGTGTCACGTCACCGCCACCTTTGTTTTTAGAGTGAGGTGCCATCTCACCTCCCTTATTTTCTTTCTCTCTCTCTCTATATATATATATATATATATATATATATATATATATATAACCAAACATCATGACAAGTGAGGCCATCTTAAGACCAGCATAATCTTATAGGATATTATTGCATATACGATCATTGGGTCCAAAAACTCCAATGATAGTTATTTTGCGTCATTATGCTGGATTTTGTGTTAGTAGGTGCATGGCACCCATCCTCATCCGTTGTTAATTTTTTTTGCATTCCATCGTCAACGTGTGAAATATAATTTTTATATTAGTTCTATAAATATTAGGTTGTGTTTTATTGGTATTTTTTTCATAAAAAGTATTTTTATCACAAAATTTTCATCAATGTGCAGTATTTGATAGCTTATATTTTTTTATAAAATTATTTTTTCAAAAGACTATAATTGTTTGTATTTTTTATTTAAAATGGTGAAAAATAAAATTGGTCCAAACTCCAAACCATAATTTTTTTTTTATGAAAAATAACTATTTTTCTTGAAAAATAACTATTTCCTTGAAAAATAATGAAAATCAAACACCCAAACTAAGTTTTCCAAAAAAAAAAAAATTTAATTCCATGAAATTTTCTTCTATACAATAATATTTCAATGGAATAAATTTATTTATTTATTTATTTATTTTCCATTTTGCAATCAAATACACCCTTGATTCCAAAATACTTCTAGTGCTAAATATATAAAGCCTACAATATTATTATTATTATTATTATTATTATGAGAAAATTTTATTTGCATCCCACTTTATTTACCATAATTTCAAGTGTACTCCACTGCTTTACCATAATGTACAACACTTCCACTTCTGACAAAAACTAACGGTCAACTTCGTTGACCATTAATTTTTGACCAAAATATTCCTAATAAATCACCATTTTTATCTGCCCTCCCCCCCCCCCCCCCCCCCCCCTCAGCCTGGGAAGAGGAAATGAATATTTCGGTCAAAAATTAACGTTCAACGGAGTTGACCATTAGTTTTTGACAGAAGTGAAATGATTGTACATTATTGTAAAGTAGTGAAATGCACCTTAAATTATAATAAATAAAGTAGGGTACAACTGAAATTTTTTTTTTTATTATTTTTAATTACTCTTCACAATTACATGAGCTTAAAATACATGACTTAAATGTAGCTCTAAACAATGATCGTTACATTGGTTTGATCCTAACCAAAATAGTCCCTCTTAAAATTATTGTTAAATGTTTCAAAGACCGACCCACCACCCCCCCCCCCCCCCCCCCCCACCCCCCCTGACAGACTGCTCCCCAGTGAAAGGGAGGTCAGGTCCACGTGTGGGCCATTTGGTGAGGGGATGAAACTCTATTGGTAGCTGCTATTAGGAAGGGATGTGGGCCACATTCTTGTTTGGTGAGAATCCAAGGGGATTACGTGACCGAGTCTATACTATAGTACGTTCCATTTCCTTTGCAAGTTTTTGTCTTTATCTGTTGGCTAGGATATACTGCCCTTGTGGGATGAAGATGACCAACATATAATGGTTTCTAATCTAAATTTAATACATGATCATTATACAAAACGGAATGCTGATGACAAATTTATTAAAACTACTAAATCTATATTTGATATAATATATTTGAGCATTTTTTTTTCCGGAGAATTTCATATTGCTATAAAAAAATTCCCCAGCATTAATTCCTAGTTACTTGATCTAAGTTGGATATAATACATATTATTTATGGACATATAAATTTATGTATTTGATATCATAAATAAACTACCATGAAATATAAATATATTTGAACATATTTATCCAAAATTATAATGTTAACAAATTTACATTATAATAGTATAATCGAGTTCAATAGATTTTGAGTTAGTTGAGTCATGTCGGGTCTAAGTTCGAGTCGAGTTTATGTTCATGTCGAGCTGAATAGAGTTTGGCTCTAGTCGATTCGGATTGGGTCATATCAGATTTTTGTTTTTTAGTCCGAGTTTGGGCTAGTCTCAGGTTCATATTGATTTTGGGTGATGGTCAATTTGTTCTAGAAGAATTTTAGTAACAAGTTTTGGTCGAGTCAGGATTTGAGTCGAGTATAAATTCAGTTTAGGCTCAGGTATTGATCGAGCATATCCAGTTTGAGAGATTGAAAGAATCATTATTCCCAACTATCGGGAATAATGAATAGCCCTCTCTCACCACAGGACAACTATTCTCCCATATAATGGAAATATGATTACCAAGGGAACACTTTATTCCAAGTCGTATAATGGGCCGGGTCGGTCCGGTCCAATCCAAGGTTAGGGTTGACCGAGTTTGACCGAATTCGGGTCGGTCCGGACGGAATCCGATGGAGAGAACGGGCTGGTCCGATCCGTTCGATTTGGCAGCCGATCTAGCTCGTACCTGTGATCAGGTCTGCAGTGGACTGAGCCGAATCGGTATGGGTCCGGACTGGTTCACGGTCTGGCTGATACAACCCATTTTTTTTAAAAAAATTTACGTTTATATATATTATTATATATTTTTTACATATAAGTTATTTGATATAAGTTAATAAATTCAACTTAAAATTTACAGGTTTTTTGTTACTAAGTTATTTTTGTATAATTTGAAATTTATAAGTTAATCGTTAGTAAATTTTTTTCTATAATTTATGTAAAAATTTATATAAACATTAAGTAAGAAAATTTTATTGGATTTCTTTATATCGATATTTATATAAATTTAAGTTAAATTAAAATCTAAATATTTATAAGTTAAAATAATTTGTTATTAGTTATATAAATTTAAATAGAAAATTATTCTTTCGATAATTAAAAAATTTAAATGTAAACAACACTAACTAATCTAACAAAAACATAGTTAACACTTAACTAAAAAACTTTATATAAACATTAAGTAAGAAAATTTTATTTGATTTCTTTATATCAATATTTATATAACTTTAAGTATCAATTAAAATCTAAATATTTAAAAGTTGAAAAAAAAAATCAAAATTTTTTAATAACTTATAAAAAATTGTATAAATCTTTCTTTTTTTGAATTTAAATATAAATTTATAACTAAAAATTTAAATAACTTATTTATATTGACATAAAGAAGTTAAATGTAAACAACTAAGAACATTAAGTAAGAAAATGTTGAATTTCTTTTATTAATGCCAATAAAATTATAAAAGTATTATAACATTAAGTAACAAAAAAAAAAAAAAAACTTGTAAATAATATTTTATTTGCATAAATCTTGTAAAAAATTGTACAAGACTTTTTAAAAAGTTTCGTCGTCCGGCTTTCGTTGAAGTTTATTGCTCAGCTCCTCCTTCAGTTGCGTCATCCATAGTAAAAAATTGAAAGTCCAGCTCTGAGATATCGACACTTTCATCTCTTGAGTCTTGAGTTCTTTTTTCAGTACGGGTCCAATCATGAAAGCATACGCAAGCTTCAAAAATATCTGGCAGCAACCGACTCCTCTTCTTGCGTAGTATCCTTGAATCTGCACTAAAATAAAATTTTGATGCTACCGTGGACACCGGGACCATTAGAGAATATCACGTGCTATAGAAGAAAGTACAGGATAAGTTTTTTTGTCTCTTCCACCATTCTAAAATTGAATAATAAGATGAAGAGTCATCTTCATCTTCTTGATAAGAATTTAGATATAAGGACAATTCTTGAGTCGGTTGAGAATTTTTCTTTTCTTTCTTTGCAGTACACTTTTAGCATATGATAATTTCGACATAAAATCAGAGCTACTACCTTGAATGATTGTACCGGGTCGGATGAATACAACTCTTTCTTCTCATATAAAGCAATTAAACTATCTAAAATATCCTTAATTTCTACTTTCAAGCTACCTACGTCAACTCTTATATTTTCTTAAAATTCATCTAATAAAATAAATACACCATCTAATTTAATCTTGGGATCAAAAATCGAATCCAAACAATATAGAAAAGGTATATTACCTCAATATTTTTTAAATTTGCCTTCCATTTTGGAAACTACGTAATCAAAATCAGAAATATTTCTATATTTAGAAAATAAATGAGACATGTTAAGAATTTCTGTTAAATCTAAAGGAGGAGTTGGATAATAAACTCCAAATAGAATGGTTATAGCATTGTAAAATAATTCTAAAAATTCAGAAATAGAAGTAACAATTAATCAATCATTCTCAGTTACTTGATAATCAAAACTAGGATTAGCATTACAATAATGTGTAATAACATCTTTAAACTTCATGGAAGATTTCAACATTAAATAAGTAAAATTCCATTTATGTGGTACATCCTTAACAAATCGCCTAAAAGTAACACCGTATTGTGCACATAAAATTTTAAAAGCTTGTTGTCTACTTGCCGAAGTGTTCAAACTCTGTAAACATAATCTAACATTTTCTAAATTTAGTTGGAAGAATTCAAGACATTCTTGTACAATCAAATTAATAATATGACAAGCACATCTAACATGAAAAAGTCTACCTTCTAACATAGGCGTAAATTGTGATTTCAAATCATTAATAGAAAAAGTGTTATTACTAGCATTATCAAAAGAAATCAAAATATTTTATTATAAATATCATATTCACGCATAAATTGTATTATAGCGCCACCGATTACAACACCGATATATGGAAATTCTAAAGGCCTTAGACAAATGATACATTTTTGCAACATCTATCTTGGATCTATATAATGTGTCGTGATACAAATATAAGCATAATTTTGCCTAGTAGTCCATATATCAGAAGTTAGAGCTAATTTACTAACATGGATACAACTTTCTTTCAAAGCAGCCTTATCTTTTTAAAAATAATTTAGAGCCTCTGCTATAGCAGTAAATCTAGAAACTTTAGTAAAACAAGGATTAAGGGCATTACTTGCATAATTATAATAGAAATCACTCTCACCAAATATAAAAGATTGTTCATCACAAATAATATATCTTGCTAACTCAGTCTTGTTATGAACATCAGAATAAGTAAAGTTACCTATAGAAGATCCTTGACCACCGGTACTTAGTTGTGTTTGTCTAGCCAACAATGTGTCTTTGCCATATCAGCTTTCCTAGTATCTTTTTAAAGTGCATGTGCCATCATTTTTTTCTATTTGTAAACCCGTTTACATTTCATACATTCTGCACCCTTAGGTATTGGTTTTTGATCTTTTGGATCTAAAACCGGTGCGCCCTCACTTTCAGTGATAAATATTTTTATAAAATAATTCCATAAAAAAGATTTTTTTTTCTATTGTCAACATTTGTAGCCGCAATCATACTTCTAACTTCAGGAGGTAACATTTGTGTTTGTGGCACAAAATCAGGAATAGAATTATTTTCAAATATATTATTATAATAATCATAATTTTCAAAAAGTTGGTTTGAACCTTGTCCATCCATATTTAAAAAAAATTCAAAAATATTTAGAGCAAAATTAATTACTTCTTTTCCAAAAGTGAGAGAAAGAGAAGAAATAAAAATCCCAAATCAGGAAAAAAACTATTTTGTAATATTAAAGTTACTTATAACGTGTGCTAGAAGCCTCCAAAAGAAATCACAAGAAACTATGTTGAGAGGGAAGAAGTTGGACTCCAATAATTGATGTAATGACTCGTTCCCCTCAAGCGGACTGTCGATTCAAACGACAAAAGTGCAACGTCCTGACCCGCTTTATTTCAGCGAGAATACTCGTTTGAGGCAAATGATTGCTAGACTTGGCTCTTCAGGAGTTCCGGCTTAGGCTTTCAGAGGCTCGCTCGGAGTATCGCTCGACCGAGGCGAATCATCGCTAAAGTGGGTGGCTACGATGAACTTGTCTTTACTTAGCCAGCGGACTTAAAATATGGACGTTTCATGCTAGTCGCTAGGTGAATCACCCCATGCATGCTAATAAGAATACAACGCACCTAGCTAAGAGAATAATCCCAACTTGTATTTCTTGTGTTATAACATGGAAATAAAACATTGCTTATAATCAGACCCTCGCATGTCAAGTGCTTATATTAGTTAGCATATAATAGGTAACTAATTAGCTAAGTTATACGTTAGTTAGTGTATTGGATCTGTTAGACTATTGCAGTCAATTCAGTGGTGGTTTATTTATCAATGGGTACTAATTATATGGCAGTTGATAAGTATTATACATAAGTGCTAGTTATTATATATATACTAATGCATAGAGTTCCTGATTGTATATAGTATTGTATTATTTAAAGGTATTAGTATTATTAATATTATTTAGTGTAACTAGTATAGTTTAGCATTAACTAGATTAGTTATAACCTTAATACAACCTAGTATAACCTTAAGGTGAACATAGAATTGGCCTAGAATCATGCATTAGTGTATCTTGCAACTATTTTTCTCTTATTACACCAATTGACATAATATTTCGTAAATAGGGTTATGTGACACCAATTTGGGCATCGAGAGACACCTTTGCTCGGGATCAGAGACGAGTATATCTCTCTGTTAGTTTTTATTTTATGATAGTGTATATATTGCATGTTCTAGAACTATATACTTGATTCCGACACAGTGGTTACACGGACTGGTACTATATGGATCATGTCAGGAGATGTTATCCCCTACCATGTTCAGTGGGTACTCCTTCACTTGTATTTTATCGTGTGTATCAGATATTGATTATCCTATACTTTATGTTCACACACTGCTCGTGTTCAGTGTGCTTATATTCGTGTTTGTAACGTATCATGATTGGATCCATAAGTATTGGTTGGGGATGGTGGAGTAGGAGTTGGTTATGTGATAAAGCCCAATGTATTTGTGTATATGTCGATTACATATCACACGTGTAATTGAGTTACCATATTGTATTCGGGTTCAAGCCAAACCGATCACATAATGAACTTGTACTTTATGGAACATTAGTTAGTTTTATCTTTTCTATTTAAATTATAGTTATTCATATTGCCTGTTCTTTATTCTGGTACATTACCTGTTCACTCTAGTTTATTTTATTCTTATGATTAATTATTTTGTATTCTTTTTTATTATATGTTATATATGCTTGATTATATATTTGGAACTGCTTTCAGAGGCATATACTTCTGGATGATTGGCTTGTGGACCAGTGGACCACCTACTATGGGCTGCAGGACGGTGTACCATTAGAGGATACTCCTTTAGAGTAGGAGGACCTTGTACTAGAGGCTGAGAAGGCTTAGACTTATTATTTTGACTTGTATTAGACTCTATTGAGCTTTGGCATATATATATTATATCGGACTTGTGGTTGTATTATGACTCTTTCCTTTGTATTCCATCTTGTTCTTATCTTCCTTTAGTTTTAGTTTGTGATTGAATATAGTTTATCATTATCATATACCATATTTTTTTTCGTTTGGAGTTGAGATGACATTTACAGGTATCTTATACATATTGTGTGAGATGTTAGATTATATGTTGACCCAGACAATGTTCTACCGCCGGTGCTGTGGCATAGGCTGGGCGTTGCTCACTGTCCGTGCCCTTTTTCTGGGTGTGGGTCGTAACACTTTCCGAAGAATGTTCCATCATTTACGGAGGATTTTCTACCCCCACCATCTTAGCCAGCAGATAGGACACAGATGTTCGCTATGTTGCAGAAGATAATGGTGGCGCAGCAGAGGCAGACATATATTCTACATCAGGGCATCGAGAGTGCTCACTAGTTAGTACTAGCTATTATGAAGAAGGTAGCACTTGTTTAACCACATACTGTATTGCTTTATCATGTACCATAACAGCCGAGGTCGGGTACCATCATTGACTTCAAGAGGATGGGGCCCAAGGACTTCTGGGGCATCGAAGGGATATTGTACGCCGATGATTGGATCGAGAATATTGAGAGGGCCCTGAGCTAGAACAGATTTCGGAGGGCTTACAGATGGAGATAGCGGGCAGCCAGATGTTCGACATAGCTCTGATATGGTTCCGCACAGACCCGATGATCGCGGCGCCAGGAGTGACTTGGAAAGCTTTCAAAGAGCTATTCAAGAAGAATTTCTTTCCAGATATGGCTCTGAGTGCTCTAGAGAGACAGCTCCTAGACCTCGTCCATGGGAACATGACGGTGGATGAGTATGCAGCAGAGTCTACATACTATGCAGATTTGTAGAGGGACATAATCCTCTAGTGAAGGCCTGAAAGTTTCGAAAGGGTTTGATTAGGGAGATCAAATCTCTCACTAGAGGACATCGCACAACAATATTTAAGGATATCTTGATGGACGCACAAAGGGTAGAGGATGACTTGGAGATCAAATCCAAGAGGATGCGAGACACGTCAGGGGGAGCTAGAAGTAGTGCGGGTCCAGCCAAACGACCCTACTTCCAGCAGAGGACCTTCCACCAACAGAGATAATAATTTCATGCACCATTCCCAGCACCAACGCAACAGACATACCAGGCCCCGAGACTGGCACGGCAGGCCCCACAGTGTACTCATTATGGGAAGATTGGACATACATGGGAGGTTTACAGGAAGAGGCTTGGATTGTGCCTCTATTGTGGAGAGCCAGGCCACCAGTTGAGGGAGTGTCTAGTGGCTCCAGTTCAAGCAGGACAGGAAGCAGCACCGGCACAGAGAGCACCAACGAGGCTATTTGGGGGACAGCAGACGGGACCTCCTTTACAGACTCAGCAGCAACATTTTGTCAAGCACTTACAGCAGCAGAGAGGTGCACCACGAGGGCGAGCTTTCGCCATGGCAGTTGAGAAGGAGGAGCCAGTCGAAGATGTGATATCAGGTTCAGTTCTTCTTGATTTTATTTTAGCTTATGCTTTATTTGATTATGGTGCTTCCTATTCTTTTGTATATGTATATTTTGCTCTAAAGCATTAATTAGAATCTGAACCTTTGGCTATGACTTACAAGATCACAACTGGAGGAGGCATTATCCTAGTCAGTAATGTTTGCAAGGATCGGAGACTTATAATGGGAGGCCAAAAGTTAAGCTCGTGCTTACTTGTAATGCCACTTCTGAGCTACGACATTGTACTTGGGATGGATTGGTTGAGTAGACACCATGCTAGTATAGATTATCGTGGAGGCAGAGTTCTATTTTAACCGTCAGGATAGCCAGAGTTTGAGATTACCAGAGGAGCAGGAGAGCAGAGCGAGGATGCCATCTGTGGAGCTATGGTGGAAGAGAATGAGTTATCATATTCGTTGATAGCAGAGTTCATGGATATTTTTTCAGAGGAGTTGCCAAGTTTGTCGCCAGACCGAGATATTAATTTCTCTATAGATTTGGTGCCAGGCGCAGAGCCGATATCTTAACAATTCTATAGAGTTAACAACAATAAACTGGTAGAATTGAAGAAGAAAGTGGATGAGTTGCAAGGCAAGAGTTTTATTTGATCCAGTTCATCACCATGGGGTGCTCCGGTATTGTTTCTACCGAAGAATGATGGATCTGTATGCATATGTATTGACTATAGGGCTCTGAACAACCTCACTATCAAGAATAAATATTTGCTGCATAGGATTGATGATCTCTTTGATTAGTTTAGCAAAGCGAAGGTATTTTCAAAGATAGACTTGAGGTCAGATTACCAGCAGGTGAAAGTAAAAAAGGAGGATATTCCGAAGATAGCTTTTCGGACTCGGTATGGCCAGTTTAAGTTCTTGGTGATGTCATTTGGATTGACCAATGCCCCAATGGTATTCATGAATCTGATGAACATGGTGTTCCACCAGTATTTTTATCAATTTGTGGTGGTATTTATTGATGATATTCTGGTGTATTCGAAGACCCTGGAGGAGCATAAGGAGCATCTAAGGATGGTTCTGGAGGCTCTTAGGAAAAGAAGCTTTATGGCAAGCTTTCGAAGTATGAGTTCTTCCTTGACAAGGTTGAATTCCTTGGGTATATAATTACGGGAGACGGGATCACAGTGGACCCGAAGAAGATTTCAGTAGTGGAGTCGTAGGCTGCTCTGAGTTCAGTGGCGGAGATCAAGAGTTTTCTGGGGCTAGCAGGTCTTTATCGTAGGTTTGTAGAGGACTTCCCCAGGATTGCAGAGCCAATGGCTAGGCTGATCAGGCAGGATGTAGAGTTTTTCTAGACAGAGGAGAGTCAAACCTCTTTTGGGGAGCTGAAGAAGAGCTCCAGTATTGACGTTGCCATTAGGATTAGGTGGATTCACTATCTATAGTAATGCTTCAGGAAAGGGTTTGGGTTGTGTCTTACAATAGAATGGGAAGGTGATTGCTTATGCTTCCAAGCAATTATGTCCTCATGAGATAAATTACTCTACCCACAATTTGGAGTTGGCAACGGTCATCTTTAATCTAAAGCTGTAGAAATACTATTTGTACGGAAGCGCATGAAGATCTTCACAGACCATATGATCTTGAAGTACGCGTTTACACAGAAAGAGCTAAACATGAGACATCGGCGGTGGTTGGAGTTGATAAAGGACTTCAACATATCATTGTCGTACCATCCAGGAAAGGACAATGTAGTCGTTGATGCCCTGAGAAAGTATCCAGTGGCTATGTGATTGACTAAAGAAAGTTATTTATTGGCCGATCTTGAGATCTTGGGTATTAAGGTGCTGGTACCAGGTATCGAGATACAAATATGGGGACTGCAGATATAGTCATAGCTGATGGACAGGATCAGAGCTATGTTGTATGATGATGTGTCTCTGAGGAGTATCAGGACATAAGTTCAGATAGGATTATCCGTAGACTTTACTATTGCTGAGGATGGTTCACTACGGTACGATACCAGGTTGTGTGTGCCAAGTGGGACATTGTGCAAGGAGGTTCTTCAGGAGGCGCATCGATCGTAGTACTATATACATCCAGGTGCCAATAAAATGTATAAAGATCTGAAAGAGCATGTATGATGGTATGGTATAAAGCGGGAGATAGCGCACTTTGTATCCAGATGTTTAGTGTGCCAGCAGGTAAAGGCAGAGAGGCAGAGGCCAGGTGGTTTACTTCAGCCTTTACCCAATATTCCAGAGTGGAAGTGGAAGCATGTTACTATGGATTTTTTTTGGGGCTTCTGCGTTCTTCAGGTGATAAAGACACAATTTGGGTCATCGTAGACATGTTTACTAAATTAACCCACTTCTTGCCATTTAAAGTGGGTACGTCTATGGAGAAGCTAGTGGAGATGTATGTGAGATAGATTATCAGATTGTATATAATTCCTGTGAGCATCATCTCAGATCAGGATAGTCGCTTCAAATCCCACTTCTGGAGGAGTTTGTAGGCTAGCTTGGACACCCAGCTCAAGTTCAGTACCGCATATCACCCCCAGACAGATGGGCATTAGGAGAGGAATATTCAGACTCTCTAGGATATGCTTCACACTTGTGTTTTGGATTTCAGTGGATGTTGGAAGGATCATCTTTACCTTGTAGAGTTTGCTTACAATAACAGCTACTAGGCCAGTATCGAGATGTCACCATTCGAGGGTTTATATGAACAGAGATATCGTACTCCTCTATCTTGGGATTATATTGGTGAGAGAGTCTTGTTGGGACCGGAGATGATTGTGGATGCAGCTGAGAAGGTGAAGCTCATCAGGGATAGACTTTGGGTGGCATAGGACAGACATCGGCATTGGGCCAATAGCCATCAGAGATATTTGGAGTTTGAGGTATAGATTTTGTTATTTTTTTTGTGATTATTTTATTTTAGGTTGAGTGTTAAGTCTGTGTTTTATTATAGGTTCACAATCTAGTCTTCTTAAATATTTCTCCAATATGGGGCACTATTCACTTTGGTGGAGGCAGAAAGCTTAGTCCACGGTACATCGGACCCTTCAGTATTCTTGTAAGGGTCGGTATAGTGGCCTACAAACTAGACTTGCTGCCTACACTAGAGGGAGTGCATAATGTGTTCCATGTGTCACAACTGAGATGATACGTGGCAGATCCTAGTCACATATTAGATTACTCAAAGATTGTAGTGGGTACCGACTCTTAGCAACCCAGAGCATCCAGTAGAAATTTTGGATCGAAGGGAGAAGGTGCTGCAAAATCAGACAATTTTCTTGGTGCGCGTCGCGTGGAGGCATCACTCTCCGGAAGAATCTGCTTGGGAGAGGGAAGCCAAGATGTGCGAGCGATACCCTTATCTCTTTGAGCTATGAGGTATCATTCTTTCTTGCTTGCTGGGATTGCTTATTGTAGTGCTAGCTCTTCTTTAAATTTTGATGACAAAATTTTTCTAAGGAGGGTAGACTAGTCACTATCATATTTCTAGATAAGTGCATTTTGGTTATTTAGCATATTTATTAATTAGTGATTTAAATATTTATATTATGTGATACTAACTATTATATTGAGTTGTGCTATTTAATTATTTGTTAGTGGGCTAGCCTATGTTTATTTAGACTTGTCATTAGTGGACCCATTGGATTATCATGACACATTGAGCCCAACCTTAGACTAACCCCATTAGACTCTTTTTCTTAGTTAATTAAGGAGATTAGCTTAATTAATATTAGCTTAAAGACTTTTTAATATAGTCATTCCTAATTATTTCTCATAATTAACTAGTGGGGGTATAATAGAAAATTGATGTTGCTTAGGCAAGGGAAAAGAGGGGGCCGGCAACCTATAGGGGGGTTCTTACTCTCTCTCCTATTTATTTTATTTTAATCTAGATCCCCAATTTAGTTCATCCCCAATTCACCTGATTTCTCTACCTAATTTAACCTAATTCACACCTATTCCCTCTCAATTTTATCATTTAATAAATATTGGAGCTTGGATTGCAATGAACACTTGAAGGACGAGGAATTAACAATGAGATTGTATCCTAATTGTGTCCATTGAGCTTTTTATTACGAATACATCTTCCAATAGATAAATTTTGAATCCATCCCTTAGTTTAGACTCTAATTCATGCATTTAACCCTTAGGAATTATCCTTTAGCTTAGGACTACCCATAGGATCAAGAACTAGGTTCATATGACTTGTATTGTAGAATTTACATAATAATTTGTGTCCAATTAGGAGAAATTATGAGATTGATACATCAAGTGTGTGTCATGAGACCAATTATATCTAATTAGACTTAAATTAGGATTGTGGGACTAGGTACGTGTTCACAACTGGACATGAGTAAAGCGTATCATAGTATTTTATGATATGATATGATATATGACTCATTTTGGATGATTTTTATAATTACTCTTCAATTCATAACAAGTTGCATTAGTTATGAAATAGTATATTTGATATGTAGGAATGATTATTGTGGTGTATTGTGAGTTTTGACTCTCAATTGGGTACGTATCATGGAATTTCTAATTATGCACTATAGGTGTTTGTCAAATTGGCTATTAGCTACTGTATATACTAATATGGATCGATTTATATATATATGAAGCATATATATGAGTCATTATTATATATATATATATATATATATATATATATATATACCTATGTGTGGATATATATTAGATATGTGTGTGCACTTGTGTGCATGTGACAGTGAAGTATATGTGTAGATGTGTGTGTGATAGTGTATTACTGTGTTTAGTGTATTTAGAAGGTGTGCCATTGAGAAGGAGAAGTACAAGGGGATGTCGGTTCACCGCAGCAGTAGCAACATTACTATGCAGTATTTTCAGTTGCACATATTGTGTAGGGAATATGGGTATCATGTACAGGCAACTAGAGCAATTGGTTTGCAATTGTGTGGATAAGCAGTGCACTGTGCAATGTTGTGGTATGAGAGCAAGGTCTGTATGAAGGAGATGAGAGGATGGGAGGAGTGTATCAGCTAGTGTGTGTGTGTGTGTGTGTGTAAGTATAGGTTAATGTGTAGTTTAACACATGAAAGAGTGGTATCAGTAAAGGTATGAGTGATAACCCAGTATCTATTTCAAGAGTGAAGTAGACTAGGTTGCTTGTATCATTACCTGCAGACTTGGGGGTCGGGTAATACCTGAAGGGAGTGACTGCTTAGTATTAGTAACTTAGTTTGGTTACTGCTTGCTACAAGGGGGAGGACTGCACCTTGTGCAGTCCCATTTTTGGGCACATGAAGTGAAGGGTTCTCGAGTCAGGAACAGGTCAGCTGCAGACCTAGGGATGTTCAGGTATCAATAACAACATAAACAATAGTAGGCGGGGTAAACATATACAAGTGCACATCAAGTGTGTGTCATGAGACCAATTAGATCTAATTAGACTTAGATCGGAATTGTGGGATTAGGTACGTGTCAATAATTGGACACGAGTAGAGCGTATCATAGTATCTTGTAATATGGTATGATATTGGGCTCATTTTGGGTGATTTGTGTAATTATTCTTCAATTCCTATTGTAATAAGTTGCATTAGTTATGAAATAGTGTATTTGATAAGTAGGAATAATTATTATAGTGTATTGTGAGTTTTAACTCTCATTTGGGTACGTATCATGGAATTCCTAATTATGCACTATAGGTTTTTGTCGAATTGGTCATTAGCTAGTGTATATTCTAATATGGATCTATTTATATATATATGAAGGATATATATGAGTCATTCATTATTATTATTATTATTATTATTATAATATATATATATATATATATATATATATATATATATATATATATATTAGATGTGTGTGTGTGTGCCATTGTGTGCATGTGACTGTGAAGTATATGTATAGATGTGTGTGTGACAGTATATTACTGTGTTTAATGTATTTATAAGGTATTCCATTGAGAAGGAGAAGTACAAGGGGATATCAAGTTCACAGTAGTAGTAGCAGCATTGCTATGCAATATTTTCAGTTACAGATATTGTGTGGAGAATGTGGGTATCATGTGTAGGCAACTAGAGCAGTTGGTCTGCAATTGTGTGGACAAGCAGTGCACTGTGCAATATTGTGGTATGAGAGCAAGGTCTATATGAAGGAGATGAGAGGATTGGATGAGTGTATCAGCTAGTATGTGTGTGTCTGTGTGTTTAGTGAATGCAAGTATATATTAATGTGTAGGTTGACACATGAAAGAGTGGTATTAGTAAAGGTATAAGTGATATCCTAGTATCTATGGCAAGTATGAAGTAGACTAGGTTACTTGTATCATTACCTGCAGACTTGGGAGTCGACTAATACCTGAAGGGAGTGATTACATAGTGTTAGTAACTTAGTTTGGTTGCAGCTTGCTGCAAGGGGGAGGACTGCACCCTATGTAGTCCCATTTATGGGCATAGGCAGTGAAGGGTTCTCGAGTCAGGAATATGTCAGTTGCAGACTTGGAGAAGTTCAGGTATCAGTAACAACAGATATAGCAGTAGGTGGGGTAAACATATAGGAGTGATAAATGATGAGGGGATCGAGAACTAGTTATGTGTATTGGCTTGTGTTGTGATCGGGTTTGAATAAAGTAGTGAGGGGAGGGGGTGCACTGTCCAGGAACACAGTGCAATACACAGTTCAGTATCAGATGTTGGTGCGTCGGTCGGTATAGCGTAGCGGTGTTTCGATGTAGACCGCCAGCAATATAGCAACGGTAAACCTGGCTTTGGGCATTAGGAGAATGGGTGTGGCAAGTTGCTAGAAGCAACTGCAGGTTAGGGGTGTTCAGGCACATGTAAGTTAACTGATACAAACAGTTGGTGCACATGAACTTGTGCACAGTTTGTGCAAGTGCACAGGTGCTTATATGAGTTGCAGGTTGCGGCATGAAGGACTGAGTGTAGGTAATGTGGTCAGTAGGTTTGGGTATTTGTAACTATCTTAGGTAATAGTGTTAGGCACGAAGGTATTAATATCGGTACTTGAAAGAGTTAGGATACTAGATATTTGACTAGGATGCTAGGTAATGATTCATACCAAGGTGAGGGTACCAAGGTAAGCTAAGGTAATAGTATTAGATCATAAGTAGATTATTAGCATAACTTAAGTAATAGTATATATAGGTCATATATTAATATTAGCTAGTAACCTAGTATTAGCTATATATACCGTAGTTAGTATTAAGGTAATGACTTTTATGATCTAGAAAACCTAGATAGGTCAATACCTTACCTAGTAACCTAGTATTAGCTAGTTAGTGATCAAAGTGGACCAATTAACTTGTATAGACCGTGATCATAGTGCATGATATTATAGACCGTGTAGTGTAATATAAGTGTTATAACGTGTCATAATTTAGATCCGTGTACTAGTCGGGGGTTGGTTAAGTATTAGTGGATATGTGATCATACCTTATAGCCCGTGATTTAGTATTACCCTTGATAGTTAGAAGATCATGCAACTCACGCGTGATCACGCTAGCTCACCTTTTATATATGGGCATGTTAGGGCCAAGCAGATTATATTATCTAACTAATATTTCAAGGCACATTTTATATATTATTTTCTTTATTTCAGTTTATTACATTATTGTTCCTCACCATATATATTGTTCTCAATTCTTGCCATTATTTATCATGATACTTCTTTCCGTGATACATGCTAGTTCAGTTACCTCCATTATTTATTTTTATTGTTATTATTGTTTCAAAGTTTCTATCAGCTATTAGAACTGCTATTTGGATTATACTTTGCTCCAATCCTGACTTGATATATTTTTTAAATGATTCATTAGAGGAATAGTATCCTACGCACTATGGGCCATAAGATGGTAAGCCAGTTGAGTTATCACCCGTAGAGCCTGTTGAGTTAGTACCAGCAGTTGTTGTTCTTGATATCTTATGTATCAGTTAGATACTTTTGGTATTGTATTATTATTTGAGATCTTGTGATGTATTATGACTTTATTTCTTCCCTTCTATTTTATATCATGCCATATCTTCCTCTAGTTTGTTATTGTGATTGAGTATTATTTACCATTATCATATTGTCCTCCATTTGGAGTTGAGATAGCATGACAGATATCTTATACAGATTATGTGAGATGTTTAGATAGCATTATTGACTTAGATAGCATTCTACCGTCGATGCTGCGGCATAGGCTGGACGTACCCACGTACTCGTATCCTTACACCGGGTGCGGGTTGTAACAGACAAACCGAGAGAGTAAACTAAATCCTTGAAGACATGTTGCGACTGTGCATGCTAGATTTGAAGGCCAATTGGGATACATATCTATCGCTGTAGAGTTTGCTTATAACAATAGTTATCAAACGAGTATTCAGATGGCCCCATATGAGGTACTTTATGGACGCAAGTTTCGATCGCCGATATGTTGAGAGAAAGTTGGCGAACGATATGTGCTCGGAGAGGAACTTATTTAACAGGCCATCGTAAAAGTTCACATGGTTCGAGAGAATCTTCGAGTTGCTCAAAACTGTTAGAAAAGTTACGCGGAAGTACATCGGTGAACATTGAAATTCAGGGAGGGTGACCATATCTTCCTGAAGGTGAAACCTATGCGAGACGTGATGCGATTCAGCGTCAAAGAGAAGCTGTCCATGATTTGCTTGACCCTTCGAGATTCTTGAGAGGGTGGCACCAGTGGCTTATCGACTTGTACTACCTTCGGCTTTAGCAAAAGTACACGATGTATTCCATGTTTACCAACTAAGAAGATACGTGCATGACCTGAGTTACATGGGAATTTTGATCAGCTTGAACTGAGTGCCAGCCTATCCTTTGCGAAAGAACCTGTTCAGATCCTGAACAGAAAAGAGAAGACATTGCAAAATCGATCAGTGGCTTTGGTTCGTGTGTTATGGTAGAATCATGCAGTCGAAGAATTGACGTGGGAACTTGAGGAAGAGATGCAGAAGCAGTACGCTTCCTTATTCGATAACCTTAAGGTAGAAACTTTGCTTCAAGTTTCAAGGACAAATTTTTTTCTTAGTGCTATATTATGTAGTACCCCACTCCTAGCGGTTTACTATATAAGGCTTGTGGCTCTATTGACTCAATCAAAATTGAGTATGGGAAGCTTTACAGCAGAATCGATCATGGATAATGCATTAAACCTTTCCAATTGATTGATCGACTTCTGTTGGAATGAGTCCAATAGTTTTTATTGGATTTTTAGTTGGCTTTCTTGTGTTTTTGCTATTTGGTTTTGATGAATGCATTTTCGTGATTGATTTTTAATGGTTGATTATTTAGCCCATTTTTATCGATTGCATGCATTTATTCTAGAGAACTCTATGAGAAAGGAAGATGATAGTTTAACCAAATGTTGGTGCCAATCCAGATAGACGTGTGACTGTTGCCTGAGTAAACAAGCATCATTTTCTCTAGACATTCTTTATTTGTTGAGTAGTTATGTCCCTTCTTCTCTACTCCTTCATGCCAATAATCAATAAAGTTTTCGTATAACCTTGCTAAGTCCGATGATCGATAAAGCCACTAATGTCATAAGTTTCATACCACTATTATAAATCAATGAATTACATTGATAGGAGAAAAGTTCAATTATGTAACACAGAAAAGGATATAATTATTATGTCGTGGTTTGGTGCCATGACTTAGCGGTAAATTGGAATCTATGGGCTACCAATCGAAACAATGAATAAGTATACTAAAATAAGAATGGTTAAATATGCATTGATGCTCTAAATATTTTAATAGCTATTTATGTTATCATATAGTTGTAGATGAATTGTATGGTCATGCACAACTTATGCACAAGGTAGTAAATTTTCTCAAACGAAACCTGTGGCACTGGGGATCGTTCTGCACGAGGAAATAGTAGCGATTTGGTAGCACCGAGTATAAACGAGACATTCATTAAGGCTTGCTACCTGCTTTGAATGGCATATCGTACACCCAACGAAGTCCTATACGACATGTCCATCATGGTGCTACACCACAAATGACCAAAGAGAAATAAATTCATGCTAAAGATGTCTTATGCAAGGGTGGTAAGAAAAATTATGTACTTTATACAGGAATGGCCATTGGTCGAGGTAAGATTCATATATTGCAAAAGATTATATGTGTCAGCACCCTAATTTTCAGAATATTTTTAAAATATTTTCTCGCAAATTTTATGTAATTTTGGAATTTAAAACTAAGGTATTTTGTGATTAAAGGATTTTTAGATAATGCTAAGTAATATTAAAATATTATGAAAATAATATTTTCTAGTGTAAAATGAAAAACTAGACATATGGTAATTTTTCGAAAATTTATTGGACTCCGAAAATATTTATAAAGCCCTAAAAACCCATGATGAATTAAACCGAATTAAACTCGTGTCAAACGCCCAACATCCCCATGAAAGTCGAAGCCAAGCCCAAGGAGCGTTGACCCAGCCCAAATCCTAGGTCAAACCCGAGCCCAAATTTTTGCATGTATAAATACATATTTTCCTAGTTTTTCTCCACAAATAAAAAGAAGAAAATAAATATTAATAAAAATCCCTAATCCCTAAATCCTAAACCTAACCCTAACCGAGCGCCGCCACCCTTTCCCTAACCCCCTCCGGCGAGTCTCCGGCGGAGCACCGCCCAGCCGCCCATCTCCTCAACCCTCCGCCCAGCCGCCTACCCATCTCCTCCCTAGTCGCCCGAGCAGCCGCTCGACCACCACCCGCAACCCCGAGCCCCCATCTCCTTCATCTCCTCCGTCTCCGGCCATCCTTCTCTGCCGCCCTCCAGCACCGACACCCGGCCGCCCTCGCCCTCGATGACCCTCGTCGAGCCCCAACTGCCCGACTCTGGCCCACAGCAGCCAACTAGCCGCTGCCCTGACCTAGCCCGGCCGCCGAGCACCGCCCTGCGGCCACCAAGGCAGCCCCTGACCTCGCCGCTGCCGCCCGCGAGCGCCTCCCCGCTCGCCGCGTCACCCCTTCGCGAAGCCCTAGGCCGACCGTCCGCTGCCCTAGCCCGGACACGATCAGGACACAACCAGGACACGCGGACACGAGGAAATCTCGGTTTCACGGAGCCCTGTTCAGGTAGCGTTTCCTCTCTCCTCGTTGCCCCATTTTCGATTCCGTCAGTTGTGACACGTAAGCTGTATAACCCTCTCGATGTCCGTACAACTCGCTCGGTGCGTTGCGTCCTGTGGTGATCGCGAACCGCGATCCAAAAACAGGAAAATCAACGCCCTGTTTTACCCCAGAACTGAGTGCGCCCCGCCAAACGGGACGACTTGGTCGCACGCGATCTTTATCGAAACGTGCGCGCCATCGATACGGACGTGTGGGATTTCACAGAAGTCGATTTAGATGTGCGTGCACACCGGAATCAACGCGTATCCGCCGACAACGCCCCGTATCCGCCTATTCTAGAACGTACTGTAACTTTATGTACACACGTCGGATCGAGACGAAACTTACGCCATCGGACTCGTAATAATACGCTGGTCCTATGACCCAAGTTTGGTTCGATTCTGAGAACGTTGACAAAATCGAGTATCGTGGGCCCCACAGGCTCCACTTGACGGGCGATTTTATGTTCGGCTCATCAGAATCCAATTCTGAAAGTTCCGTTGGGTTCGTATCATTATTCCTGACTTGTTGACACTAAGTTTGACTAATTTGGAGACCTTTGACCCTGACACGTCTTTCGGTGCAAAGTGGGCCACATGTGGACCCCGCTTTGACCCGAAAATGTCATTTTTGCTCCGGTGTCCAAATTGGACGTAAGAACAGGCGTTTCTAGCTATTTGATATTTTCTGAGACTGTTGGTGATGTTTATTTCAGCTTTTGGAGGAGTACATACATGATCCACTGATACAGGGACAGCTATTGGTATTCAAACCCCAAGCAAGTGTACCTTGCCAAAACTTACAGTTCTTGTTACTTATTTCCTTGGCTTATATATATATATTGTTGTACATGCTTGATCTAGGACCGTGTGACTTTACTTAGCGTCCGATTAATAGTCGGGTGCCAACACCGTACGCGGCGTTGTGTATTGTTATCTAGACATGGATACCGATACCCTATGTTTCTCGTACTTGTCCTATCAAGTACATCATAACCCAGGATACTTGACACTATTCATGAGACAGAGTCTTCTTGAGATATTCATGGTGATTCTGTATAGGATACATGTTTCATGACCTAGACATTATATTGCTAGATCTTCTTATGACTTGATACATTAGTGATTGATCTTACGTGACATGGACATGGGGCCTCGTAGAAATGAGACGTATGATTACATTGGGTTGGGAGAGACACACAAACTACAGGTTGATTATGTCACTACCGTATTTTCAAGAAAAGGGTATTTTGGTTATTTTATAATTAATTAAATATTGTGCATGTTAAATATTTATTTATTGTATTATTTATTTATTATTAGCATGATAAATTTATTTTTTGAACTTGTGTTAGTGGACCTAACTAGTTTAGTTTAGACTCATGGACCAACATGTATTAATTGTTAGAATTGAGCCCAACTAGAAAGCCCATTAATTAGGAGGATGATTAAATTAATTAAACCATTAGACTAGAAGCTTCCCTCCTTAATTAATTTTTTCATAAGAGGCCCCAAGGGATATTTTAGACTTTACATAGTAGCTTGAGGGAGGGGGCAAGTGAGGCCTATATAAAGGGGATGAAAACTTTCTCTCTTTTTATTTTTCATTCCAAATCTAGATCTAAAATTTTCCTCAACTAAATTCCACCAAATCTCTACCAAATTTTCACCCAATTACTTCCCAAATCACTATTGGAGACTAGAAGAGCAAAGATCTAAAAGGAGGAAGTAAGGATCTACAAAGAGGAGTAAGGATCTACAAGTTGGAAGCTAATTTCATCAATTTTGGAGGTTTCATTGGGAATCCATCTCCCAATAGGTATAATTCAGTTTTTGCCCTTAAATTAGGTTCTAAATCTGAGATTTAATCATGAATAATCAACCCATATGTATGTACTACCCATAGGATTTGGTTTTGTGTTCATAGGAGACCTATGGAGAAAGTTATGGTACTTTTTGTGTCAATTTTGGGAGAATTCCGAAAATAACTTTTGTTGTGTGTCAATTGATCCTATAGATCAATTTGGCATATGTTTATGTGTTTGGAGCTAGTGTCGTATCCACAATTGGGTACGTGTAGGTCGTATCCCAACAATTTGGTGATACGTGTTGTTTTGGGGTTTTTTTCTCCGATACGGGACTTTGTACATGTCGTATTTTGACACGGACACATAGATCTATATTTGACACTTTATTTTGTTCATAAATATTATATGTGATTTGTTTGTGTCCTTCGGGATACAATTGGATGTGTGGTGGACTCGTGTCGCATGCGTATCCTAGATCTAGTGGGATACGGTGTGATACTCTCCAATTGTTGTGTGTTTATGTGTAGATCTAATTAATTGTGCTTTAATTCTTGAATTATAATTGTGTATTTATCTATATATATTATATATGTATTATGTATATTTATTATAGTGTTTATTGTATCATAGATCTATGTATTATATATGTATTAATAGAATATATATTATGTAGCTTTCTTCTACATGCATTAATATATATGTTATAATATATGTTAGGGATATAAATATATATATATGTTTTATATAATATATGTGTATGTTTAATTAAGTAATTAAATTATTTATATTTATTATATGATTATTTATATATATATATATATGTATGTAGATATATATTTATAAGTGGTAGCATATGTATATATAATATAGTAGATATATTTATATGTGGTTATATATATAGTTATATTATATATTGTTATGTATTTATATTATTGTATGATTATATATATGTATACATATATGTATAGTTATATATACATATTACTATATGTTTGTGTGTATGTTACTATGTGGTATTTTATACAATTTACTATGTATAAGTGTATGTATAGTTATATATAGTTTTATATATATATTGTATAAATATATATTGTTGGTTATATATATGTATTTAAATATATATTATATAAATATATATGGTGGGTTATATATATGTATTTATATATATATTATATATATATACATATATTTTCAGCGACAGCAGCGAGCCAGAAGTGTCGCAACAGCAGCAACAAATGCAAATAATAGCAGCTTTTCAGCGACAGCAGTCAGCGACAGTTGCAGAAAACTGTCACAAAAATAATAGTGTATCAGCAGAGTATCAGAAGCTTCAGCGACAGTTTTTAGTGACAGTGCAGAAAACTGTCACAAAAACTGTAGTGTATCTATATACACAGCAGCTTTCTGTGACAGTGGACAGGGTATTTAGCGACAGTTTGGCAGTTTTTAATATATTAGATATTAATATATATATAGATATATATGTATATATATATATGGTAATTAATATATATATAAATATGTTCCTAATTGCTATTTGTATTATAGTATACTATATATATATATATTTAGTTGTAGCATATAAATTTATTAAAATAGTTAGTATATTTTAGTTATCAATTGTTATGAGTATGTTTTATATATTATATATTTGTAGGTATGTATGTACGTATATATGTATTAATAGTTAGTGTGTAGTTGGTAGTTAGTATTATTCTATTAGTACATACTATAGTTATATTGGATTGATATATGTAATTATTGATGGATAGTTAGTAGATATATGAGATTTTGGCAATTACCTTGAGATACCAATGTAAGTATCAAGATATACCAAGGTATGAGTAGTAGGTATTGGCATAAGTAATAGGATAGTTGTAAACTAATTATGGGTTGGTATTAAGTTGACTAAAATAAGGTATATAGTATTATATAAATATTAAATGGTAGTTTATAATTATTGTTGGGTAGTTAGTATAAATAAGGTTTTTGAATTTACCTTGAGATGCCAAGGTAAGTATCAAGGTATTGGAGGATAATCAAGGTACTGGATTTGGATATCAAGATAGAAGTTTAGTATTGCGATACCAAGTTGGTTCGAAACCAAGGTATCCATTTAGCATTTGTAGTTAGGATTTTATATATATAATATTGTTTGATATGTACATATGTGTTATATTTATTCCTTGTTTGCGTATCCTGAGATACAGTATCTTAGTATCCTAAGATATAGCTTGTATGGCCTAGATTCGTAGTGTGTGAGCCCAATATCTTTGAGTTAGACTCATGCAACCTAGAAATAGGTAGTTGACCATAATTTGACTATAGTTGACTTAGAGTTGACCTAGTTTGACTTTTGACTTAGAAATAGTTTTATGACCTAGAAATTGACTAGTTTAATTTATTTCTCTTTCCCAAAACTTGTATTAATGTAATATTTCATATATAGGTCTGTGACACCAGTTCGGACATCATTTTTTATCATTTGCTCTGGACCATAGGCGAGTACATTCTCTGATAGTTTCCATTATTTGATTACCACTATAATTCAAGTATTTAGAAATGTTACTTATGATTCTTGACACGATGGTACACGGATTGGTATTATTATTGGATCGTCTGTCATGGAATGTTACCTTGATTATGGAGATGGTATCGGATACTGTCCTTGTTGGTATTGGATAACATTGAATATTGTAGATTAAACATTGGATACATTGGCTAGGGACGTATCATGATTCGATCCATCATATCAGTCAGGGCGGGGGAAATACCAATTAAATATGTGATCAAGAAACTATCGGCTAGTAGTGTAATCATTGGCTACTAACTAACCATGCAATTCACGTATGGTTGAGTTAGCTCCTTAGTGTAATCATTGAATCTCCCAGGCCGATCACATATTTAGTTAGTATCTCAAATCACATAGTTATTGTAGATTCCATTATTCAGTTCATTGATTACCTTATTCTATTCTGACATTATAGCTCATTCCTTTATTCTTGTATGCATTGATTATATTCTGTTGTTAGTATTGCCTATTCTCTCATTGTTCTTGATTATCAGTTATATCCTCATCGTAGATAGCATCTTCTATTCTACTGCTTTATAGTTTTTGTCAATTAATTGGAACTGCTATTGGGTTGTACTTTGCTCCATTCCTGACTGGAAAATATTTTTCAGTGGATCCAGGAGATTGGTGTCCGACATACTACGGACCTCAGCCTATTGATGGTGCAGACTTGGACCCACTAGTTCTGGAGTGACTTTCGAGTGATTTAGCCGGATTCACTAGTTAGCATAGTTAGTTCTCTTTAGCATTTTGGTACCGGATTTGTTTCCGGCATATATTTGTGTTTGGATATTATTTCTATTTGTTGTTGTTATATTTTTAACTGCTTAGTTATGTTAGACTTCTGTGATATCTTCTCGTGCCATAGTAATGTGATTAAGTATTGTGTCGAACTAAGTTGATTATACTCTCATCTTGGAGTTGAGATATTATTGGAGGTTTATGCTTTATAGTGAGATAATTAGATAGTATAGTTGACCAAGACAGCGTTCTACCGCCGATGCTGCGGCGTAGGCTGGGCGTTGTTTCCGACTTGCATCCCTACACTAGGTACGGGTCGTGACACATTTTTAGTGGTGGCCCATGCAGGTCAGGCTTTGCAATATTCCGATGTCGTGGCAGTGCGATGACTTAGTTGTACTACTGCGAGCCTGCGATAGGATATAGGACATAGGATACTAGGAAGAGAGAGGGATACTCAATCACAATTAGGAATTCTAATCTGAATTGAATCGCTACTTTTGATTCTTTCTGAATACTTTTGTCCTTCCTTGATGATATCTTATCTTGTTTCGAATTGATCTCCTTTGTTTCGATATGTCTTCAGGATGCCGCCGAAGACTAGATCCCATCGATCGGGAGCAGTTTCTGCGAGGTCTGCCACCTCTCAATCTTCCACTCAGGCAGTAGGGTTTGTACCTCCTACGAAATCAGTTCACATAGGAGTCTCGGCTGCCTTCGGGGGTTCTCCTCCACCTGTTCCGAGGACTACTCCAGTTGCTTCGGAGGGACTCCCACCACCTCCATTTTCAGGAGATACCGCGCCGATGGTTGCATTGATTAGAGAGATGATGGAATTACAGAGGGCACAGATAGAAGCCCAGCACAGGCAGTCAGATTTGATGCGGCAGAGTATGGAAAACGCTCATCAGATAGCTATAACAGCAGTTCAGAAAGAGGCTCCTCCACAGCCACATGATATTCAGGTCAAGCCAGGCAACATTCAAAATTTTAAGAAGCTTGAGCCTCGAGTTTTCAAGGGTACAGAAGGTATAGTCTATGCTGACGATTGGCTTGAAGATATCGAGCGACTCATGAAGGTGTCCCGTCTTGCGGAGGATCTGAAGGTTGAGGCGGTAGGACTTCAACTGTTCGATGTTGCCCGCACTTGGTTCAGGAATGAGCCAATTCTTACTGATGCGGGTCAGTCTTGGGAGATATTCAAGGATCTCTTTAAGAAGAAGTTCTTTACTCGGACGGACAGATTGGAATTAGGAAGGCAATTTGAGAGCCTTACACAAGGAAGCATGTCCGTAGAGGAGTATGCCGCAGAGTTCGGGAGGCTGGGCCGATTTGTGGAGTACTTGGTAAGAGAGCCAGAAGTTCGGGCTATCCGTTTCCGCGAGGGTCTGAATTGGGAAGTGAAGATTCTCATTCCGTCTTTCTACGAGACGTATTCTGAGATACTTTTGGAGGCACGCAAGGTCGAGCGGGAGTGGAACTTGAAGCCGAAGAGGGACCGTGATATGTTTGGGGGTGACAGTAGCAGTGTGGGACTGGCAAAGAGACCACAGTTCCAGCAACAACAGTTTCCAGTACAATTCGGAGCCTATCAGCAGCAATATCAGATGCCAGAACCTATTGTTGCTCCAGTACAAGCTCCAGTACAGCAGATACCACAGCAACCTCAAAGACAGGTGCAACAAGCTCCTCAATGCACCTATTGCAAGAAGACTGGGCACACTTGGGAGATGTGCCGGAAGAGACTTGGAGCATGCTTACATTGTGGATCAACGGAGCATATGGTGAAGGATTGTCTCTGGACACTTCAACGTCCAGGCCAGGATACAGATCGAGGGCAGAGAGGTGGGGTTAGGCCACCTGTAGCACCACAGATTGCTCATCACCCGCAGAGGGAGCTTCCTCGGCAAGGCGGAGCATTTGCGATGACGGTCGAGGAGACCAATACTACAGGTGGTGGGTTAGAGAGTCTGTTCTTTCTTTCTGTTCCTTTCATCTATTTTGATTGATTGATTCTTTAGTACCTTTTGGATGCTTGTGTTATATAGTTAGTGTAGCTATAGAATACCCTGACAGAGACAACAGTAATAAGACAGGTGGAGACCATGACCATGCATGTTATTCTTTGCATAGGACTGTTCTTAGTGAGATAAGACCTTATTAGACTATGATTGCTGGGGGTTTGACCTAGAAGGAGTACGATCACCCTTAAATTTTGAGGACAAAATTATTTTAAGGGGGATAGACTTGTCACTACCGTATTTTCAAGAAAAGGGTATTTTGGTCATTTTATAATTAATTAAATATTGTGCATGTTAAATATTTATTTATTGTATTATTTATTTATTATTAGCATGATAAATTTATTTTTTGGACTTGTGTTAGTGGACCTAACTAGTTTAGTTTAGACTCATGGACCAACATGTATTAATTGTTAGAATTGAGCCCAACTAGAAAGCCTATTAATTAGGAGGATGATTAAATTAATTAAACCATTAGACTAGAAGCTTCCCTCCTTAATTAATTTTTTCATAAGAGGCCCCAAGGGATATTTTAGACTTTACATAGTAGCTTGAGGGAGGGGCAAGTGAGGCCTATATAAAGGGGATGAAAACTTTCTCTCTCTTTATTTTTTATTCCAAATCTAGATCTAGAATTTTCCTCAACCAAATTCCACCAAATCTCTACCAAATTTCCATCCAATTACTTCCCAAATCACTATTGGAGACTAGAAAAGCAAAGATCTAAAAGGAGGAAGCAAGGATCTACAAAGAGGAGTAAGGATCTACAAGTTGAAAGCTAATTTCACCAATTTTGGAGGTTTCATTGGGAATCCATCTCCCAATAGGTATAATTCAGTTTTTGCCCTTAAATTAGGTTCTAAATCTGAGATTTAATCATGAATAATCAACCCATATGTATGTACTACCCATAGGATTTGGTTTTGTGTTCATAGGAGACCTATGGAGAAAGTTATGGTGCTTTTTGTGTCAATTTTGGGGGAATTCCGAAAATAACTTTTGTTGTGTGTCAATTGATCCTATAGATCAATTTGGCATATGTTTATGTGTTTGGGGCTAGTGTCGTATCCACAATTGGGTACGTGTAGGTCGTATCCCAACAATTTGGTGATACGTGTTGTTTTGGGGGTTTTTTCTCCGATACGGGACTTTGTACATGTCGTATTTTGACACGGACACATAGATCTATATTTGACACTTTGTTTTGTTCATAAATATTATATGTGATTTGTTTGTGTCCTTCGGGGTACAATTGGATGTGTGGTGGACTCGTGTCGCATGCGTATCCTAGATCTAGTGGGATACGGTGTGATACTCTCCAATTGTTGTATGTTTATGTGTAGATCTAATTAATTGTGCTTTAATTCTTGAATTATAATTGTGTATTTATCTATATATATTATATATGTATTATGTATATTTATTATAGTGTTTATTGTATCATAGATCTATGTATTATATATGTATTAATAGAATATATATTATGTAGCTTTCTTCTACATGCATTAATATATATGTTATAATATATGTTAGGGATATAAATATATGTATATATTTTATATAATATATGTGTATGTTTAATTAAGTAATTAAATTATTTATATTTATTATATGATTATTTATATATATATATATGTATGTAGATATATATTTATAAGTGGTAGCATATGTATATATAATATAGTAGATATATTTATATGTGGTTATATATATAGTTATATTATATATTGTTATGTATTTATATTATTGTATGATTATATATATGTATACATATATGTATAGTTATATATACATATTACTATATGTGTGTGTGTATGTTACTATGTGGTATTTTATACAATTTACTATGTATAAGTGTATGTATAGTTATATATAGTTTTATATATATATATTGTATAAATATATATTGTTGGTTATATATATGTATTTAAATATATATTATATAAATATATATGGTGGGTTATATATATGTATTTATATATATATTATATATATATACATATATTTTCAGCGACAGCAGCGAGCCAGAAGTGTCGCAAAAGCAGCAACAAATGCAAATAATAGCAGCTTTTCAGCGACAGCAGTCAGCGACAGTTGCAGAAAACTGTCACAAAAACAACAGTGTATCAGCAGAGTATCAGAAGCTTCAGCGACAGTTTTTAGTGACAGTGCAGGAAACTGTCACAAAAACTGTAGTGTATCTATATATACAGCAGCTTTCTGTGACAGTGGACAGGGTATTTAGCGACAGTTTGGCAGTTTTTAATATATTAGATATTAATATATATATAGATATATATGTATATATATATGGTAATTAATATATATATAAATATGTTCCTAATTGCTATTTGTATTATAGTATACTATATATGTATATATTTAGTTGTAGCATATAAATTTATTAGAATAGTTAGTATATTTTAGTTATCAATTGTTATGAGTATGTTTTATATATTATATATTTGTAGGTATGTATGTACGTATATATGTATTAATAGTTAGTGTGTAGTTGGTAGTTAGTATTATTCTATTAGTACATACTATAGTTATATTGGATTGATATATGTAATTATTGATGGATAGTTAGTAGATATATGAGATTTTGGCAATTACCTTGAGATACCAATGTAAGTATCAAGATATACCAAGGTATGAGTAGTAGGTATTGGCATAAGTAATAGGATAGTTGTAAACTAATTATGGGTTGGTATTAAGGTGACTAAAATAAGGTATATAGTATTATATAAATATTAAATGGTAGTTTATAATTATTGTTGGGTAGTTAGTATAAATAAGGTTTTTGAATTTACCTTGAGATGCCAAGGTAAGTATCAAGGTATTGGAGGATAATCAAGGTACTGGATTTGGATATCAAGATAGAAGTTTAGTATTGCGATACCAAGTTGGTTCGAAACCAAGGTATCCATTTAGCATTTGTAGTTAGGATTTTATATATATAATATTGTTTGATATGTACATATGTGTTATATTTATTCCTTGTTTGCGTATCCTGAGATACAGTATCTTAGTATCCTAAGATATAGCTTGTATGGCCTAGATTCGTAGTGTGTGAGCCCAATATCTTTGAGTTAGACTCATGCAACCTAGAAATAGGTAGTTGACCATAATTTGACTATAGTTGACTTAGAGTTGACCTAGTTTGACTTTTGACTTAGAAATAGTTTTATGACCTAGAAATTGACTAGTTTAATTTATTTCTCTTCCCCAAAACTTGTATTAATGTAATATTTCATATATAGGTCTGTGACACCAGTTCAGACATCATTTTTCATCATTTGCTCTGGACCACAGGCGAGTACATTCTCTGATAGTTTCCATTATTTGATTACCACTATAATTCAAGTATTTAGAAATGTTACTTATGATTCTTGACACGATGGTACACGGATTGGTATTGTTATTGGATCGTCAGTCATGGGATGTTACCTTGATTATGGAGATGGTATCGGATACTGTCCTTGTTGGTATTGGATAACATTGAATATTGTAGATTAAATATTGGATACATTGGCTAGTGACGTATCATGATTCGATCCATCATATCAGTCGGGGCGGGGAAAATACCAATTAAATATGTGATCAAGAAACTATCGGCTAGTAGTGTAATCATTGGCTACTAACTAACCATGCAATTCACGTATGGTTGAGTTAGCTCCTTAGTGTAATCATTGAATCTCCCAGGCCGATCACATATTTAGTTAGTATCTCAAATCACATAGTTATTGTAGATTCCATTATTCAGTTCATTGATTACCTTGTTCTATTCTGACATTATAGCTCATTCCTTTATTCTTGTACGTATTGATTATATTCTGTTGTTAGTATTGCCTATTCTCTCATTATTCCTGATTATCAGTTATATCCTCATCGTAGATAGCATCTTCTATTCTACTACTTTATAGTTTTTGTCAATTAATTGAAACTGCTATTGGGTTGTACTTTGCTCCATTCCTGACTGGAAAATATTTTTCAGAGGATCCAAGAGATTGGTGTCCGACATACTACGGACCTCAGCCTATTGATGGTGCAGACTTGGACCCACTAGTTCTGGAGTGACTTTCGAGTGATTTAGCCGGATTCACTAGTTAGCATAGTTAGTTCTCTTTAGCATTTTGGTACCGGATTTGTTTCCGGCATATATTTGTGTTTGGATATTATTTCTATTTGTTGTTGTTATATTTTTAACTGCTTAGTTATGTTAGACTTCTGTGATATCTTCTCGTGCCATAGTAATGTGATTGAGTATTGTGTCGAACTAAGTTGATTATACTCTCATCTTGGAGTTGAGATATTATTGGAGGTTTATGCTTTATAGTGAGATAATTAGATAGTATAGTTGACCAAGACAACGTTCTACCGCCGATGCTGCGGCGTAGGCTGGGCGTTATTTCCGACTTGCATCCCTACACCAGGTGCGGGTCATGACAGATTATATATATTATGCCGGCGTCTCAGTCTTTCTCTGAGCTAGACGACCACATGATATCACTGCTACCGGCTCCCCAATACAGAGCTTGTAGTAGTTTCTGCCTGAGTTCTAGTGCTGCTCTCATCTTGCATATCACTTAGTTGGTTATATATTTCCCCTATTGATTCATTTATTTGAGACACACAGGCTACAGGTTGACTTTATTATGCTGGCGTCTCAGTCTTTCTCTGAGCTAGGCGACCACATGATATCACAGCTACCGGCTCCCCGACACAGAGCTTGTAGTTGTTTCAGCCTGAGTACTGGTGATGTTCTCACTGGCATTTCACATATATGGTTACACACTTACCCTATTTATTTCATTCACTATTGCACTGTATTTATTTTGGCTTGAGTTATCTTGTACCTTGCTATGTCCCCTGAGGACCTGGATCCGGATTATGTCCCCAGGATTAGCAGAGGAGATCCACCCAGAGTTATACAGGACAGGAGCATTAGCAGGAGCTATACCGACACCCGAAGACGAGACTGTGCCAGAGGACTTCTCCTGAGTATTGGCTTTAGATACTCATTTATTTCTATTTCTATTTACTTTATTTCCAGTCCATTGCATTGATGTATCAGACTTAATCTCGGATTATTCTCCGAGACACTTTTATTGAGATATGTCAGATTATATTTATTTTTCATTTATTCTGGCATTTGATCTGTGATTATCTATTGTGGATGAGATTAGTATAGACTGTGACTTGTATCATTGGACCTATTTATTGTTATACTACAGCTTAAGTATGCCCTGATGGATCCATTAAATTGGGTTTGTCCATCGGTGCGTACTGCTGGCCATTATCACGTGTCCAGTCCCTCGGCATTTTGGGACTGGGGCGTGACATGGTTTTTGTGGTGGCCCATGCAGGTCTACGACTAAATTGTTCAGTTTCAACTTAGGGACCGAGCAAGCCTGCAATAAGAATAGGATAAATTTTTGGATCTCATCCACTTGCTTGAATCGTTCTTGACATCTATATTGGATTCGAATTAATTTCTTGACTTGCATCCTGCCTTGATTCCTGTGCGCCTCTTATTGTTTATTTTGGTTGTTTCTCTTAAAATTTTGAATTATGTGATTGGTAATTAGAACATGACAGTTTAAGTTATTATTGTAGATTATGACCTAATGATTACCCCTTAGCTTAAGTCACGTAATTAGTACCCCCACCTCGATACAAGTTAGATCCCTTACCCTTGACGGCCAGTGACTCTTCTATCCTCACTATCGACACTTGTTCTATCAGCACTAAGACTAAGGCTTAAGACAACCATGACCTATGTAATATAAGAGGATGCCCTAATAGGTACCAAGACCCCTTCTCGTAGACCTAAACAGGAGTTTCTACGGTATCCTTAAAACAATTTCAGTATTAGTTTATTATTCTAAGTTGGGTAGTATGCCTCACAACATAGTACCACCTAGCCCTATTGACCCATTGATGAAGTGAACTAGGATGACACAACTTTAGACTTGCATAAGAAATAGTGTTTATTCATACTGTAGAATTTAGAGGTCCTTGCCCCTATTTGGTTGACTAGCGACTTAGACAAGGATGTTGTATGATGACTGTGGAGATTGTGTAGTCTTTTATTATTATTGCTTATTTTGTTTTTGCCTTTTTGTGAACTTGAAAAAATTTGTACCTCCTTTCATCCTCATCTAGCGTACTTATATTTCATATACTACCTTGACTTATGCTGCTATATTATAGCCTAGTTTTTGCAAGCCTATTCTTTATCAAGCTTGTTCATGACATATGTGTTATTGGGGCCTGATCAACCCTACTAATACAATTGTCTATTCAGAATTAATGTATTACGGTCTGATCAACCTTAGTGCATTTTGGTTCACTCTTCGCACGACTACTTACGTGGATTGAGATATATAGTTGACTAGTATACTTGCCCTCTAGATATGTCTGAGCATATTGTATCGGTTACATAACTGTACTAATACGAGCAGGCAAACAAAGGATTACCAAAATAGGATTTCAATCCACAACTGCTTTGACAATTCTCATTTGAACTCTTTAAAATGCCTTGGCCCCGATACTTCTATTCTATTACGCTGCCCTTGAACTCTTTATTATTGGTCTCCGTCTTCCCTTATTTCGGAAAGACGAAACCTCGTGCTTGGTATAAGTTTGATACACAAAGAGTACTAGATATACCCCATAGGCCGATCACATACTTGAAGATTATTCTTTCGTAATTAAGGATATATCATATGTGATATAATCAGCATTGAAGTTTTGAGGATTGAATGATATGAGTAATTATACTAAGGAATATTTTCTTAAGGTATATAGACTTGTGTGATAGATGGGTAAATTCCAAGTTGGATAGCAGTGCATTATCAACTCGAGAGGAATTTCTTTTAGATTATGATCGAACAAGATTAGATTGGGAGAGGTTCAAACCATTTTAATTTTGAGAACGAGATTGTTCTACGTTGACTGGATTGTGAAACCCCCTCACCTAAGAATTAGACCTACTTGGCTTAGATAGTGAGACTGAGGCTAGCTCAAATCCACTTAGAAATAGAACACGATATTTTTATTTAGTTTTACAACATGGTATCACTTTGTGCACCTTACTATTGCTTCGATAATTGGAGCACTTCACTAGTCACTGTCCTCCTACAATTCTACACCCTTGTCCTAGACGTGACCATCACCCAATTTCCATCTTTGTGCAATTTTTTAATTGTTGGGCGCTTTTATGCAAAAGAGCATTTAGGTGTCCACACTATTGAACATGACACATGAAGAAACCGATTTTTCGCTCATGTGGATTTTTCCCATGATTTTTGGAATATGCATCGCGCAACTTCGCCCACTCCGTTAAACCCAGCCTTGCATTTTAACCAATGCAAATCTTATACCATCCTTGTCTCCTACCGTGGCTTAATTTTAATTTCGAGGACAAAATTTTTATAAGTTGGGTAGATTGTCAGCACCCTGATTTTCAGAATATTTTAAAAACATTTTCTCGCAAATTTTATGTAATTTTGGAATTTAAAACTACGGTATTTTATGATTAAAAGATTTTTAGATGATGCTAAGTAATATTAAAATATTATGAAAATAATATTTTCTAGTGTAAAATAAAAAACTAGACATATGGTAATTTTTTGGGAATTTATTGGACTCCAAAAATATTTATAAAGCCCTAAAAACCCATGATGAATTAAACCGAATTAAACTCGTGCCAAACGCCCAACATCCCCATGAGAGCCGAAGCCAAGCCCAAGGAGCGTTGACCCATCCCAAATCCTAGGTCAAACCCGAGCCCAAATTTCTGCATGTATAAATACATATTTTCTTAGTTTTTCTCCACAAATAAAAAGAAGAAAACAAATATTAAAAAAATCCCTAATCCCTAAATCCTAAACCTAACCCTAACCGAGCGCCGCCACCCTTTCCCTAACCCCCTCCGGCGAGTCTCCGGTGGAGCACCGCCCAGCCGCCCATCTCCTTAACCCTCCGCCCAGCCCCCTACCCATCTCCTCCCTAGTCGCCCGAGCAGCCGCTCGACCACCACCCGCAACCCCGAGCCCCCATCTCCTTCATCTCCTCCGCCTTCGGCCATCCTTCTCCGCCGCCCTCCAGCACCGACACCCGGCCGCCCTCGACCTCGACGACCCTCGCCGAGCCCCAACCGCCCGACTCTGGCCCGCAGCAGCCAGCCAGCCGCTGCCCTGACCTAGCCCGGCCGCCGAGCGCTGTCCCGCGGCCACCAGAGCAGCCCCTGACCTCGCCGTTGCCGCCCGCGAGTGCCTCCCCGCTCGCCGCGTCACCCCGCCGCGAAGCCCTAGGCCGGCCGTCCGCTCGCCTAGCCCGGACACGACCAGGACACGATCAGGACACGACCAGGACACGCGGACACGAGGAAATCTTGGTTTCACGGAGCCCTGTTCAGGTAGCATTTCCTCTCTCCTTGTTGCCCCATTTTCGATTCCGTCAGTTGTGACGTGTAGGCTGTATAACCCTCTCGATGCTCGTGTAACTCGCTCGGTGCGTCGCATCCTGTGGTGATCGCGAACCGCGATTCAAAAACAGGAAAACCAATGCCCTGTTTCACCCCAGAACTGAGTGCGCCCCGCCAAACGGGACGACTTGGTCGTACGCGATCTTTACCAAAACGTGTGCACCGTCGATACAGATATGTGAGATTTTACAGAAGTCGATTTGGATGTGCGTGCACACCGGAATCAACGCGTATCCGCCGACAACGCCCCATATCCGCCTATTCTGGAATGCGTTGTAACTTTGTGTATACACGTCGAATCAAGACGAAACTTGTGCCATCGGACTCGTAGCAATACGCTGGTCCTGTGACCCAAGTTTGGTTCGATTCTGAGAACGTTGACAAAATTGCGTATCGTGGGCCCCACAGGCTCCACTTGACGGGCGATTTTGTGATCGGCTCATCAGAATCCAATTCTGGATGTTCCGTTGGGTTCGTATCATCGTTCCTGACTTGTTGACACTAAGTTTGACTAATTTGGAGACCTTTGACCCTGACACGTCTTTCGGTGTAAAGTGGGTCATATGTGGACCCCGCTTTGACCCAAAAATGTCATTTTTGCCCCGGTGTCCAAATTGGATGTAAGGACAGGCGTTTGTAGCTATTTGATATTTTCTGAGACTGTTGGTGATGTTTATTTCAGCTTTTGTAGGAGTACATACATGATCCACTGATACAGGGACAGCTGTTAGTATTCAAACCCCAGGCAAGTGTACCTTGCCAAAACTTGCAGTTCTTGTTACTTATTTCCTTGGCTTATATATATATATTGTTGTATATGCTTGACCTAGTGTCACGCCCCGATCTCCCGCAGGCTAATCGGCCGTTCCCGCTAGGCGGGAATCACCCTCGCCAGCGCTCCCGCGGAACGATCGCTTGACCCATCCGGGCGTGATGCCGCACGAGCGTGAACCACGCCCGTGCAAGGCCATGATTCATTGGCTGGCCGTAAGAGTTCTAAGCCATAGAGTCGCACAGATTGTCCGAGTGCAGCGGAGTCATGAACGCATAGCGATTCGGTAACAAGTTCTCTAAGTTGACAAATATAGCGGAAGCATTGAAACACAAGTTGAAGTAAAGCAAGCTCTTTTATTGATATAAACATGTGTTACAGACGACGTATAGCCGAGATTACAAGTCGCTCAAGCCTCTTTCTCTGAAACATAAAATCGTGCCAAGCGGCTACAATAGTGGAATGATCGTACAGGCGATGATCAGGCGATGTTCACAACATTATGTCTTGTATATGTGCTTCAGTTTCAGACGCACCGTTGCAAGGCTTCAGAGGGAAACTCCTGGCCTTAGCACGCACAAAGGAGGCGTCCGCACCGAACGAGGTTCTCCCGCACCCTGCATACATACTGGTGGATTATCAGTACATTGAATGCACTGGTGGGGAAGCGACTCGCCCGCTCGACAAATCCAAACACATAATACAGGTTTCGTGCACAACTATTAAGTTGTCTTTCTAGTTGCCTTAGGATCAGTTTCATGCAAACATTGGATAGCTTATCGTGTCGGGCAGTGCGCCGTGCGATGTTTGAGGAAACACGGCGAGACTTACCAACTTACCATTTCTCCTTCCCTGTCCAAGGCAAACATGATTAATTCAAGCACGGTAAGCATAAACATTCAGGAGGCATAGCATATGCAAACACGAGGGTTCTTATAACATGATCGTTCAGGTGTTAAGTTATTCATTGATGCTATGCAATGACTCGCACGCGGATAGCCGCTAAACGAGGATGTCTTATCTATATGAACATAAGTCGCTGGCGTAGCCATTATGGACGGTTCACAGTCTCAAGATACAGAATGATATGCAACGCAGGTGGCGAGCCCCGCTGTATAACACCTTGCCCCATAACATACGACTGCTAATACGTCCCGTCCGGATCGGATCGGTCCCAGTGCCCCAGTGACCGTCCGCGGAACTCAACATAACATATCTTGTGCACAAGTTGTCCGCGATAATGCAGGTCAGGGTCTATCCATATTCCATAGCTTGACATGATAATCATGAAACTTAAACTTAATCTGAACGAGCATATTGCTCCACGAGCTGGGATTCCATCAGTACATAACACGATCCTCGTTCAGATGCATACATAGCATGATTATCATTCAAGTGTGATTCACGTTCAGTATTCATTCTTGCTTAATGCATTCCCCTGGTTCGGGGATATGCCTTGGTGACCTAATGGTCCCGGATACTTGCAGGTTCATTTGCACAGAAGGACTATTTGATAGTCTCCTGGCTAACAAGAATGCATACACAATACAATCACGTTAAACATTCGTAAGCAGGCAAGCACGCGTTCTAAGGGACATAAACAGACACGTTTGCTCGGACCCGAAGGTAAGCCGAGAGACGAAACCGTTAGGGGACTTAGCATGCGAGGGTTTGAATACAAGCAGTATTTCAATTTCTATGTTCTAGCATAAGCAATACAAATTGGGATTATTCCCTTAGCTAGGTGCGTTAGATTTATTAGCATGCAGGGGGTGAATCACCTAGCGACTAGCATGAATATTCTAGATTTTTATGTGTGTTGGCTAAGCAAAGACAAGTTCACCGTAGCCACCCACCTTAGCGATGATTCGCCTCGGTAGAGCAATACGTCAAACGAGCCTCTGAAAGTCCAAGCCGGATTCCTGTAGGGACAAGTCTGGATATCTTTTGCTTCTCGTTGAGGCAAGGCGGGTCGGGACAGTTGCACTATTGCCGTTTGAATCGGCAGTCCGCTTGAACGGAACGGGGTGTTACACCTAGGACCGTGTGACTTTACTTAGTGTCCGATTAATAGTCGGGTGCCAATACCGTACGCGGCGTTGTGTATTGCCATCTAGACATGGATACCGAGACCCTATGTTTCTCGTACTTGTCCTATCAAGTACATCATAACCCAGTACACTTGACACTATTCATGAGACAGAGTCTTCTTAAGATATTCATGGTAATTCTGTATAGGATACATGTTTCATGACCTAGATATTATATTGCTTGATCTTCTTATGACTTGATGCATTAGTGATTGATCTTACGTGACATGGACATGGGGCCTCGTGGAAATGAGACGTATGATTATATTGGGTGGGGAGACACACAAACTACAGGTTGATTATATATATTGTGCCAGCGTCTCAGTCTTTCTCTGAGCTAGATGACCACATGATATCACTACTACTGGCTCCCCGACACAGAGCTTGTAGTGGTTTCAGCCTGAGTTCTAGTGCTGCTCTCATCTTGCATATCACTTAGTTGGTTATATATTTCCCTATTGATTCATTTATTTGAGACACACATGCTACAGGTTGACTATATTATGCCGGCGTCTCAGTCTTTCTCTGAGCTAGACGACCACATGATATCACAGCTACCGGCTCCCCGACACAGAGCTTATAGTTATTTTAGCCTGAGTACTGGTGATGTTCTCACTGGCATTTCACATATATGGTTACACACTTACCCTATTTATTTCATTCACTATTGCACTGCATTTATTTTGGCTTGAGTTATCTTGTACCTTGCTATGTCCCTTGAGGACCTGGATCCGGATTATGTCCCCATGATTAGCAGAGGAGATCCACCCAGAGTTATACAGGATAGGAGCATTAACAGGAGCTGTACCGACACCCGAGGACGAGACTGTGCCAGAGGACTTCTCCTGAGTATTGGCTTTAGATACTCATTTATTTCTGTTTCTATTTACTTTATTTCTAGTCCATTGCATTGATGTATCAGACTTAATCTCGGATTGTTCTCCGAGACACTTTTATTGAGATATGTCAGATTATATTTATTTTTCATTTATTCTGGCATTTGATCTGTGATTATCTATTATGGATGAGATTAGTATAGACTGTGACTTGTATCATTGGACCTATTTATTGTTATACTACAGCTTAAGTATGCCCTGATGGATCCATTAAATTGGGTTTGTCCATCGGTGCGTACTGCTGGCCATTATCACGTGTCCAGTCCCTCGGTATTTTGGGAATGGGGCGTGACAATATGTTCCACTGCTTAAGTGTTGCCTATATCAACGGTTTCCTACGAAAATGTTGCACATATAATATTGCCTATTAAACTGTTTCTTTAATTCAGAAGTGTTGGTTTAGGAGAGTGGGCCAGTTCTGCTCACCAGTACAAGTTAAGTACTGATCCGCATCTCTTTAGGCAACCCAGGTGACCAGGGTACTGTGGCCTCTCAAGGGAGATAAAGCTTTTATTGTAGTTCTTTTCAAGCTTCTTCCTATTTCAAATTATTCCAAGATTTCTAGTTGCTACTTTCAAGTTTCAAGAATGTAATAAAGGGGCATAATATATGGGATAAGAACATTATTTTCTGTTAGCCTATCAGTCTTTTCTTTTATGAAAAAGCTTTGTGAGCCGTTCAGGCATTTCATTTTTGTACTAAAAAAATTGTACCATATTGCAATAAATTAATAAAAGAATTATTTTTTTATACAAATGTGCATTTTATAATCTTCTACCGTGTTATGGAACTGTTTAGAAAAGATTTTGACACATGTGCACATTCTTTCCTTGTAAAAGTGCATTCCCAGACTTCTACGACATTATGCCCTAGCAAGGACGAACAGTTCTGCGGAATTGAATATAAGGAAAAATTAATTCTGTGGAACCGGAACATGACAAGGTACGTATCTACTCGCCCTACTATAGAATTGTAAGTAAAGCGAGGTACGTGTCTACTCACCCACTATACCATATTCTTTTTAGATAGTTCTGTGGCACCATGCCCTTTCGACATCAGTTGACGTTTCGAACAACAACTGCACACTTTGCTTGATGAAGCATCCTTATGATTCTTGTGCACGGATGCACCTTTCCATCTCTCGCCTACTAGCAGTTCTGTCATATTGTGCCAAAACTGCTCACCTCGCTTAACTAAGCATTCTCGTTCGATACTCGTGCGCTTGATGCACGCCTCAATATACTTTATTCCAATGTTTTATCTTAGTATCCAATACATGTTATGACTTATGTTTCTTTGAGCCATGTATACTGAATCTATGATATCGCTAGCTCATAACTGATGTATTTTGTTAAGCTTGAAGGAGTAAAGGAGAAGGGTCAGGGTCCGCTCACCTTATACTCATCTACTTTATCGTTCTGTCGAAACAACATAGCCCATTGCTTCGCCTGAGTCGATACAGCATATCCCCAATTATTTTGGTCTAATGTGAAGCATGATTTACTTAACTGGTATAACTATGTGAGTAGAACGTGCTTCTCAATCATCCGATCCGAGAAAATTCAAGGAAGACTGCACCATCGCTAAGTTTTGCTATTTCTACACTTCTCTGAATGAATCAATCGCAGGATGTATGACTTCGTACTTCTGCCCGCATCAGGGAAAATTATCGACCCTAGAAAGTTTCGCGTAAAGCCTGCACATGAAACCAAAACTCGAATCAATACTTGTTCCCAAATTCGATTTATTAAAATACATCTAAACACAATATCTTGTTTCAATCCGACTCAGCATAATGCACCATGCGGAGCAAGGCATTATAATATGATGGACATATACTCCCATGAGCCTTAGATAAGGAAGTTATAAATTTAGGTGGCTGCCTTATGCTGCTACAAAGCAGAGAACTTGGGCGAGCCTATGTTCCCCATCTTGTCATGTCCCGATAGTCGAGCTTATTTGTTGGGTTAAAGATCCAGTGTGAAATGATGGTGCTCTGACTATAGTCATTCTTGATGTGGACATAGCTTTTTCTATTTTTGAGTAAGAAAATATTGTTGATGCTCTATGCATTAGGTGCTTTGGCCTTATTACCTTACTGTTATGGTGTTTGTGCATAGAGTGTGGAGGTCGCATGATTCAGTTCTTATCTATTCGCATAAAAATGGTATTTTTTTAAGTTCGCTCAGAGGACCAGAAAGGGATCCTGGGCAGGGCCCATAGGTGATGGATGGTCTCTTGGTGGTGGTTAAGAAGTGGGTGCCTTCCTTATCTCTAGAATGGGTTTTCTTTACTTCTGCTCCTATCTCGATTTGTTTCCTATAGCTCCCATTACAACTATGGAATGGTTGCCATAAGCTAGCATGCATGTGTTATAGGGGTGCCTATTTTAATTAATGTGGCTACGACCAACCGACTACGAGTGGAGATCATAGCTTACCGTTCCTTTCTTGAGACAGTCCCTATTGTTGTTCCCTGATGGAAGCCTATTCTTGTAACCTATGTTGTTTAAGTAGCCCCTGTCATCTCCTGGTTCCTTAGAATCAAAAGGTAGCCACTGGACGTGATTTGATAAAATTTTAGATTATACTTATTCAGGGCAAGAAGATACACAATCAATGATGTATCTCAAAACAACGACATTGCAGAAAAAATAATAGAGTCAAAAGAAAGTAACAACAAAATATATGAAACAAATATCTTTATTGATAACTGTAGTTGATCACAAGGATCTCAATAGCCAACTGGATATGTTGACTTGGTTTACAAAACTCATGATCACTCTTTCTCATAAAGGATTTATATCATTCCAAACATCATGTCTTCTATATCCAATCAAACATCCTTGGCCGAATATCTTTATGTCCCCAATCTGATGTTCCGACGCCTTGGTACAACCATGCAAATCTTTGTACCTAGAGAATTGGGTATCAGTAAACTTGGGAATGCACTGGTGAGTAAGGTAACCCACTCACCTAAACCAAAACTAAATAATCATTTAAAGCATATAGTTTATAAGGTGAACATGCTATTAGAACTAGATTGATTACAGTTCATACCCATGTCATATAATGAAGACATGAAGCATGTATTCATTTTATACTTAATAGCATAAGTAAAAATAGGAAACATATAAACCACGCCACTGATTGATTACAGTTTATATCGATGGCATATAATGAGACAAAAAACATGTATTCATATTATACTTGCTAGCGTAAGTAAAAACAAGAAACATATAACTACGCCACTTAATAGTGACTTCTTACCAATACTGGTGTGCCCATTCCTGTACGCGAAAGAGATGACATTTATCCCCCCTGTATAAGACATATGTTAGCATGCCACCTATATATATGAACATTACTGGCTTTATGAGCCATCTTGGATTACATCTCTAGTAAGATGACGATCACTTCAGACTCGGGTTGTAAGCCCTATCGAAGGTCCTGAATACCAGTATTACGACGTACCCCTCTTGTCCTAGTAGCAATCCCAACTGCAGGTCCCATAACACCCTATGCTTTGAAGCACGTTCTCCTTGTTTCCTCCTGTAATGCCCGTATTTTAAAAATCTAAAATTAATAATTATTTTTGTCAACTTAATTTAGCTGTTAAATATATTTTAGTTAAATTTTCTAATTGGTATTTGGTTTAGTGCTTAATTACATTTAGTAACGACTTAGAAAGGAACTTCCAAAATCTTTTAGATATTTTTAATCCTAAGTAACTTAGATTCCTTTCCAAATGGAATTCAAATTCAAATTGGAATTAGAAAATGACAAACTTGTAATTTCATAACAATCCAATATAACTACACATGGCCGTCCACTACACCTCTATTATTTCCCTTTATTTTTTTTATTGCACTCTATCTTCTTATCGACTCCATTCTGCAATTTTCCCAAACCCTAATTCTCTCTCCACCATTTTAATTCAACCCATAAACTTCTTCCAAAGAGGAGTGAAAGCAAGGGAGCATCAAGGAAAGCTTGGGAAGAGTACAAGCAAGGTAGATCGTGTCAAATTCATCTTCCTCGTATCTTCAAATTCGTAGATCTTTATTGGAGATCTACTCAAAATAGGTAATTATTCTTTTTCCCAAATTTCTATGGTATAAATTCCTAATTGAACAAGTAGGAACCCCCAATTAGAAGATATGACCCTCTAGGTGATGAATTAGGTTATAGTGGACCAATTTCTATTAGATTTAGGATCTAGAATGGTGAATTTGGGATACCTATGAATTTTGTCCACCAAGTATTTGTGTTGTGTCCCCAAAAGAATTTTGTGTCTAATTTTGGTTTAAGCTTTTGTCCATGTGTCCTAAATAGGATATTAAGAGTTTTTGTCATGATACTTTAGGATATGTATGGTTAAATTAGTAATTCGTCTATAAATTGTGTTCATATGTGTCAATTATGTATAAGTGTTTGATTAGATACATATAATCATTATGTTTTTAATGTCAAATTACTATATATTTATATTGGAGAGTAATATAGGATTTGTTGCCTTCAAGGTGTTTGTATCAATGGTTTTATGCATAAATTAGATAAGGTTGTTCATATAAAATTTAGTTTATGAGTTGTATCCATGTATCCTATTGTGTACCATAGATTGGTGTTGGTATCATGGCTTAGGTGTTTGTATATCATTTTGTATCCTAGAGATTGGTATCCTAAAGTTTTGTATCCTACATGGATGTTTGTATCTTACATTTGAGTAGGATTTTTGTGCTTGTGCACATGTGTGTAGATTTGTATATATACTAGTGGTATCCAATTGGTATTCAGGTTATGCATGTATGTGTGTGTAATCATGGACTGTGCATATGTGTGAATTCTGTACATAGAGTGTGGGGAGAGGTGTGCACAAGTGTCCAGTGGTATCATACTATGTAGACAACAGTTGGCAGCATGTAGTAAACTTTATTTCCACAGGCAGATGCAATACAGGCAACAACAGTAGCTGTGCATTCTGTACAGCTATAGTAGAAGATTTTGTATAGGACATGCAGTGTAGAGCATTTACAGGCATGCAGAAGCAGATGCTTGTTGTATAGTGCAAGCATCATAGGCAGTAGCTTCTGCCGATTGCATAGTAGTAGCATTGTCACCAGTAGTGCAATACATAAAGCATACATTGGCAACATGTAGCTCCTGCAGCAGCAAGCATAGGAAGTGGGTAGTTCACAAATGTGCACAATGAATGAGTGAGAATCAACGATATAGTTAGTATAGTGTTATGGGTATTTGGGATATGAGTATCCTACTATCAAGTGGGTATAGTATCAATGTGATACTAGGATACTTGGGTATGTGAGAATCAACGATATATATATATATATATATATATATATATATATATATATATATATATATAGAAAGATAGCAGTCGCACAACACACGTATGGGGCATCGTACTTACTCCATAACCATTTATATGTTGAACGTGGTATTTTAAAACACTTAGATAGGTGCAGTTTCTCTAGTTTTACTCTATACTTGTTTTCACATGCCATGCTTGCTCGTGTTACTTGTTTTCCTTTACTTGACATGTCATGATTGTCGTGTTTACTTATTTCTTTCTACTTGTCATACAATAATTCTAGTTTTACCTGTTTATCATGTATTTTATATGTTATTTCTTATTTTCTAGTTTTTATCATGTTATGAATATTCTGTCAAGTATGTACTTTGCTCAATCCTGGCTGGATAATATTTTTAAGTGACTATTATGAGAACTAGTAGTACCCTACTTACTATGGGCCACAAAAGGACTATATAGTTGAGCTTGATCCTACCCTTTAGAAGGATCATGGAGTGATCGCAACGGATATCTCGGCTGCTACTATCTAATTTAGCTTAGTTTATAGACTTTAGTATTGACCAAATTTGTCTCTAGAGTTTCACAAGACTTATGGGATTTATTTGACATTTGGATTCTATAACTTATTTGGGAGTTTACCTAAACTCTGGACTTGAGCCACTATGTGGTATTTCCTAATATTCTATCTTGCATTATCTTACCTTAGCATTTTGATTTTTTATTATAACTATTTCATATATTACTTGCCTTCTACGGGATATATTTACTATTTATTGCATAGGATTGTGGATATTATTTGTGGATGTTTAGACATTATTCTATCATCGATACTATGGCGTAGACTGTATTCATGCCCAAATTTTTGATTGCGGGTCATGACATATTTTATGGTAGCCTATGCAGGTTAGACTTCGCAACTAGTACGATGTCGTAGTAGTAATTATGACTAGATTACTATTACGAGCCTGCAAGAGGATATAGGTTTTTAGGAATATAAGAGTACTCAAGCACAATTATGAATTCCACTATGACTTGAACTTTCTAACATCTATCTAATTCTGAATAAATTGATACCTTTCAAATTATGGCCATTCTTGAATAATATCTTATCTTGTGCCATATTGATGACTTTTTGTTATTTCTAACATGTCCTTTTAAAATGGCACCCAAGACCAGAGCAAGTTGTTTGGGAGCAGCTGAAGCTTTAGAGAGATCGTCGACTTCCTATCCGGCGACTCGGGGAGCGACTGGTGGTCTTCCTCTACCTCCACTAGTTCAGGAGGCAGAGTCAGCTGCATTTGAGATCCTTCCTCCACCTCCACCATTTACAACTCAGGGAGGAGTACCATTTCCATCATCCTCTGTTGGCATACCTGTTGATGGGATGCATCTATTTGAGCTCCTTAGAGGCATGATGGAGGCACAGAGGGAACATGCCGAGGCTCAAAGGGAGTAGACTGAGGTGATACGGGAGGGTATGGAGAATGCCCATCTCATAGCTTTGGCAGTCATAGAGAGGGTTACACCTTTGCAGCCACAGCCCACTCAGCCTAAGTAGGAAACATCTAGGACTTCAACAAGATTGACCTACTGGAGTTTAAGGGGACTGAGGGCATACTGTATGCAGATGAGTGGCTTGAGGAAATCAAGCATATTATGTGGGTTGCCTGCATTCCTGAGGACCTAAAGTTTAAGGGTTTTGGCTTGCAGCTTCATGATATTGCCCATATTTGGTTCAAGAATGTGCCTAGGATTGCAGTAGCATATCTGACTTGGGGACAGTTCAAGGACCTCTTCAAGAGGAAGTTCTTTCTCGCAGTAGTCAAGGGTTTTCTGGAGAAGAAATTCCTGAACCTGGAGCAGGGCAGTTTATCTATTGATGAGTATGCTACAAATTTAGCAAGCTGTGTTAATTTGCAGAGTATATGGTCAAGGACCCTGGGGATCGAGTATGTAGATTCTGGCAGGACTTGGCCAAGGAGATCCAAGTTTATATCGTCGTGAGTACCATGACTTACACAAGGATCATAGTTGAGGCTCAGAGGGTTTTGGTGGATTTGGACCTCAGGCCCAAGAGGGACCATGATTCGTTCGGGGGCGGTAGTAGCTTGATATTAGCAAAGCATCCCCAAATTCATCAGAGGACCTTCCAACACCAGCAGTAGTACCATCCTCCAGCTAGAACTCCAATTTAGTAGCAACCATAGAGGAAGATACACCGGGAACCCCTTGTGCTTACTACAAGAAGACCGGGCATACTTGGAATTTTTATAGGAGGAGGCTCGGGGTATATTTGTTTTGTAGATCAGCTGCATATCTAATATGGGAGTGTCCAACTACGTCAGCTTTGGGTCCAGCTCCTGCTAAGAAAGGACCGATTAGGCCCCCAATGGTTCAGCAGCAAAGGGGCCTACAACTCCCCACTTATTAGCAATATTTTGTCCAGCATCAGCAAAGAGGAGAACCTCAACAGGGTACAGCTTTTGCTATGACAGTTGAGGAGACCGAGCCCAATGGTGATGTGATCACAGGTTCTATACTTCTTGACTCATTTCTAGCTATAGTTTTATTTGATTTTGTGGAGAATCTCATAGTTTTATATCTATAGCTTTTGTGCTTAAGCATAACTTAATAGCATAACCATTGTGTAGGAGTTGCAAGATCATGACTAGATGAGACATTATCCTAGTCAGTGATGCTTGCAAGGGGCATCGTGTCACCTTAGGAGGCCGAGATTTGTGTGCTAGCTTATTCGTAATGCTACTTCCGAGTTTCGATATAGTCCTCGGGATGGATTGGTTCAATATGCATTTTGCTAGCATAGATTGTCGCGAAGATCATGCATTATTTTGTCTTCCATGAGAGCCTGATTTTGATTTTGCTAGAGGAGTTATAGACCAGGGTGATAGGATTATTTGTGGAGCTATGGTAGAGGAGAAGGAATTGCCTCATCCTCTTACTAAAGAGTTACTAAATGTGTTCCCCGAGGAGTTGACGAGATTTCCACTGGATAAAGATGTTGAATTCTCGATCAATTTAGTGCCTGGAGCAGAGCCGGTATCGCAGCATGTTTACAAGATCAACAATAATGATCTAGTAGAACTGAAGAAGCAGGTTGATGAACTGCTGGACAAGGGATTCATCAAATCTAGTTCTTCGCTTTGCGGAGCTTCGGTATTATTTGTGCCAAAGAAGGATAGGACGGTGCATATGTGCATCAATTATAGAGCTCTGAACAACCTCACTATCAAGAAAAAATACCCGATGTCGAGTATAGATGATTGCTTCGAATATTTGAGCAGTTTGAAAGTATTTTCGAAGATTGACTTGAGGTCTGGCTATCATCAGGTAAAGGTGAAAAAGGAGAATATTTTGAAGACTGCATTTTGGACAAAAAATGGTTAGTACGAGTCCTTAGTGACGCCGTTTGGGTTGACTAATGCCCCAACGGTTTTCAAGAACTTGAAGAATAAGGTATTCCATCAATACCTGGAAAAGTTGGTAGTGGTGTTCATTGATGACATACTCATATATTCGAAGATGCTGAGGAGCACAATGAGCATTTGAGGATAATGCTAGAGACCCTCGGGAAGGAGAAGCTCTATGAAAAAATCTCAAAATATAAGTTCTTCTAGGACAAAGTGGAGTTTCTCGGGCATATGGTGACTAAATATGGGATATCAGTAGATCCGAAGAAGATTTCTGCGATAGAGTCTTGGACTACCCCGAGATCTGTTGCAGAGATCAGAAGCTTCTTATGATTTGCTAGATAATACATGAAGTTTGTGAAGGACTTCTCTCAGATTATGAAGCACAAGAAAGGTGGATAGTATCCAATTCATCTTTTTCGTGTCCTCAAATTCATAGATCTTCATTAAAAATCTAATCCCAATAGATAATTGTTCTTTACCCCAATTTTTATGGTATAAATTCCTAATTAAAAAATAGGAACCCCCAATTAGAAGATATGACCCTCTAGGTGATGAATTAGATTGTAGTGGACTAATTTTTATTAGATCTAGGATGTAGAATGGTGAATTTATGATACCTACGAATTTGTGTCCACCAAGTGTTTGTGCTATGTCCCCAAAGGGATTTTGTGTATAATTTTGGTTTGAGCTCGTGTTCATGTGTCCTAAATAGGCTACTAAGAGTTTGTGTCATGATACTTTAGGATATGCATGGTTAAATTAGTATTTCTTCTATAAATTGTGTTCATATGTGTCAATTATATATAAGTGTTAGATTAGATACATATAATCATTATGTTTTGAATGTCAAATTGCTATATATTCATATGGGAGAGTAATATAGGATTTGTTGCCTTCAAGGTGTGTTTATATCAATGGTTATATGCATAATTTAGATAGGATTGTTCATATAGAATTTAGTTTATGAGTTGTATCTATGTATCATATTGTGTACCATAGATTGGTATTGGTATTATGGAGAAGGTTTTTGTATATCTTTTGGTATTCTAGAGATTGGTATCATATAGGTTTGTATCCTATATGGATGTTTGTATCTTATATTTGATTTTTGGTATCCTATATTTGAGTGGGATATTTGTGCATGTGCACATGTGTGTTGATTTGTATATGTACTATGGTATACAAATTGGTATCAAGGTTGTGCATGTGTGTGTGTCATTATGGACTGTACATATGTGTGAATTCCGTTCATAGAATATGGGAAGACCTGTGCACAAGTGTCCAATAGTATCATATTTTGTAGACAACAGTTGCAACATGTAGTAAACTGTATTTCTGCAGGAAGATGCAAAACATGCAACAACAGTAGCTGTGCATTCTGTATAGCAATAGCATAAGATTATGCACAATACATGTAGTACAGTACATTTACAGGCATGTAGTAGCAGATGCTTGCAATGCAGTATAGGCAGCATAGGAAACTGCTTCTGCGGATTGCATAGGAGCAGCATCATGGGCAACAGCCGTACAGTGCACAAAGCATGCATTGGCAATATGTAGCTTCTATAGCAGCAAGCATAGGTAGTGGGCAATGCACAAATGTACACAATAAATAAGTGAGTGAGTGTTCTTCTTGAGTGTCATGTGAGGGTATGTGTTTTGTGTAGGTAAGTTAGTGTCATAGGTATGTTGGTATCATACCAAGTGTCAAGTATAGTTAGTATAGTGTCATGGCTATTTGGGTATATGACTATCCTAGTATCAAGTAGGTATAGTATCAATGTTATTATAGGATACTTGGGTATGTGATAATCAATGATATGGGTCTGGATTAGGAGCACCGCGGAAGACCAGCTCTACCCTCATCGGTTGGATCGAGCGGGCCTCGCTCGATCCGACGCACGAGGGGGGTGGGGCTTCCACGGGGCTCCACAATGGGGTCATTGATCCGCCCCCTATATGACTATATAGTTATAAGTTAAGGTATTCATATAAGTTATAAGTATCACAAGTAGGTAATTATGATCCAAGAGATAATAAATACCTATCTAGTTAAGATACAAGTGGAGATTAGTGATTGACCTAGAAACTGAATAACAAAATAGATAGGTTTATTTTTCTTTCCAAGCACCTATGGATATAGTGAATTCATAATATAGGTTATTTGGACTCGGATTCAGTACCTGACCCATACCACCAGCTCAGGACCGCAGACAAGTACGTACTATGATTGCTTTCATTTTCTGATGGTTACTATTTTACATGATTTAGATATGTATTACTTGATTTCTTACATGCTTGTTACACAAGATTAATATTTTATAGATTCATATTCGTGATCATCGTGGTTACATGTTTATCATATTCGTGATAATTGTGGTTTCATGTTTATCGTGTTTATCATTTTTTTCATGATTTTCTTGCTCGTGATCCTCGTATTCATGTTGTTATCGTAATTTCATAATTTTTGTGGTTCGTGAATCTTCGTGTCGTGACTTGGATCCATGACTACTAGTTGGACGAAAAATACTTTAGTAGATATGTAAACATCCCAAAACTATATCCTCTGGTCTAATTTGGACAAATAGCAGTCTCACAACACACATGTCAGGTATCGTACTTACCCCCTAGCTATTTACCTGTTGAACGTGGTATTTCTAAATACATAGATAGGTAAAGTTTCTCTTTCTCTATACTTGTTGTCACATGCCAAGCTTGCTCGTGTTTACTTGTTTTACTTTACTTGACATGCCATGATTATCATGTTTACCTGTTTCTCTCTACTTGCCATACAATGATTTTAGTTTTATCTGTTTATTATGTATTTCATATGATATTTCTGGTTTTATAGTTTCTATTATGTTATGAATAGTCTGTCAAGTATGTATTTTGTTCAATCTTGACTGGATAATATTTTTATGTCACTGTTATGAGGACTTGTGCCTTGCGTACTATGGGCCGCGGGAGGACTATATAGTTGAGCTTGATGCTACCCTTCAGGAGGATCAAGGAGTGACCATAACGGAGATCCCGAATGCGACTATATAGTTTAGATTAGTTTATAGACTTTAGTATTGACCAAATTTGTGTCCGAAGTTTCATGAGTCTTATGGGATTTATTTAACATTTGGATTATAAAACTTATTTTGGAGTTTACCTAAACTGTGGACTTGAGACTTTATGTGGGATTTTCTTATATTCTATCTTGCATTATCTTTCCTTTGCATTGTGATTGAGTATTGTAACTATTTCATATATTACTTGCCTTCCTTTAAAGGAAATTGGATATATTTACGGCATAGAATTATGGATATTATTGGTAGAGGTTTAGATAGCATTCTAACATTGATACTGTGGCGTAGGCTGGATATACCCATGACTCATGTTCAAATTTCTTGGTGCTGGTCGTGACATCTCCTAGGTCGACACGATCCCGGTGCCTCGGCGATTGTTCGAGAAAACCAAACCATGTGCACAGGTTTTCCATGACCATGTGAATGCGTGAACAGTCTAACTACAAACACATGCATGACATAAAAATATAAGAAAAGTAATGCACATATCTACTCGTACATTCTATCAATTTTGTGTTATCATTTACTCTTTCAATGTTATGATTGGCGAGCTGCAGGCCTGAACATATCGAGACAACAAGCCATAACCAACCGATATTGGGTACCGTATCCCTTCAGACAATTCCTTGGTTTCGAAACACAACTGCTTGCTTCGCATATGAAACTTACCTTCCGCATATCGAAAATTCCCTGGCGTTGTGCCATAACTGTCCACTTCGCATACGAAGCCTTACTACCTGATTCTCGTACACTGATATAGTCCTAATATAGTAATTCAATGTTATATACTCAATGTTCAACATACATGATAACTTATATTTATCCGAATCAGGCATCATTAAATCTACAACATTGCAAGCACACAAGGGGTAAATTTTATTAAGGACATAAAGGAGTACAAAAGAAGGGATAGAGCCCGCCACCTATACAAATTCGTCTATCGCTCCGTAGAGCCAATACAGCTATAGAAGCATAAAAAATATGCCTACAAAGGCCATACAAATGACTTAAAAAGAGCAGAGGTGCACTTTCTTCTCAGTGACACACTTTGTCACTAGAACCAGTCCAAACAAGCAAGCACACTTTCTTGTCATCTCTTCATGCAATGGGGCCAGACTGATAGTGGATGAGATTGAAATATCGATCGAGGAAATCAAATTCATTAATGCAGAGGATTGATTGGCAAACATACCTAGGTTGTCATTTTGTGACCAGGGTACTCTTCCAATGAACAAGCTACTTTTCTATCAAAGTACGCCAATACAGTTTCTTCACCAACATATGCCAACTTGAGGGTTCTTCACAAAAAGCCTACAAAAGTATGCTGGTGTACCATTCTAACTGAAATGTTCCAGAGTACGCCAGTGTTTGCTGTTGATCCAAAATATGCCAATATTGTTACTTCAGTCAGAGTATGCCAGTGTTGCTGCTTTGGCTAAAATATGCCAACAATACCATTCTCATCAACATACGCCAGCATGTTACTTCCTCAAGAGTACGCCTATACCTCTTTCATCATAGTGCGCACTTCCTCAATAACTGACAGTGAGTGGTTATGATCGCAAGAAGATTACATGTGTTTAAGGCCGTAATTCTTGGAGAACGTGCATAAGCAGTTGCCACTACGACCCGAGCTTTCCCCGTACAAGGAGCCACGTATCAAGCTGACAGTGAATTGTGCTTCCACTAAATAGAACATGTACAGTAGCTGTCCAGAGTGCGCGCACAAAATAGTAAACAGTGTAAATTGCTCAAAAGTGTGCGCATACCCACGCATCCGATTTGTATGTTATAAATATGAGATCAATGTTGTCTCATACACAGACACGGACAGAGAGAGTAGACATGAGCCTTGCCAGTGTTGCCAGAGCCTTCTAGCTACCGAATTCTCCAAGTGTTGCATTTCTTTCGCTTTTTATCGAGTAGTCTAAGGAGTAAAGTGATCGACCACAAATTAAATCTCTACAATGACTACTTCTCCAGGATCAGTGTACTTTAGATTCTTGTATAGAATTTAATGTACTCTCTTTCTTTCACGCTTGTTATACAAAAGTTTGTATAACTTTTTATTTATGGCAAACAACAACCTAATTCCTGAACTATACGATCTGACATGATCCTCTTAACTGGTATAACAATATGAGCACGCCGTGCTCCTTAATCTTTCGATCCGAGCAAATTAAACAAGACTATACCATCGTTCAAATCCTTCAATCTCTCGTAGTGCTCTAAACTAACCCACTGATCTAACTACGAGGTCCACACCATGCCTTACCCTATTCTGTGACAATTCTCTGATCATAAAAAACTTTGTATACTACCTGCACATGAAACTAAATCAAATCAATACTTCTTCGAGTCATCGAACCATCGTAATGTACCGTATAAAATAAGCCATTACAGCTCTCGCCTATGTTCACATCATATCAATGCATCTGTCATACTAAGGTTACTGCTCGGATCACATGTGCAACATGTTACTTGAGGAGGTACAAAAGGTAATGTATGAGTCGGTGGTATGGAAGGAGCCAGTAGCTAATGGATGTTCAGCTATGTATGATGTGATCTCTCTTCATTTGGTTCACTTGCCTATGGTCCTGTCTTCTGGATCTGTCGGCCAGGTTAACCTTGGTAGCAATAACAGTCCAGGTAGGGTCACCCCAGGCTTTAGCATATATTAATCCTATTTGGTTGGTCAACTTTCCTAATAGTAGAGCGGACAAGATGGTTTCTAATGCTGCTCCCTAGTCTAGAGAAGTTGGTACGGAGACTTCTTCTGGGCATAAGGTCTTTAGGTGAGCTAACTTTATTGGTTGTTTCTTAGTCAACATCCAAAGAAAGTGGTACAATGTACCATTAGGCAGATGTGACTGATGGATTGTTGTACAGTATGAGAGTGTGAATCAATTTACTCAGGCAAACGAACGATGGCATCGGTTTATGGTGAAGAAGGAGGATAGCTTGCCTCGGGTATGTGTCTGTCGTAAAATAGAGAAGAATAAGCTTAGCTGGTGTTCAATTTCATACTCGGAGCACAATGATACATTTCTTAGTTGTTGGTCAACCTAGAATGAATCTTTTAACTATGTTAGCGAAATTGACACTTGAATCTACTTTATTGTTCTCTTTTGACACTTATATTGTAATAATTAGGTACTACGTTAGAACTAGAGATAGAATAGCGATATGCGTTGATCTTTTGCTCTGTAAACTATATTTGGTATCTAATCCCTAGTTCTTTTTTAATATAAATGGTGCAAAATTATCCATATCTAAGAAAATAATTAGTCGATAATTAGTTGATCATATGTGGATGTACAATCGATGACATGAGAGAAACATTGGTCTAATAATTAGGTACTACGTTAGAACTAGAGATGGAATAGCGATATGCATTGATCTTTTGCTCTATAAATCATATTTAGTAATTTCTCAAATACCCTTTTGGTATTGAGAAATTTCTCAAATACACCAGTAGTCAACCCAATTTCATTGATGATAAGCTAATCAAGTGTCCTTGTGTCAAATGTAATAACAACCCATTCAAAGAGGTGAATCTTGTGAGAAAACATCTCTACCTAAAGGGTTTTGTATATAACTATATGGAGTAAAGTGCTCAAGGCGAACCTTTGTACCCATAATATCAGCCCTTCTTCCATATGGAGGTCAAAGATTCCACTCCTAGAGATCACTTGTAACATCAGTAGTAAAACTTTGCACGGAAGATGGTATTTGTTGTGGCTGATCTTAGTTTTGATATTGAGGATCTGAATCCTAATGCAAAGAAATTTTATGATATGTCCTAGGATGTTGATACTCCGATATACCCGGGATAAGATACCCATTTTTTCCTATCAGTTGTAATACGACTGTTAAACCTCATATCTAATTTTAACTTATGATAAGAATGCTACTAGGATGATCTAGTTTTTTAGAGAGTTTTTGCCGAAAGGATCAAAGGACTTGGCTGAAAAATTTACAAGCCGAAGATGATAATTGTAGGGCAACTCTAGAAGGGGTGAATAGAGTTTAAAACACAATAGCGCAATATAGCAATGCTAAGGACTAATTAATAAAATTAGAAAGTAAATAATCAGAGTATAAGAAGTCAGAAATACAAACACCGCGATGTATCCTGGTATCCAGTATCGAAAACTCTTGTCAAGATTAAATGTACTATTGAATAATTGCATACACCACGAACTCTAATCCGAAGTGCTCGTTGACTTCTTACAACGTTGTTCTTTGATCCGAATGACAGGTCAACTTCAAACACTTGAATGAAAGTAACTAAGAAATCAAGCTTTACAACTCTAGTAGACTTCTAATCGGAACGACGTTGTCACTAGAAGGCTGTGGAGTTGATCTTAAAAATGGGAAGGTTGAATAGCTCTAAATAAGCAAGCGAATGAATGAGTTAATAAGAATGGAGGATTTAATGCCTATTTATAGTAATTTTGGGGACCAAATTTGACTCAAATTTGTTGTCCTAACATTAATAAATCCAAATATTGGAGCCCTGATCTTCAGAAAGAAGAATGGATCATTGGAAACTAGGTCAATTGGGACCGAATTCGGCCTGAGTTTGGCCTGAGTTCGGTTAGCCTTGATCTAGAACTGTTTGGGTTTAGGTCAGATTTATTTTTGTGGACTAGGATGGTTTAGGTTGGGGTTTGAACTTCTTAGTGCCAACATGACCCAATGTACACTTGGTCATATAAAAGAAACAAAAAAAATACATAATTAATTTAAAAATTACAGTAAAAATAGTGTCGTATCCTTAGTTGAATATATCGAGCTTATGTTCTGTCACTAACATATTTCTAGAATAGAAATATTTTTGTCATTTTATATTATTATTTAAATAGTGTTTATATTTTATTTATATATAATGTGCATGTTATATATATTGTAACTAATATTATTATTGGTTAGTTGATTAGACTATTTAATTAGATATGATACTAGTAGACCCAACTAGATTTGACATGACCACTTGGACCAATAGTTGGACTAGTCACATTAGACTCAATTTAAGTTAACCCTTCTCTTTAATTAAGGATTAGATTAAACCTTCATTAGGAAGAGAAGCTGTCCACTAATTAATTATTCATCATGACAACCCAATAGGGACATAGGGGTCATTGTACATTGCTTGGGAGAGGAAAAATAGTGGTCGGCCCTATATTTGGGGGGGAGACACTCTCTCCTCTCATTCTTCATTCCAAATATTTCCCAAATAATATTCTTCCCCAAATATCTTCATTCCTCCACCAATTCCTCCATAAATTACTCTCATTCCCTTCCCTAATCAACATCTAAGGAGACTAAAAGCTTGGATTTGCAAGAGCACTTGGAGAGTAAGCCTTTGGATTAGAAGCTTATGTCCAAATCGTGTCCACTTGACTTTGTATTATGAATCCATCTCCTAATAGGTATAATTCTAAAATTTCTTCCCTAATTAGGTTCTAATTATTGTATTTAAGCATTAGGAATACACCCATGTATTAGGGCTACTCATAGGATAAAGTTTTGACTTCTAACAATCCCTATTATAAATTTTATGTTGAGTTTTGTGTCCAATTTAGGAAAAATCCGAGATTGTTGCACCAAGTGTTTGTCATTAGGTTTATTATGTCTAATTAGACTTGTATTAGTTTTGTGAGGCAGCTACGTGTCTACAATTGGATACGAGTAGGCTGTATCACGATACTTTGTGATGTGGGATGATTTTGGTAGTTTTTTCTTCGACACTCGTGATACATATACAAATTATTTAACTACACGATATAGAGTTAATATTATTGTTAGATGATGTTATAAACCTATATTAGGATATGTTATATATAGTTTGGGGTAGTGGTATCACAATGGGATGAGTGTTTCTAGAGTGTATCATAGGTGTCTTGGTTTTGCACTCAAAGTGTTTGTGTAATTGTCATGCTATATTTTCAGATAGTTTATATATCTATGTGTACAGATAATATTATATGTACATATATTTGGATGAATATTTAATGATTAGGCATGTCTATATGTTCACATGGTGAATCATAACTAGATTGGATGTATCATTGGGATACCAAAGTTGGTATCAGATTTTGTAACCCAAGTATCAGTTGCACACTAATTGTATTAGTCGGGTAAATGACTATTGGGGAGGTAGTGAGCTCAGGTGTTGCACGTGTGCTTGGGTGCGGTTGTTTGGAGGATGCAATTGCAGATGTCTGCACAGTCCATCTATGGCACTATGGTGCTTGAGTTGAGGGGTTTCAAGTTGCAACAGAGGAGAGCAAGTGAGGGTGATGCAACAACACACAACAATGTTTCCAACACGTGGAAACCACTGCAACAGTAGCAGATGCCTTGTGTACTTGCTACATTCATACAACATCAACATCTAAGGCAACATGCTAGCTGTGAATAAATGGGGGCTCGGGTTAAGAGCAGTATCTGAGGTTGCAATGTTGCTATAGTGTGGAGTATAGGTGAAAGTATGTTGGCTTCATATTTTAGTGTGCAAGTAGTAAAGGTCCTGCGTGGTAGAGTATTTGGATACTCGAGTATTAGAATATGGGTGTTATATATACTGTGTATGACTGATACAAAAGTATCATTTGCTCTTGGGGGAAATATGGTAGCAAATATTAGTGTCTTGTGTTAATCTAGTCTTGTACTAGGCCATCATGGCAGTGTATAAATTCTGATACTCCTATAGATGGAGAACTACTAGTGCAGTAACGTGTTGTGTCTGTATGAGGTCTGTTAGTGAGTGTCCAATGAGTCTCAAGTGTTGGCCTTAATAATTGAGTGTGGAGAGAATGGGCTGAATTTAGTATCAGTCCAGTTAAGGACTGATTGCAAGGTAGTGAGTTAGTGAAGTTAAGTGAGGGCTAAGGATCTATTCCAGAACCTGAGAGCAAGAGGGATGCTTAGTAGGTTGGTCTTAGATGCAAGGGAGAGTATCAGTAGAGTGGTGTGCTCAGATATCAAGTTCTACCTGGGATGTAATGAGCACAAGGATAAATGAGGTAGTGTTATTGTTAGTGATTAGTAGGATAGTGTTAAGGAGGAGTTAGATATAGAAACTAATTGTGTATCAGTATAGGTATAGAGTTATAAGCTAGGTAATGTTAAGTATTGAGTTATATAGTAAAGTTATTAAAGTATTATTATAAATATTAGAGGTAAGTAGATATAAGTTAAGGTATTAAGTGTGTGGTGTAGGTATCCTATGATACCTAGAGATCAATGAGATACTTTAGGATACTAAGATAGTAACTAGTTACTAAGGTACTATATATATTGGTATATATAAATATATGAGTTCATATAATATACAAAGGTACATAAAGTATCATATTATCTAGTATATAGACATCTTAGTATCAATGGCTAGTATAACTAATATTGACTAGTATTAGCTAGATATTGACTAACATGGACTAGTATGGCCTAGATGGATCTAGAAATCATAGTTTAGCTCATTTAAGCATGTTTAACATTCCCATATACAAAATGACATAAAATTTATTATATAGGTCTGTGTGACACCAGTTACGATACTGAGATGCATCATTTGCTCAGGACCGCATGTGAGTATATTCTCTGATAGTTTATATTATTTGATAATTACTATGATTCCTATATTTAGTGATGTTATATTTGATTCCAGAAATAAGGGTACACAGACTGATATATAGCTTGGATCTTTAGTTATGAGATATTACAAGCGGGAGAAATGCTAGTAAGAGATGTGATCATATTCCTATTGTAAAGTGTAAAATATTGTTAGTGTTAATCATATACTTCACGTAGTATTAGCTAGGCCATTTAGCTATCATACAAGTTTTCAAGCCGTTCACATATCGAAACTATTATTTCAAACACATGGTTAGATATAGTACTTATTGTCCACATTATACTTCTTAAGTTGTACTTTTCCTGCTCCGTCTATTTATTTTCCTTTCGGTATATCATACTCTTCATGTCATTTATTCCTCATAGTACCATTGCCAGTATATATATATATATATATATATATATATATATATATATATATATATATATATATATATATAGTTCTGTTTCCTTTATCACTTATCGCATTCACTATTACTGTTTTATAGTCTTTATCAATTATCTAGAACTGTTGTTAGAGGTGTGCTCGCTCTATCATGACTGGATATATTTTTCAGATGATTTAGAGGATTTTTGTCCTACCTACTATGGGCCACAAGAGGAAGAAGTTGAAGAGGACTGACCAATGTCGACGGTTATCTTAGATACCATTACTTAGCATTGTACTGGATTTGTCTCCAGCACTTTAGACACATTGAGATAATATTTTTTCTAGACTTATGTCGTAATTTTAGACTTATTTTGTTGGATGTGATATTGTAGATTATCTAGTATTGTGACTTTGTGACTTTATTGTTTATATCATATCGTGCCATTTCTTTCTTTTAGATTATTGTGATTGAGTATTTTATAATGTATTGTTATCTCATTTTCTCCTTATGTAGTTGGATATTGTGTGAGATGATAGATAGTAGTGATGACCTATACAGTGTTCTACCGTCGATGCTGCAGCGTAGGTTGGACGTACCCACATACTCATGCTCGATCATCCTGGTACAGGTCATGACACGTTCAATCTTCAAGTATTCATGTACTGCATTTATTGAACTACGTTGCACCAAGTCCTATCGAGACATGATTGGTCGAATATCAAAATTAGTGTTGGTTGAACCCGCTTTTGGCTTGCCGAAGTGTCAGCAAAACACTGCCTCATGTTCCAAAAATAAAACCCCTTAGTGGTGATAGTGCCCAGATCATTACGCCTTTCGTTGGTTATTGACTGTTTGTGCCAACAATCTCCCTATTTTGATATTTGACAAACTATGACTGATACACGAGAAAAACAACTGGTGTGAGGCTCTCCCATAATTTGTGAGCATCGTTTGGTGCATGATGTAATGGTGGTTCAAATGGTTGTTCTCATCTCGTCGTCATTTTGTGCAACCACATCACTTTAAAATGTACTGAGGATATCAATGTATCAGTTGTTCTCTCCCTTTGTCAAAGTATCAACAATGATATGGCTCTTCCGTAACCAAGTAGACATTAAAAACATAAGAGTGAGAGAAAATATGATATATATATATATATATATATATATATATATATATGATCCCACATGAGAGACATAAATAGATAGTGACATAGATAGAATCATAGAAAGTCACAGTAATCATCACCACAGTAGTGTACCATAAAGAAACAAAATACCACACGATACATAAAATAAAGAGTACTAAGTCCCATAATGAAAATGCTAAATCATGAGAAAGCAACATCTAACACATGAAAATAACTTCTGAATAAAGATAACTACTAGAACATCAAATCAACTACAACAACACTAAGTCTCTAAGTCGGTACCACAAAGAGGGCTAGTCCTTGTCATCACTATCTTGAGCAGTAGGACCTGGGTGAGGATTGCCACGATCATAGTAACCTCTAGTAGGGTCAAGATTACGCAAACTGAAGAGGTCATCAATACGATAGCCTGAGCGAGCTTGAACACAAGTCATGGGTATAGGTCCAGTAGGTTGGCTAGACTATACTGCATGACATGAATAGGATTGGCGATAGAAGTAGACCAAATAAATGAATAGTAGTCGATGATGTAAAGTTCGTCAAGCATCCTGGTCTAGATGGAATCTGAGTTGACAGGAGGTGAAGGAGGTATGGCAGTAGTAAAGTCAGAATATGATGAAATAGAATCAACAGGTTACTCTTGAGGAGCAGGAGTCGCAGTCCTATGAGCCTTCTTCAAGTATAAAGGAGCGGTATCGTAAGGACAATACTCAAAAGGAACAAAAAAGTATGAAAAGATCTTTAAAAAACATATAGCATACATGTGGTTATGCTTCCTTGTGTTTCGAGCATCAATCATATGGTTAATCATTGTTTGAGGCAAGTTGAATGGAATCTTGTATTACAGTTTGTAGAGACAGAAAATTATGTCAAAAGTAATTTCGTTAGAACCGCCAGCTTTTGGAAAAATGGTATTGAAGGCTATCCTATAAAGTTCATAAAAGTAGAGGTTCATATACCTTGCCCAAATGCGACTGGTAGGACGAGGATATGGGTCACACATCAAATTCAAGAATGTGTCAAATGAATGGTCATTAGGAAATTGAATAGATCTACAACTGAGCAGTTGGGTTCTATGACGAATTGACAAAATTTGTCCTGATTTTGGTTCTCTAGCTTTACAGAGACTAAGATAGGTCTATGTTTAATTAGTTTTGACCATAATCCCATATGCTCATACAACATCGGAATCCATAATCCCTAATTCTCGATGAATAAAATTGAATCGATCATCGACCAGGGGTTTAGTGAAGATATCAGCTAATTGATGTTCTCTGTCAATAAAGTGCAAGCATATATCTCTGTGTTGTTGATGATCACATAAGAAATGATATTTGATCTTAATCTGCTTAGCGTGTAAGTGACATATATGGTTCTTTGTGAGATTAATAGTGCTAGTATTATCACAATAAATATATATGTCTTCAAATAATAGATGATAGTCTTATAGGGTTTGTTTCATCTAAAAAATTTATGCATAACAATGACCAGCAGCTACGTACTCAGGTTCAGTAGTTGAAAGAGCAACACAAATTTTCTTGTTACTAAATTAAGAGACTAAAGCTTTTCCCAAAATATGACATGTACCGCTGGTGCTTTTATGGTCAACCTTGTACCCATCAAAATCCGCATCCGATTAACCGATTAAGCCAAAGGACGTGGTCTTGGGATACCAGAGGCCCACCGTTAAAGTCCCTTTAAGGTATCGAAAGATATGCTTAATGGCACACATATGTGATTCTTTGGGATTAGCTTGAAATCTAGCACATAGGCAAACGATAAACATTATATCTAGTCAACTAAAAGTTAAGTACAATAAACTACCAATCATACCTCGATACTTACGCATATCAACAGTTTTGCCTTGTTCATCTTGATCAAGCTTTGTGGATGTTGCTATTGGCATGCCGATATGTTTTACATTGTCCATCTTAAAATGTTTCAGCAGATCCTAAGTGTACTTAGCTTGATTAATGAACGTGCCCTGAGTACTTTGCTTGATTTATAGTCCTAAGAAGAAGGTGAGTTATCCCATCATTCTTATCTCAAATTTATTCTGCATATACTTAGCAAAATCCTCACATAGTAGCATGTTAGTAAAATAAAAAATTATGTTATCTACATAAATTTGCACAAGAAGAAGAGTGTCATCATGTGATTTGATGAACAAACGTGTCAACAAAAACTATTTTCAAGTAAAAAGAAACTAAGGCACTCATACCAAGCAGGAGTACTTGTTTGAGTCCGTAAAGAGCCTTACGTAATATGAAAACATAGTAAAAAAATTTAAAATCTTCAAAACCAGGAGGTTGTTCAACATAAACTTCTTTTTTGATAAAACCATTTAAGGAAGCACTTTTTATATCCATTTGAAATAGTTTAAAATTATAAAAACTTGCAAAAGCACAGAGCATGCCAATAGACTCATTTCTCATAACAGGAGCATATGTCTCGTTATAGTCAATGACTTCTTCTTGATTGTAGCCTTGAGCTATAAGATATGCTTTATTACATGTGACTTGTCCATCCTCACTGAGTTTATTTTAAAAAACCCATTTGGTACCAATAATCGAATAATCATTAGGTTTAGAAACAAGTTCCCAAACTTGATTTCTTCCAAATTAGTTTTACTTCTCTTGCATAGCAAAAATCCAAAATTCATCAATAAAAGCTTCTTTTACATTTTTAGGCTCTATTTGTAAAATAAAAGAAACGTTTTCAACTATATTTTGACTAGTAGAGCGAGTGCTTACTCCCTTTGATACATCACCTATGATTAACTCCTCTAGATGATCGGGTGTGAACCGCAACCTCTTAGGTAGACTTTCTGGATAGCTTGTACCAGTTGTTGTATCTTCAGTAGCTATTTCCTTGTTCGATGTAGTTCTGACATCTTCATCATCACTATCACTTGGTACTTGAAGCGTTCATAAATTTAAAAGAGGATATGGTTGATTTGTTCTTTTCATAATTGACACAGATCATATCCTTTTTAAATATATTTTTTAGAAAATCTCTTACCAATTTCTTTGATAACAGCCTTGCAATAGTGTCCATGTTAGCATGTCCTAGTCTTATGTGTCATAACCAACTTTCGTCTTTGTTGGCCTAAAGACACCTACCTACATTGTTAGTATCTTCCGATAGATAGAAAATATAAATATTATCCTCTCTAATACCTTCATGAATAACCTTACTACTTGATCTATCATAAATTGAATATTTATTTTTTACAAAATTAATTACATAACTGTTGTCATCCAGATGACTAATTCTTAGTAGGTTAATTTTTAACTCTGTTACTAAACATACATTCTTTATTATAGGATAAGGAGAGATACCAACACCATTGTTACCGATAATATACGCATTCAAATTTTTACCGAAGTAGACATATCCTTTTTTCTTCATCGATAGCGTCGCAAATAAGGTAGCATTATCATACATTTATTGTGAGTAACCGCTATCAATGATCTACTTGCTTCTAGCATGAGAGAGTTAGCCCACCAATAACACAAGTTAAAGAGGTAACCTTTGGTACCCATTTCTTTGAGGGTCCTGCATTGTTAGTCGTTAGAACCCACATACATATGTTCATATCAATCAATTTTTTATTCTTACACTGATGTAAAATATGTCTTTTAGTCCATAGTAGTTACAGATAACATGAATATCTGTTCTAGGTGCAGTAGTATGAACACATGATGTGGTGTGATATGTCTTGTGTGGATACATGTAATAAAATAGGTGATTGTGTGAAGCCTTAGCTTTGCTTGCTTCTTTCTTATGTGATCTGTCGTAAGGGACTGTGTGTTGAGTCACGTGTCTTATTTTATATTGAGTCATAGGTTGTACTACCTATTTTCCCAATATAATGTCAAACTTTTATAGCTAGCATATAGATCATTATATTTAGCAGTGAGTGCATCTATCCTTATCACTAACAATATTATATTTCTTCTTCTCTAATTCATAGATTTCATTAAGTTTTGCATGTTCTTGTGTATTCTTTTCAATATACTCAAGAGCATTATGAAAACTCAATTTTAAATAAACAATTTCATCTATGTTAATAGAGGAGGGTGTTTCTGTTATCTCATTTAATAAAGAAGGGAGCCTTTCATTTTTTACCTTATGCATTTGAATCTTTTTCCTAGCATGCTTGTATTTGTCTCTAAGCTTCTTGCTATCTTCACAGAGATCATTAAAAGCATTTGATAACTCATCGTAGGAGAAATCTTCATAAAGTGAGTTAATGCCATTAGGCATACATTTGCAGCATTACGTGGACTTTCTTCTTCTTCGGAGTTGCTAGCTTCACTTTCGTTCATGTTCCCATGAGTAACTTCAAGTATTTTTCAGATCTCATGTGATTTTGTGCAAGCAGAAATATGATTGAATTCATTTATGTTTACAGTACAATAAAGAGCATTCATTGCCTTTGCATCAAGGCTACTTAACTTATTTTCTTTCTCCATATAATTACTATTTGGCTTGTCAATTATAGTAGAAGTGAGAATGGTGGTGATAGTAAGCTTTTCGTAGCCATTGCTAATACATGAACATAAATCAAAATCTAGTAATTTTAAAAAAATATTCATGTGTCTTTCAATACGTGTAGTTAGTACCATCAAATAGAGGTGGCATATTTGTGGATTGGCCTTCACCATTGTTGGCATATATAGACTTGATAGTTGCCATGAATCTACTCAAGGATGTTAATCCTATTAAAGAGTCCTTGCTCTGATACCAATGATAGGGCAACTATAGAGGGGAGTGAATAGAGTGAAAAATATAATACCGCAATAGAGCATTGTTAATGACTAATTAATAAAATTAGCAAGTACATAATCAGAGTATAAGAAGAAAGAAATGCAAACACTGTGATGTATCCTGGTATCCTTCGTGGAAGACAGTCTAGTCCCAAAAATCCTTGTCCAAATTTAATCTACTATTGAATAACAACATACACTACGAGCTTTGATCAGAAGTGCTCGTCGACTGTAGCATCTGCTACCCGAGTTACCTTACACGAATAATAATTAGAATACACTAGTAATTTTCGTGAGAATTTTTCTTTCAAAATAGATGGAATATCTATAGTTTTATAATCGCAATAATGTAACATTAGACTTCATATGGCTCGGAGGGGATCATAATTAGGGTTAGAATCATCGTTAGGCTATTTTAGAATTTCTTGGATTTTCTAGAATTTTTGGGTAATTAAAACCTAGGAAACATAATTTTTTAGGGCTTCCATAATTTACTTTGAGATCATATTTGTATATTTTTTCTACCAAATATTTATTTTATGGTTAAAATACTTAAATATATTTTTTATAATTTATTTGGAATTTTATAGAATTTATTTGGATTGATTTGGTTTTAAAATAGGCTAATAACAATTTTTTTAGGACTTTTAGAATTTACTATAGAATTCCATGACCATAATATGGCGCCAAGTATTATATTTTTAGGATTTATACTAGTATTTTATATTTTTTAGACTTTTTTTAGAATTTTACATATTTATTTGGAGTTATTTAGGTTAAAACTGATTAATAAACAATTTTTGGAATTAAAAACCAACCAAATACCCAGTCAACATACACAGTCAGCCCTAACCCTACCCGCCTGGGCCTATCCGTCAGCTGTTGTCTATATATATACCTAGTTTATTATTCCTGTCAAAATTATTAGAGGAGAGAGAGAGAGAGAGAGAGAGAGAGAGATAGGAGTTTGAGGAGAGTTTCATCTAGAGTTTTTTCAACTTCCAGAAGCTATTATTCTTAGCTCCGGACTCCAAACGCGTTCCTGTTTCTTGCGTTGGAAACATCTCGAGGTTTAATTTCTGAATATATAATTTTTTCATAAATTTTGAACCTAGTTTTCTGAAAAATTTGTAGAGTGTCGGTTGTCCAAAATTTGATACGTTTCGGTATTTTCGAGATTTCGGGAGATCACGAACTCGGAATCATGATCCATTTAAAGTTTCGAAAATACGACACAATAAACTACAACATATATTTTTCCAGAATTAAATTTGCTAGTTTACTATACTGTAAAATTTGCGCAACGTAGACGTAATTAGGAAACCATCGGAAACTAACATTTGTGCACCATATTGGCGATAATTCTTTACTGGTTCGGGATTCGATGAAACTATCAATTCTAGCATTAACGTAGCACTCAAATCTACATAATTTTATACACAAATCCAGGATTTGAGTTGGTTGACTTTTTGGTCAACAGAATGCCTCAATTGGCGTGCCACGGATCAAAAAGACTCTTATTCGGCCAAAATTTAGGGTTAACATTAAAATTAGATTATAATTAGATTAAATTAGTATTTTAGTGTATTTTATTTAGAATTAAATAGATTATAATAGTAAACCTATTTGACTAGTTTTGTAAAATAATTTATTTAATTTAGATGACTGGGTAGATCGGACGACGTCTTGAGTTACGACTGCATCCTTTTTCGGAATAGGAAAGTATCACTATGAACCATGTTGCATGTATTCTATGCTTCATGTGTTCTTTTCTTGACATTTATGGTTTACCTTTTCTATTTTGATTCACGAGAGTTATACTTATTAACATCATACATGATCACTTAATAATTTTTGTCATTGTTCAATGTTCCATGTTCCATGTTTAATGTTCAATATTCAATGTTCAAAATTAAAGTTAATGCAAAGTGATCATGTTTAATTGTGAGAGATTCGGACAGGAGAATACAACGAGTAAGCATGTGGTCAACGAATTGACTATATATTGATTGTATAATATTAGTGTGTACCACATGTATGACTGACGGATATCCCAAGCCATCCGTATGCGGAAAATTTATATCCTAAAACACATAGTACACAAAACTTGATCTATGTTGCTATATTATCCAGTGGTCCATCTTATCTTAGTTGTACTCTCATATTATTTCGTGTCATAATTGTACCCTCAACTGTTCCATGCCACAGTTGTACTCTCAAAATGTTTTCGCGACATAGTAGTACTCTTCTTGTCATATAGTATCATGTTATAATTCATCTTTCCATTACTGTTATTCTTCCATGCTTGTATATTATATTGTGTAGTGTAGAGCTATGATGACTTGCTACAATCCTGACTGGATAACTATTTTTTAGCTTTAGATGTCAGGATTTGTCCAGAGGTTTATGGTAAGTACATTGGTGACACTGACATTACCAACGTGCCGGTTTCTTCTACATATGCAGAGTAACATATTTTTGTCCTTATTATTTTCTATCATTTCTTAGCTAGTAGGCTTAGTGGACTCTTGTTTTTAGTTGCTTATTTTAATTCTACCAAATTTGTTCCCAAGATATCTGAGTTGTAGTAGATTAGTTTTATTTAAATTATTTATTGAGAATATTAGTTTATTTCCTTGTCATGACTTAGTTTGTGGATGATAATTTAATAGTCTACTTATTATGGATCATTGCTAATCATAGACAACGTACTACCGTTGATTTTGTGGTGTAGGCTGTAGTGCCCCGCTCTGCGTCGGCACTATATACAAGAGATATCGATTTGCTGACTCAAAAGAATATCTTCCTTAAGAGCTCCTTGTTGAAACAGGAGATGACTGATCAAGGTGAGTGGGCAGAACTGCATTCTCTGATTCTTGCATGCCTTAATAATGAATCTGAGTTTTGGAATGCATGTTTGCTTTAAAGATAGCTTCATAAGAAGAATGATAGAACCTTCCTTTGTATGCTTAAATAAGAGAACTCACATAGCTTGTCATTGAAATAAACCTGTCTGCTTAACTAGAGAACCTAAAATGCTTGTCTAAAAGTACGAGTTTGTTTGATGATGTTTCACTATGGCTTGTGCTTCGAGAGAACCATATCTTGCTTGAACTTGTTCAGAGAGGGCGACTAGTCTGCACAGATATAGATGGTCTGCAAGTTTATCTCGTCTGCATCCTAGAGTTTATCTGATAGTGTTTCATGCATTCGCATCGGTCGAACAATGGCTATTGGTGAAGAGCTGAACCTTGGTCATGACTGCTACAGAGTAGAAAGCAGCCATGAGTCACAGCTACTAATAACATCAGATAAAAGAGTTATTGGTTAGCTGGATTACCACTACCGATCCTAAGTTTCTTGGGGACCGAAAAGCATATAGCTAGTTCATTGTGTTGGCTTATTAGATAATAGTTCCTAGATAGTACATTATCCCTAGAGTCTTTGAGTATAGCTCACGAGATACACTGCACACACCCTGATAGTAGAACAATCATCTTGTCTTGTCTGCTTACTTATATCGAATATGAACTCCATTTTCAAAAGATGTTTCCTAAAGAAGAAAGTAATATGACTCTGTTCTTATGCTACATATAACGAACATAAGTAAAACTAGAAAGATCACTAGTAATGTAATATTTTATAACATGATTACTTAGTGTTGGTTTTAGTGAATGTTACTTCTGTTCAGTTGTTTATACTCACCAGTACTTTTAAAAGTGCTGATCCACCAAAAGTTTGCTTGTTCGCAGGTGCTGTATCGTCCGAGGAAGCGATAGGCGTGCCTCATCCCCAATACCCGAAAATCTAGTTTCGATTGCTTTGAGCTACTTTTGTATAAAGGGGCATAATGTATGGAATGAAGCCATTGTAATCAGAAAACCCGATACCTCGATTTGCCCCGTATACTCAGATGAATAAATACTTGCAACAATGTCCCTCCGCTGGTTACTCGATAGATGTGATGATAGCCAAACTTTAACGATGTTGCCTTGTGCGGACGCAATCCCAGGCTCATACGATATCACGTCCCAGTGGCAAATGACTATACGCCCTGCGGGAGTGCCAAGGTGCGGTGATTCATGCCCGACGGTGGCGTTGGTCGGGAGACCTTCGGGACCGGGGCGTGACATAGGCTGGGCTTGGCCACGTACTCGAATTCGAAAAGTTGGTGCGAGTCGTGACACCGACTTCTTACAACCACATAATTTGATCTGAAGGGCACGCTGACTTCAAACACTTGAATAAAAGTAACTTGGAAACCAAGCTTTATAACTCAAGCAGACTTCTAATCAGAATTGTGTTGGCACTATAAGGCTGGGGAGATGATCTTGTAAATGGGAAGGTTGAAGAGCTTTGAATATGCAAGTAAATGAATGAGTGAATAATTGAATAAGAATGGAGGATTCAATGCCTATATATAGTAAATCTTAGGACGAATTTTGGCCCAAATTTGGTGTCCTAACATTCATAAATTTGAACGTTGGAGCCCTGATCTTCAGGAAGAACGTTGGAATGAAACAATATAAAATAGGTCAACAAGAACCGAATTCGGCCCAAGTTTAACCTAAGTTCGGCCCAAGTTTGACCTAAGTTCGACCCAAGTTCAGCCTAAGTTTGGCCCGAGTTCGGTTGGACTTGTTCCCGAACTGTTTGGCTATAGGTCAATCTCATTTTTGTGAAATAGGTTGGTTTAGGCTGGGTTTGAACTTCCTAATGCCAATACGACCCAGTTTATACTTGGTCCTATAAGAGAAACAAATAATATATAATAAATATAAAAATTACAGCGACTACAGTCTCGTATCCTTAGATGAATATATCAAACTTGAGTTCAATCTTCAAGTTTTCATGTGCTATATTTATTGAGCTACATTGCACCAAATCACATCGAGACGTGGTTGGTCGAATATCAAAATTAGGTTGGTCGTTGACTAGTTGGGCCAAAAATAATAAGAAAACATAAATTAGAATACAAAAAGATAGATTATTATCGAATCGATTGCATTTTGTACTATAAGATAAACACAGATGAAAACAGATACATTTGTTGTCAAGCAGACAAATATAAGATAATCCGGGGTAAAGAAAAGTCAACTACCCAAGAAAAGCATCATTTTTATAGATATAAGCAGTTCTAGCCAATTATAAATAGGATGCATAGGATATATATGTCTACAAAGATAGCAAACATGTATAAAATGGCATAGTAAAGAATGAAATATAAATAAGGAAAATTATCTCACTCTTCCGATTGTGCGACATGGAAGCATTTTGATCACTATTATCATAAATTTGATGCGAAGCCTATAAAAGTCCAATTGGTGCTATGTTCTAATTTTTCACTTCTTTCGGATGGTCCAAATCTCAATACTATTACTAGTCGATAATTTTGATCCCTTATAATCTACCATCGTGGATGTGCATGAAAAATCCTTATATGTTCTTGAAATAATTATGGCAGCTTGGCGTTTAGACGTATGCTATATTAAAAGAGTAAAAATTTACAAATAAGAATGACACTCATGTGAACCATCAACAAATTTCCAGAATACGTGATGTTATATTGATAGAGAAATTTTTTCACTAAGAAGGAATAAGATTACCTTTCAGAGGCTAGCCATGAGGACTAGAGGCTATAAGAGGTCGTTTACCTAGAGTGGAGGTGCAGTTCCCCAGACGTCAGTACCAACAACCAGTATCAAGATTCATGATTCAGTAATATCGTGTAGACCGATAATATCAACAATAACATCAGCTAGGTAGCAGCAAGTGAGGTTTCAATAGCATCGCCAAGGGGTACCAGTAGGATATATATTTTCTGGTAAGGGATGGGGCACCTGGAAGGTTTATAGGGAAGCCAATAGGTAATGCTTGATATATGGGGGTTCAGACTACATGATAGCCACTTGTCTGATATAGAGGCCAAGAGGGTTATTTCAGCAATTTTTGATATTATCGGCTCCAGGGGTAGTGCCTTTTAGAGGGCCAGCATTAGCAATGAGATTATTAGCTCAGCGTAGATTGCCGATGGAGGCCAGATATTCTTACAGAGACCACTGTTCAGCTAATATCAAATGCCATAATTGTATGTCCAAGGGCAGAGACATCAACAAGGGCGATACATCAGCAGGGAGCCCAACAAAGTCATAGACAAGCATTCACCTTGTCTTTAAAGGAGGAATTGGCATCAGGTGATATAATAGAAGGTACCATTTCTGTTGCATATATTCCTGTAATAGCATTGTTTGATTCGAGAGCTTAAATATACTTAGTATTAGTTTAATAGCATTAGTTTAAGGCATTGCAAGAGAGGTTAAATATACTTAGTATAATTGGCTCGTAGGAGTTAGTAGATATACTTAGCATGTAAAATCATTGTGTATGGGTATCTATTACCTACTGGATTAATTGAGTTCCCTATGGGTAAATTTAATATTATTCTGGGGATGGCCTGGTTGAGAGACAGTTATGCAACGATAGATTATTACGGAGGAAGTATTTCATTCAGCATTTTAGGTATAGAGAGTTCACCTTCACCCTATATTTGGAGGATATTTTCATGGATAGAGTTAAAACGGTAGTTGCGGTGGAGGGACATATCCCAAAGTAGCCGAGGAGTTTCTCGATGTCTTTCTAGAGAAGTTTCCAAGCACGTCACGGGCAAGAGATGCAAAAATTTGTATCAAGTTGGTAATAAGAGCCACACAAATTTCTAGCAGGATCTAAAGGATGTCCTAATCAGAGTTAGCAAACTGTATGAGCATATTAAGGAGATGAAGGCAAAAGGATTCATTAGACCTAGTAAATCCCCTTTGGGAGCACCGATGGTATTTTTTAGTAAGAAGGATGGTTCATCGCACTTATGAATTAATTATAGTAGTTAAATGTGGAGACTATCAAGAATAAGTATCCTTTGCCGAGGATAGATGACTTGTTTGATCAGCTGAGCGAAGCCAGAGTTTTCTCTAAGATTGACCATAGATCAGGGTATCGTCATGTAAGGATCCAGGGGCAAGACATACCCAAGAGAGTATTAAGATCGTAGTATGGGCATTATGAGTTATTGGTGATTCTATTTGTGCTAACCAATGCTCTAACAGTATTTATGGATTTGATGAACAAAAATTTATTTCTTATTTTGATAAGTTTGTGGTGGTGTTCATAGATGACATCATTTTCTATTCTAGTAGTAAGGCAAAGCATGAGGAGCATCTTCGCAGCGTATTGCAGGTCTTTAGGGAGCATCACCTTTATACGAAGCTTAACAAGTATGAGCTTTAGTTTGATCATATTTTATTCTTGGGGTACATCATTTTTGAAGTAGGAGTATCTGTAGATCCGAAGGAGGTTGAGGCGGTAGAGAGCTATCTAGTTCTGAGGATAGTAGTAGATGTGAGTAGTTTCCTGGGGTTGGCAGGATACTATAGGATATTTGTAGTATATTTTGCTAGGATATCAACACCCTTGACACGTTTAACGTGTAAGGATATTGAGTTCGATTAGTCAACAGAGTATGAGAATTTGTTTAAGGAGTTAAAGAAGAGATAAATTTTGGTATTGATTCTAATACTTCTAATAGGACCAGGAGGGCTCACTGTATATTGTAATGCATCTAGAAAGGGACTCGAATTTGTTTTGATATAGCAAGGAAAGATAATAGCTTATACTTCTTAACAGCTTTGGTATCATGAGAAAAATTATTCAACCCATGATTTGTAGTTTACAACAATAGTGCTTGAGCTTAAGTTGCAGTGGTATTATTTGAATGGCGATCAAGAAGAGATTTATATCGATTACCAAGATCCTAACGTATATGTTCAGTCAAAATAAGAACATGTGTTAGAGGAGGTGGTTAGTGTTACTAAAGGATTATGATATACATCTTTAGTATATTTCATGCAAGACTAATGTGGTATTAAATGATTTAAGTAGGAGAGCTAGCACATTCGTCTTGATATCTCGATAGATTTTGGAGGATCGTTGGAAGATTGGTATTGAGGTGGTTCTTCCACAAGATATAAGAATTTTAGCTATTTTATTAATTGAGTCCACCTTGGTTGAGAGGTTTAGGACAACACATTTGAAGGACCCACATATTCAGAGGCTGCGATCAGAGTATGAATCCGGTCTTTGATTGAAATTAAGGATTCATGGGGATAGGATACTCAAATTAGATATATGTCCCTATGTGCCGAATGGAGATATCTGGTAAAAGGTTATAGTTGAGACTCATAATTTTTCGTACTCTATTCATACATGAGGTACGAAGATGTATCAAGATGTCAGGCAATATTTTTTGTGGCATAGGATGAAGTGGGAGATCGTAAGGTTTGTCTCTCGTTATTTGGTATATCAATAGATGAAGGCTCAGCAACATAGGCCAGTACGGTTATTATATTTGTAGTGGAAATGGAAGCACATCATTATAGATTGCATGTCTGGTTTACCTAGGTCCTGTGCTAGTTGAGATACAGTTTAGATGATAGTTGATCAGCTCACAAAGGTCGCATATTTTCTCCCCTTCAGAGTAGGGCAGTCTATCGAGTAGTTTGCAGACATGTGTATGAGGTGGATAGTGAGGTAGCATGGTTTTCTAGTGAGTATTGTATCAGATCATAACAGCTAGTTCACTTCTAGTATTTGACAAAGTTTGTATCAGAGTTTGGATATCAGATTAAGGTTCAGTATAATATACCATCCTTAAACAGATAGAAAGTCAGATAGGACCATTCAGACTCTTCTAGATATCCTACGGTATTGATCCATGAATTTTGGTGGATCTTGGGAGGATCATCTCTATTTAATAGAGTTTCTTTATAACAATAGCATACATATAGCTCTATTTGAGACATTGTATGAAAAAAGTATAGATCTTCCTATATATGGGATGATGTTAGGGAGAGAAAGATGCTAGGACTAGAGATGATCATGTAGACTATAAAGATAGTCAGTTTGATCAGAAAGCGACTTCGGGTTGTGCAAGAACGACAACGACATTGAGGAATAGGCCTTTGGAGTTCATTATCGGCCACCATGTACCCTTACAGATTTTGCCTACCCGAGGAGTCATCAGATTTTGGGGCAAGGGAAATCTTATTCCCTATTACAATGATCATTTTGATATTCTCGATCGATTGGGAGATGTTGCTCATTATCTTGCCATTTTCCTTTTACTTCATGAGGTACACAATATGTTTTATATATCTACTTTCTTAGGTATGTTATGGAACCGAGACATATCCATAATCATTCAGAGTTAGTCGTTTATATTGACTTTTCCTATGAGGAGCAGGATGTATCAATTTTTGACCATAGCGATAAGTACTCAAGAACCGGACTATCAGTCTTGTCCGTATTGCTAGGGGCCATTACTCTTTGTGAGAGTCAACTTGGGAGAATGAGAATGATAGTAGATTCAAGTATCTATACTTGTTTGACTCAAGAGGTATATTTTTTATTATGCCCTTGCATCTCATTGTTTTGATTGGTCGACAGCCATGTAGTGTGGATTACTTCCTTGTATGATATATATATATATATATATATATATATATATATATATATATATATATATATATATATATATATATATATATATATATTCAATCATGCGGCCAATCCCGCGCGCCCGCAGGCGCCCACACGAGGGGGTGGGGGTGGGGGGGAGGGTCTCAATCCCACGACTAGATAGGTGGGAGCCCCTTGTGTTAACCACTAGGCTAACACACACACACACACACACACACTCATATATACACACACACACACACACACACCCCCTACAACTCTCTCGTGATTGTCTTGATTATTTAGAGTTGCCTTAGTTGAAATTACAAGAATGGAATTATTTTATAGTGGATAGTATTTTCATTTTTCATTCCTGATATACGTATTTATACGTGTATTATTCATGTTTCCTTTATTTTAATTTCTTCCGCCGATACGGTATTAGTTATGTATTGCTCGTAAATGTATCTATTAGTAGTATTGTGCATCTTCATGGGTATCTTGTTATTGGATTTTTTATGGTAGTTCAATGACCTTGCAGGTCGATCGGTTAGACCGATTGACTATGTACCTTACCACCTAACCGTAGTTTGGAGTAGTGCCCCCAACTCAGCATAGTATGACACCCCTTGTCTTTATTTGGTATAGGGGTGACTGACTACAACGATGATAGAATATTGGTCCATGCTATGGAACATGTTGCTATGTAAGTATTATTGCCGTAGTGGGAGTCTAATAGGATAAATTGATTGACTAACTTATGTAACCGTATTTAGGTTATAGGTTTTTTTAACAAGATAACTGTGCATGAGACTCCCCTAGACTCATAGATTACCTATTGCCATTGACATAAACCCGAGCTATAAACCATACAAAGAATGGAGCAGTATGCTTTTTCCAAAATATAGAATCGACGATCAGACTAGTATAACGTCGGTATATTACGGTATACCATCAGTACAACATCAAGACCCGACCGAGGCAATCAACCCGTTGGGTTGAGGCTTCCCTTTATCCATTGGTACCTTGGTTTTGTTTGTATGGCAGAGATTAAGTGTGGGAAGTACAGATTGATGACTTGGCATAATCAATTCCTAAGCATCACTCTCATATTTAATAAAACCACTTTGTTTCTTTTTCTCTCTCTCTCTCTCTCTTTTTTTTTTGTTTTTCATTCAATTTTCCATTTTACTCCCCATTTTTTATTCCCTCAATCTGTCACGACCCGCACCCAGAATTTGGGCATGATCCGTGGGTACGTCCAGCCTACGCCGCAGCATCGACGGTAGAACATTGTCTAGGTCTCAATACTACTAAACATAACTCACAACCTGTCAAAGATCTCAACTCCATAGGGAGAACCATGAAAAATACATTGATCAATAGTTCACAATATATACTTAATCACAATAGCTATAAGAAATAAATGGCATAATGAGATATAAAGATAAGGAGTACTGACATAAGTCAAACACCATAACTCAAAATTCAAAGATAAATCTAAAGTCTAGCTGTCCAACATAAATAGTCTCAACAAAAGTCTCAACAAAAGTACAGTCCAAGTCTCAAATTAGAATAAAAGATGCATAAAATATAACTGTTTAAATAACTGCCGGTGGTCTCTCCTCTAAGGGGAAGGACTCATCGAAGATCTCTGGTATGTAATCTCCCTCTACACCTGGCCCATAGCGTGTAGGACAGAAGTTCTCAAGATCCTTTGGAAAAATATTATCCAGTCAAAATTGGAGCGAAGTACAAGCACTAAACAACAGTTTCATTTATATTGACAAAAATAATAATACTGTGTAAAGAAATACAAGATAAAGAAATACTGGAAATAAGGAATACTAGAGCATATACAATACTAGAGAATATGTAATCAGCAATAGCACAACTAGCAATGAACAAAGATATAAGTGAATGCTAGAACAAGTGAACTAGAATACATAAATATAATATCTAACTAAGTGTTTGAAATATCAGTCTATTATGTGATCGACTTGGAACAAGATCAGGCTTGTTATATATGATTGGCTATGATACATGTGAGATCAGGCTAACCATCTGGTTAGCTATGATGTGAGCAATAGTCAGGCTAATCATATATAACAGGCTATGAGGCATGTAAATGATCAGGCTACCCCTAACGTGATGTATGGGGCGAGCTATGATGCATGTAAAGTGGAGTATGATCACATAATCGGCTAATATTTCCCCGTTCCTAGCTAGCACGATGGATTCCAACACGACTCCTCGTAACAGGTATCGATGATGCTAACTCGTGTATCCATAGTGTCAGAATCAAGTACGCTATACAACTAGAATCATGGAGATGATCAACATAATAAAAATTGTTAGAGAATGTACTCGCCTGTGGTCCTAAGTTGGCAATAGCAATATCCTGTTCCTGAAGTCTCGTCTGAATGATCCAACGGTCCTATATACATAATATAATAATAATATAATATCAGTTGTTACACTAGTACGCTTGTAAACACAATTATACTGCACTCAAAAACTATGCAAGGGGTGATAACTGGTCAAGTGTGCACGTCTAAAAGTACAAGTGTCATGTCCTCGAATACCATGCACAGCAAGACGAATAACTAACATTATCACATGTCTAAATCTCTAAATTTTGTGCAACATTAACACATGTCTAAATCTCCAAATTTTGTGCAACACTAACATATTGCCTAGCTGGTATGTTAGTGTGCACAACCGGCAGTTAACTAACACTTAGGGTCATACAGTCATATATAATACTAACAAACAATTCCAATGAAGCATATATATATTAAACCTAAATACTATTCACACATGCATACACATATACACACTAGTTATTAGGGTTTTCTAACACAGTGTCATACAACACACAATGTAAACCCCCTAGATTTATTCTATAGATTGTCAGCTTTGGATTTGGGAAATTTTGGATTTTTCATAAGATGATGAGGTTTAGAGTAGAGTTGAGTTCGTCTGTGATTTTAATTCTTTTAATTAAAACCCTTGGCGCGCCCTTTCATAGTTTAATTGTTCGGAGCCAAATATCAGCCCATAAATTCCACCGAACTTTTGTATTTCTGACTTGACTCACGAAATTAGGCACTGGACTTTTCCGTCACTCAACATCAGATTTTCGTTGTGCTCTAAATTAATTGCACAATTTTTCGAAACCGTAATCCATAATTAATTTCGTGTCGGACTCCTGTGTCGTTACCTTAAATTTTGAGATACCAACTTAACCCGTTGAGCCAGACCAACTAAAGGTCCAAGACTGACTCCAAGCCCCCATCATTTTTGACCTTTGTGTCATTTTCGAATTTTGACCCCAAGTGCCCCCATTTAATTTAAAAGCGCGGGACACTTTAATTCTATTTAAATTAAAGATACCAATTTTGCCTAATCCTATTTTAATCTCCAATTAATCCCGATGGCCATTAAATTAAACCCGTGCCAAACACCCAATACCCCCTCACCATGCAAATTATCAAACTCCATTTTTCCCGCAATTTTTGCATTATTTTATGTGTTCGTGCAATTTCCCGAAGTTAAGAGGCTTGGTTACAATTTATTGATTTTAGGTGTCATCCCCTCCATTGGTCTAGGCCAAATGGAGAAGCCCCCTCTCCTTTGACCAAGTCAACATCTCTTCTCCCTTTTCTTTGGATGAAGAAATAAAATCCTCCATATGTAATCTCCACCACTCATTTCAAATGAGAGCATCTCCACCCTCCATCCAACACACCCCTTCCCATAAAGAGTCTACATCACATCCCTTCCCCCAAGGCCGGCCCTAATCCCCGTGTCTTGAAAAACCCCCACCCCTCTCTCTCTCCTCCCTCCTTCATTTTTATTCTCCATGAAAACTCCTCATTCTCCATAATATTTTTTCTTCTTCATCCTTTCTTCTTCCTCCTTCTTCCTTCTGGAGAGGAGCATCCGACCGACCTAGCTCACCTCCGGCCAAGCTTAGCCAAGTCCGCCCGGCCCTCACCCCACGGGCTGCTCCTCCACGAGCTACTGCTCCGGTGGCTGACTTCACTCCAGTCGACCTCGGCCTGCTGATCTGCTCCGGCCAAGTGCTGCTCGACGCGGCTGTACACTGACTGCTCTGGCCAAGTGCTGCCTCGACTCCGACGTTCTCCACGGTGCAGCCATCCCACTCCGGACTGCCCAGCCTCCCTGTCATCATCACCACCACTACGTGCTCCCTCATCCGACCACCGCACGTTACCACCACCACCTCCAGCACTCGCCACGACCGAGCTTCCTCCACCTAGCCCGTTCTCATCCGCTGGGTCGAGCCATAGCTCCGGTCGAGCAACTCCGGCCTCAATCCCGACGGGACCGCCATCGTCACCTTCAGTCGACCTCGGCCGGATATGGCGAGCCGCTGCCTGAACCACCATCACTCCCGCTGCCATCTCCGGCCAGAACCTGCACTACCACCTCGACTCCATCATTTCCCCCCGTTGCCTCAACCACCTTCCTCCGACCGGCCACCCCGGCGTGCCGCCGTGCCGCCACCATGGTAAACTCTTCCCCATTCCCCTTTTATAGTATAGTATTGTTTGTTATTCTATAAGTATTGCGTTGTTATATATATCTTAGGGTTCAGGATTTAGATTTAGTAAAGGGTTACGTTTATGCATTGAGATTTGAGGTTTTGTGTCATGTGAAATCATAGGGTTACTACATTTTATTATATACATTTTGATGGTTGTAGAGGGACAGATTTAATTATTGTGGGATGAGGTTGTGATATTTAAATATTGATTGGTATCGAAGAGTATGTTTATATATATTGTTTTGTAGTGTAGTATAGTATAAATAATCTTGTGATAATATGTGATTAGGGTTTAAGAGTGAGTTTAGGGTTTACTTACAAGAGTAATTAAAATGGAATTAATGGTTATACATGAGTTAGGGTATGAACTATATATATGGGTGGAAAATGCAAGATTAATATACAAGGCATTTGAATATATATTGAGGTCATGATATTGGGATACCTTGACATGTTAGGGCCTTGAAATTCATATTTTTTCCTATTGATTTGTATTGTTGAACAAATTAAATAGTTGCAAAATTACACTATGATTTGTCATCGAGGGACAGGTGATTTATTGTGTACTAGTGTGATGTATCAAACCAATAACCGATAATTTGGGAGCTGTATATTAATGATGGGTTAAATTAGAGTAGCACTTCGTGATTGGTAACAGTGATATGAAACGAAGGGTTAATAATAATTAATTGTGTTTTGAGGATAGTTTGATGATGTGGCACTGATGACTAGATGTTTTGACGTATCATACCAATAGTCAACTGTGGTCAACCCCCCTAGCGTCTTGTCCCTGTGAGTCGTAGTTGAGACTGAGCTTATGTATAGATGTGTGTCGCATCCCTGTTTGCCGTGTGATAGACTTTGATTTGGGTTTGTATCTCATTTCTAGGTACTGTGGGACCTGAGGACTTGGACGTGGTACCGGATCCCCGTCTTCAGCAGCCGGACTCAGGCAAGTGTACCTTGCCACCCTGTATTTCAGATTACAGATATTTTTTGTTCTTTATGTACATTGTGCATGTACTTATGTTGACGCTCGATACTTCAGTCCGGATCACAACCGGGTGTTGACATTCGTCGTAACGTATTAGAAAAATTGTTAGATGCTTAGTAGCACCTCGATGTACGTACCTGAGTATATCGACACCCATGACACACTCATACACTATGATCGTGCCAGATTCCTGTATCCTGATACTGACATCATGACCAGAGACTGGGATGACCTTAGGGTCGCGTCTGTTGAGATTACTTCTGTGCATCGAGACTGTTAGATAGAGATTCAGGTTCAGCGCACAATAGTTGACCGCTTGGGAAGGGGAAGACAGTTACTAGACGTTTGGGCTACTCTACACGCGCTTATATATATATATGTAGTGATCCTGTATTATAGTGTAGTGGTATCACCCGTGTGTCTCTGTGCTCGGAGCTACGGTACGACCCGTGTGTCTCTGTGTTCGGAGCTACGGTTTATTTTAGAAAGCCCACGCGTCGAACATTGTCTTTAAACTGTGTCACACTTGTTTGGTTATGATAGAGTACCCTGTTGTTGCACTTGTACTTTCCGTTTACTTGGCATGTTGTATTTTTGTACCTTTATTACGTCCCTCTGAGGACCTGGTTCCCTGCCAGTTTTGCAGCATAGATGATTACGGAGCATTTGGAGTTGCTGTTGGAGTTGCATGTCTTGCGGGCATTGTACCAGGTACTCACATCATATCTATCGGCATTATAATTATTTTATATTGATTATTCATCTGCTGTTGTAGCCTAGTTTTTATAGACTCATACTTCTTCTCGAGTCTATTCGAGTTAGTGTGTTATTGGGCGGCCGACTTTAGCACATATAGCTCTTTCTCGTATACTTTTGTACATTGTGGATTGAGACGTAAAGGTTTACATTTATGGAATATCTAGTTAGTGCCCTTTATATTTTACAGCTTATACGTATTCGAGTCAGACCAGAGTCTGGTCGAATGCGTAGCTGGCGTGTCACGTATTCCTGGTCCTACGTATTTTAGGACTGGGGCGTGACACACAATATGAAGGAAGAGGCAAGTTCAAACCTTGTTGTGCACGTGATCGAGGAGGGGGTGATGGCCAAAAAGATGGTGCTGTCGCTTGGTCGGGGTGCTGTGAAGATGATGTTCCGACTTGGGAAGTCAGGGTTGATGATGATGATGAGATCGATGATGGTGGTGGTTTTGCTCGGTGGTAAGGAGTAGTGGCTATGTGGTATGGATGACTGGAGTCGGGGTATTGGTTCTCCGATGGTGGATGACCGGAGGGGAGAAGGTGTTGATGGGGAGATGATGGAGTTATTGTCGGCCGGAGGAGTAGATGACTGGGCTGCTGTCGGGGATCGTGACCGGAGATGGGAGAAGAAGAATGGGGAAGATGACAGTGGTGATGGTGATGACTGGGATGGATGAGGGAAGGAAATCATGGGGGTGATCCGGCGGGTGTAGGTCGGTCGTGGGTGGCCGCGAGGAGATGGTGATCTAAGATGACTGATCGGTGATAGGGGAGACGGTGGTTGCTCGGTGATGGAGGTTCGTGATGATTTGCTCGGTGGTTTCAGTATGGAAGTGAGGGTGGTCGGTTGTCGGGCTCCGGTGGGGTATAGGTCGGGGAAGAGAAGGTGATGGGATATGATGATGATGAAGTCAACGATCCGGCGGTGATGGTGATCAGTAGAGGAGAAGGAGATTAAGTCGTGAGATCGGCTGTGAGGGAGAGGCGGTATAGGTCGTCGGAGAAAGAAAGTTGTGGGGATGGCCATGAGGAGATGATAATGGTGGTGGTGCTGTTGAAGGCAGGGGTGGCCGACTGTTAGCTCCGGTGTGGGGAAGTCGGGGATGAGAAGAAGGTGATGGGTAAGGGAGTTTGGGTTTCAGTTGTGGTTTGATGATGGTGATGAATAAATTGGAGGAGGACGAGTTTTTATATAGGAGAGAGAAAATGGTGAAGTTATTCTTGGGATTAGGACCGGCTGCCTCCTTGGGATGGGTGAGGGTTTCTTTACATAAAGGAAAATGGATGGCTAGGATAGTGCATGTTTTGAATGGAGGGCTTAGGATGACTAGGGGAAAAGGTTAGAGTGTTGTACACTCCAAAAAAGGGAAATAAATTTGTATGACCGGTCAAAGAGGGGGGGGGAGTGTTTCTTCATGGCTTGGGTCCAATGGGTGGTGGACACCTCATTGTACTTTTGCATAAAAGTCCCTAATAATTGGAAATTTGTACAAATAATGGGGTTTGGGATTGGATGAGGAAAAAAACTATGTTTGGTGTGATGTAGTGGGTAAAAAGGGTGTGTAGTGTTTAGCATAAACCTTGAGGGTGTGAGTGGGGGTTTGGGTTGGTGTTGGGTCTAGTTTTGGATTAGGTTGGGTCCTTACACCAATTTAATTAAAATTAGTATAAATGGTGTTCTTAAATTAATTGGAAATACATAGGATTAAAATTAGGTGGGACACAAGTGTCATGGACGTAGAAGACTCAGAATAGGATATTATCATAATTTGGGTTGCACAAAATGGGTCAAGATTTTGTCTCCAATTTTGATTGGAACGGACAAGGATGCAAAGTTGGGTTTATTTAGATTTAAAAATAAATGTTTGTAATGAATATTGTGCGACTAAAATAAAGCACAAAAGAGGGTATTTATGAGTTACACAAAGGTCAGAATGGAAGACTGGCACGTTTAGGACAATGGTGTGAAATTTGTTGGAAGGTAAAAGCTAGTGTAGCGCTCCAAATATCAAAGCAACGGTAAGGTACAACACTGAATAAAATCATAGTAGTAAAATATAACCCCCAAAAATTAATCCCAAAAAATACTAATTAAATCCATAATCCTATATTTTGGTTAGGGGTTCATCTATTGGGTTTCTAAGTCTAGTCCACTAACCCATGCATTAATGAACACTATATAATATGTATATATATACAGATATCATGTAATTATTTAAAAACAAAAATACACACAATACTTATAATAAATAAAAAGAAAAAAATACCCTTATTTTAGAATGTGGTAGTGACAAGTCTACCCTCCTTAAAAAAAATTGTCCTCAAAATTGAATTAAACTAGCACAAGAACATACAATTGGACAAATAATTATACCTCAAACTTGTGCTCTGATGCTCAAATATTTACACAGGTTTGTGCTATACTAGACCCATACTCTCAACTATGGCATCAACTCAATTATTCCCAAACACCCCGATATATGTGATGCACTCAACACTCTGATACAATCAACACTATAATATCCATCACCTGGACACACCTTCATCCTCTAACATACACTTAACTCTGGCATAGTCACTCATTAATTTCTATCCCTATACACTGATACCCACATCAACTAATCACTAGTCCATAATATATCCATGGATACATCCATATTGCACACACCTGTCTATTGATACTAAAATCTGATACCAAGAGTCTCTAACATAACCATAGGTTTAATGATGCATCCAAAGTTTGATATCCCTATTCCTTTGGTACTACTATTTCTACTACAAGCACATCCACTGCTAGCTCTCTTACCTACTGCAATTGCTTATACTTATTGTTCTTATCACTCAAGTGCACACTAAGTGCAATACACCACACTAAGTACTACTCCTTCTAATACAACTCTAGATGGACACCCAAGTCAGTTTGCAGTGCCATCTCATGCATGCTCAAGCCAACAGATTCTTACACATGCACATCATCTACTCATATACTGATATACATTTCTTACCTCCATCTATCTAAGTATACCTATATATACTCACAGTCTCTAACATTCAAGGTACACACAAACACACCAATTGTCTACACCCCTCAACTGTGTACTAAAATTTGTACTGCCTGGATTACTTGCACTATTATTTTCAATGATTTTGTATCCATATTAACTGATACACCAATCTAATGTTATCATACGAGGTACTTACTGTTAATAGCATATTGCCCAACTAATCCTTGATATAGAAACACTAGCACTCTTGGTATAGTAACACTAGCTTCATTATTAGATTACCTCATCACACTGATGCTCATCACCCACTGTGCATCTTGTACACAATTTCTAGATACTCTTCCATCTATTGCTTCAGGTGATACATCTATCACTAGTCATATACTGGTACACTCATATCTAATCACATCAAGGCCCTACTTTTATTTGTAACACAAGACTTACTACTTAGCACCATGTATTCTTATTCCCTTACACTCACCTATACACTTATGGGAACCCTCCTACTTTGGCACACTCACTAATACCCTTTATACACATATATTTCTTTACTCTTGACACACCCAAGTATCAAACACCAAATTGAATATCATGCTCCATTAATTTTAACATAATTTCTCCTTGATACTTAATTGTTTACATGGATCACCCAACTACATGAATTCATGACTATCCAAGACTGCCATGCTGACTCTGATACTAACTCCTGGAACCATCACTGATACTCTTTACTCCCCCTTCTACCTATAGTACCAATACTAACTATAATGATACCTATCAAAGAACTATTGCTACAAGGTACTATGCTACGAGTTATCTCTAGATTGATGCTTATTGCTCACATGCCCAACCAAGAACCACTTAAAGACTCACAAGCTACACTCCCAACAGTTAGTACTGATACTCAAGATACAAAACTAGTTGTAAGTCACCAATTATCACACTAACAAGGAATCCTAATGGAATAAAGCTCTATAAGGAACTGGACTAAGGAGTGAATATATCTCTACTGCTATCAAGAAAAATGATGGAACAAAGTCCTATAATAACAGAAGTCGATAAGTATTGAGATGATACTTTAATAACCAATTTAAGATACAATCTGATAATCATACACATTTGTCCGAAATCATGACACTTAGAATCTTTGCCACGCTAGTAAGCATAACTGCGATAAACGATAGATCTCATAACATAGGTATGCAACTCTATAATCATATCATCTAGAATCCTCGCTGTGCCGACTAGTATAGCTATAAAAAATTCTAAATTTCATAACTAAGATATATATACATCTGAAGTCAGGTCCCTACGTTTCTGCCACGCCAGCTAATATGGCTGCGATGAACTTATGCTCCATAACTAAAGTAGACATTTCATCTTTCCCACTGTCCTCGTCAACATATGTCATCAAATGATACCATAAATTTTAGTCCATAAAATTTATCTCGATATGAGATTAAACTCAACAACGACACCAAGAATTAAATTTAACAACCGATCAACAAGATTCAAATTCAATATCAATAAGTGAGAACGGACAAACCTTCTAGCCCATCACCTACAGTATCGATCTGCATACCCATCATCGCAAATGCCCCACCCTGCTGGGACGGCTCCCTCCACGGGTGTTGAGCAATATGCGGTTCCATAGGTGGCCAAATTGGACCTCTTTGATTTGGAGTTGTACGCTGTCCGGGAAGATAAGGAGCTAGAAGACAATCCTTCAGTCGATGTCCCACAGTGCCACAGTACAAACAAAGTCCTAGCCTCACCCTACTGCTCTTCCAAAGGTGACCTGACTTCTTACAAAAATGACAAGCATGCTAGGTCTGCCTCGGAGGCTGCTGCTGATCCTGCGATCTGGTCTTTGGCGGCATCCTGAAGATGAATCAAAACCAGAAGAAGTCATTAAGGCATAAGTGTATGATATCATCAAGGAAGGACAGTATTCAAGGAAGGCAATGCTCAGAAGGAATAGCAATATCAATAGATTGGAAGTGTTCCTAGTTGTGATCGAGTATACGCTCTCATCCTAGTATACTATATCCTAGATCCTATCACAGGCTCGTAGTAATACTTTAAGATGTCGTACTACCATGACATCGTACTTCTTGCGAAGCCTGACCTGCATGGGCCACAACTAAAAATGTGTCATGACCCACACCAAAAATTTAGGAATGAGCCGTGGGTATGTCCAGCCTATGCCGCAACATCGACGATAGAATGATGTCTAGGTCTCAATACTACTAAACATAACTCACAACCTGTCAAAGATCTCAACTCCATAGGGGGGACCATAAATAATACATTGATTAACAGTTCACAATATATACTCAATCGCAATAGCTCTAAGAAATAAATAACACGATGAGATATAAAGATAAGGAGTACAGACATAAGTCAAACACCACAACTCAAAATACAAAGATAAATCTAAAGTCTAGCTTTCTAACATAAATAGTCTTAACAAAAGTCTCAACATAAGTACAGTCCAAGTCTCAAATTAGAATAAAAGATGTATAAAGTATAACTGTCTAAATAACTGCAGGTGGTATCTTCTCTAAGGGAAATGACTCCTCTAAGATCTCTGGTATATAATCTTTCTCTACACCTGGCCCATAATGTATAGGACAAAAGTTCTCATGGTCCTCTGGAAAAATATTATCCAGTCAGAATTGGAGCGAAGTACAAGCACTAAACAACAGTTTCATTTATATTGACAAAAACTATAATACTGTATAAAGAAATACAAGATGAAGAAACACTGGAAATAAGGAATACTGGAGCATATAAAATACTAAAGAATATGTAATCTGCAATAGTACAAGTAGCAAAGAACAAAGATATAAGTGAATGCTAGAACAAGTGAACTGGAATACAAAAATAGAATATCTAACTAAGTGTTTGAAATATCAGACTATTATGTGATCGGCTTGGGACAAGATTAGGCTTGTTATATATGATTGGTTATGCCACATGTGAGGTCAGGCTAACCATCTGGTTAGCTATGATACGAACAATAGTCAGGTTAATCATATATAACAGGCTATGAGACATGTAAATGGTCAGGATACACCCAACGTGATTTGTGGGGCGAGCTATGATATATGTAAATTGGGGTATGATAACATAATCTGCTAATATTTTCCCGTCCCTAGCTAGCACAACTAATTCCATTCATGACTCCTCGTGACAGGTATCGATGATGCTAACTCGTGTATTTATAGTGTCAGAATCAAGTACACTATACAACTAAAATCATAGAGATGATCAACATAATAAAAATTGTCAGAGAATGTACTCTCTTGTGGTCCTGAGCTGGCAATACCAATATCTTGTTCCTGAAGTCTTGCCTAAATAATCCAACGGTCCTATATACATAATATAATAATAATATAACATCAGTCGTTATACTAGTACGCATATAAACATAATTATATTGCACTCAGAAACTACACAAGGGGTGATAATTGGTCAACTAGCAGGGTCAAGTGTGAACGTCTAAAAGCACATGTATCATATCCTCGAATACCGTGCACAGCAAGACAAATAACTAACACTATCACATGTCTAAATCTTTAAATTTTGTGCAACACTAACACATGTCTAAATCTCCAAATTTCATAAAACACTAACACATGGCCTAGCTGGTATGTTAGTGTGCACAACCGGCAGTTAACTAACACTTAGAGTCATACAGTCATATATAATACTAACAAACAATTTTTTATGAAGCATATATATATTAAACCTAAATACTATTCACACATGCACATACATATATACACTAGTTATTAGGGTTTTCCAACACAGTGTCATACAACACACAACATGAAGGAATAGGCAAGTTCAAACCTTGGTGTGTACGTGACCGAGGAGGGGGTGATGGTCGGAAAGATGGTGCTGTCGCTTGGTCGGGGTGCTGTGATGATGCTGGTCCGGTGTGGGAAGTCGGGGTTGATGATGATGATGAAATTGATGATGGTGGTAGTTCTGCTCGGTGGTGAGGAGTGGTGGCTATGTGGTGTGGATGACTGGAGTCGGGGTGTTGGTGCTCCAGCGGTGGATGACCGGAGTGGAGACGGTATTGATGGGCAGATGAGGGAGTTATTGTCGGCCGGAGGAGTAGATGAATGGGCTGTTATTGGGGATCATGACCGGAGATGGGAGAAGGAGAACGGAGAAGATGACAGTGGTGATGGTGATGACTGGGATCGATGAGGGAAGGAAATCGTGGGGGTGATCCGGTGGGTGTAGGTCTATCGTGGGTAGCCGCGAGGAGATGGTGATCTAAGATGACTGATTGGTGATGGGGCAGACGGTGGTTGCTCGGTGATGGAGGTCCATGGTGATCTTCTCGGTGGTTTCAGTGTGGCAGTAAGGGTGGTCGACTATCAGGCTCCGACGGGGTATAGGTCGGGGAAGAGAAGGTGATAGGGAGATGATGATGATGATGAAGTCGACGATCCGGCGGTGATGGTGATCAGTCGAAGAGGAGGAGATGAAGTCGTGAGATCGGCTGTGAGGGAGAGGCAGTATAGGTCATCGGAGAAAAGAAGTCGTGGGGATGGCCGCGAGGAGATGATGATGGTGGTAGTGCTATTGAAGGCGGGGGTGGCCGACTGTTGGCTCCGGTATGGGGAAATCGGGGATGAGAAGAAGGTGATGGAGAGGGGAGTTAGGGTTTCGGTTGTGGTTTGATGATGGTGATGAAAAATGGAGGAGGAAGAGTTTTTATGTAGGAGAGAAAACATGGTGAAGTTATTCTTGGGATTAGGGTCGGCTGCCTCCTTGGGATGGGGGAGGGTTTCTTTACATGAAGGAAAATAGATGCCTAGGATAGTGTATATTTTGAATGGAGGACTTAGGATGGCTAGGGGGAAAGGTTAGAGTGTTGTACACTCCAAAAAAAGGGAAATAAATTTGTATGACCGGTCAAAGAGGGGGAGGGGAGTGTTTCTTCATGGCTTGGGTCCAATGGAAGGTGGATACCTCATTGTACTTTTGAATAAAAGTCCCTAACAATTGGAAATTTGTACAAACAATGGGGTTTGGAATTGGATGTTGAAAAATAGCATATTTGGTACGATGTAGTGAATAAAAAGGTTGTGTGGTGTTTAGTATGAACCTTCAGGGTGTGAGTGGAGGTTTGGGTTGGTGTTGGGTCTGGTTTTGGGTTAGTTTGGGTCCTAACACCAATTTAATTAAAATTAGTATAAATGGTGTTCTTAAATTAATCTGACGTACATAGGATTAAAATTAGGTAGGACACAAGTATCATGGATATAGAAGACTCAGAATAAGATATTGTCATAATTTGGGTTACATAAAACGGTTCAAGATTGTGTCTCCAATTTTGATTGGAACGGACAAGGATACAAAATTAGGGTTATTTGGATTCAAAAATAAACGTTTGTAACGAATATTGTGCAACCAAAATAAAGCACAAAAGAGATATTTATGAGTTACACAATGGTCAGAATGGAAGACTGGTACGTCTAGGACAAGGGTGTAAAATTTGTTGGAAGACAAAAACTAGTGTAGCGCTCCAAATATCGAAGCAACGGTAAGGTACAATAATGAATAAAATGACAGTAGTAAAATATAACCCCAATAATTAATCCCAAAATATACTAATTAAATTCATAATCCTATAATAAATAAAAAGATAAAAATACCCTTATTTTAGAATGTGGTAGTGACACAATTTTGGTTCAAACCCTAGAGTCTAGATCTTGAGATCTAGGGTATGATTTCTGAATTCCCTTTTGGCGAAGTAGAAGCTAGGCTTGGAAAGTTAAACCTTAGGCAAGTACATCTAACAAAGTAATTAAAATTTTATTTTCTTGCATTTATATTTATTTTGTAAATGTATATGTTAATTATTTTTGTTATGTCTATTAAACGGTGATCTTGTGTGTTTCTTGCTTTTATATTTGGTTTTGACTTAGATTTGCCCTATAATGGTTCTAGGGTTTACACTTGAGATACCTTGGTGATAATGAAGGATTTATTGTGATACTTAGGTTTTCTCCTTCAAACATAGTCTAATATATTATAAAATATCCACCTTTAGCACTAAAACTTGTTAGAATAGCAAAGGATAAAATCTGGAATTGATTTGGCCCCAAAAACCAAACTTTTGAGCATTACCTTGTGCCCTTACAGTGCATGTCCTCATACTGCCAGTATATTATTAGTACAACATTTTTGGGATCTTATACTTGTTGTCTCGATGACCGGTTTATCATCGTACATCACTACTAGTATATTGTCGATATACCGCTCTGATACCTAAAATTCGGTTTGCTTAGTTTTGTGTTTCGAATAACTTCCTATTCTTTTCGTATGATGTTCTAGTAATCACCTATTATATTTTTGTGTTAGTATCTGCTAATTTATATCCTTATATAGGTTATACCTAATATTCAATCTTGAGAGCTAGAGCTTTTTAACTCTCAAGTCAATGATTATGGATTACCTATGAACTTGTAAGGCCCTAGTACTATTCCTGATTGACTAGCATAGTATGTATTGATAATGTATCTTAGATGACATATATAATACCATAAAATAGAGTATTATGACTTACAGGGTATTATGACTTACCTAACAGATTGTCCAGATATCCTGACTACTTGTCTATGTGCTATGGTACTACCTTTTATCGCACTAAGGTTCTAGTGATCATGTGCACTGTGGTGATATATTGTACCTATTATATTATAGTATGCTACTGTTCCTCCACGGGCGCTATCGTAGTTGGTCGACAATGGTAGCGTGGTTAAGTTAGAATAGTTATATTAAATGCTAAAGTCTACACTCATGATGAATCTATATTAGAACTTTTGGGAACTAAGGCGGATCCACACCTAGCGAACTCATACTATGATACGGCATTTAGGAAGGATGATCGTGTGTCCACGTCACGGGATTCTACATATAACTGTATGGTTAATTAGCCAACTTAAAACTCATAGAAGCATTGGGAGAGAATAATATCCCGAGATCGTGTATTAATGACCATCCATTGGATACTCTATGTTACCCACCTTAGTGGAGTACAATATATAACTATTATTATCCTGACCGACTCAGTATCTGTCCTACAGGAGTGTTGAGACTATTACTAATTTTATTCAGCCTAGTGGCCTTATGAAGGACTTTGGCATGTCACTAATATTTTTGTATATATGTATATATATACATAGCTTGACCAGTCCCACTTTGGTATTGCACGATATGAGGATCCCTATATATATTATATTACTAGGTAACTCGGTAATACATAACAAGTCGTACGAACTGATTGGCCGGTTACTTAAATCTATTATCTTTATTCTATACCACCTACTAGTAGCCTAAGGACATAGACTAACGTGCAGTAGTGGTTCAATCATTGTCCTTGTTTGGTTGTTGGATTGGGCTAATCTATGAAGATAAGCTTTGGACCTAAGTTACGACAGTTCGTATATATTTCTCATGCTTGGGTTTTATTTCCATCACTCGTACTTTCTCGTAGTACTTGCTATTTGGGGCATGACCCCTCTGGTTTTGACCAAATCTAGTAGCAGATCAAGGAGATCCAACATACCTTCTTACTGATGGTGTGCACCAGGAGGATGGCCATCGAGGGTATTCAGTTGGTTCCTTTTTCATAATTCTTATAACATTTTATCTCTTATGGGCATTTAACCAGAAGCACCTGTTTAGCATGATATTTAGAGATTTATTCCTTCCACATGTTTATACTTATTCAGACTATAGCTATTTATGATCTTGTATTATGGACACTATATTAGCTCTTCGTTTTGAATATCTAACTTTATGATCATTTTGATAGAGCGTCGGTAACGTCTTACTATTTTATCTTATTTGTTATATATTTCATGCTTCTTGTTTGACTAATTGAGACATGATATATTATTATAAGGACATAGGTGACTTTTATTATATCCCGTTCTCTGTATTCTAGTACCGGGACATAAAAGTCCCTTAATTTCCATCGTCACCCTTTCTTCCTACCGGGCTTTTTAAACGGTTTTTGCTAGCCGGTGTCGGCTAGCAAGTTACGGTAACACTACAAGGTTTGCTTACCTCCGACCTGACAATCTTTCTGTTCTGAATCTATAATTGACAGACTTAGTTCTATCAGGTGGTTTAGTCTTTTAGATTTGACCCGAATATGCTAGATTTGGTCATGTGTCCAAATTGGACTTATGGAGGCTATTCTTAGTATTTTGGCCATTCTTGATACATTGGGGATATTTATTTTTTTCATCTGGTGACATATGTTTAAGTTCTTCTTTTCGTACTACCTTTAAGTTGTAATTAATTTATATTATATCCATATTTTGAAATTCATGACAAAAATTGAGATTTATCGATTCCAGTAATCTCTTGAAGGTGAAATTTATAATGTGACCGTATGGATCACCAGAATAAGATTGTTAACCTTTTGACTTGTCTTGATTTACGTATTGTAGGCTTCGTTACACTAACTATGAGATATATATTGGTGTATTTAATATAAAAATAAAAATAGAACATAAACAATAAAAAATTAATTATAGAGACTAGGGTAACTTACTTCTAGATGTTATTACTAATAGATAACTTACGTGACATAGGTGATGCAGCTTAAACCTATCCAACATTCCTAGGTAGGCGTTGTTGGTCATATTTGTATTTTTCTATAATATTTGGTTATTTGTTATTAAGGTTGGTAGATAGTGACTTGGAGTATGGTTCGTAATTAAACTTGGCTAAACTTTGGTCTCGCAAGCTTAGCATGTTTGGAAAAACTCAGGAAAGTATACGTTGCCCATTTGATTCTCAATATTTACTTGTTTGTATATGTCATTAGTCTTTTTTATTTTACTAATATTGTTGTTTCCTATGACATGTTACATAAGTTTTTTTGTTAACACTTGTTAGGCGAGATACCCGAATTTTTATTGCATTGTATGCTAGGTGACTCCTATTTTACTTGTATATATGATGATTATACTTGTTACTTATTGGGGACTGACTAGATGTGTCATAGATTTGACTTGATAGTATTAATTAGAATAAATTACTATTAATTCTAATTAGTAAATAATTATAATTAGAATTAGGTAGGGTTGACAGTTACTAGATGTAGGGGCTACTATTTTTTTCTACTTGATGGTCGCTAGTGTCTCTGATGAGCGCTGCTTGCTGCCCATGCATTATATCATTTGTCCAAGAAAGCCCCTGTATATGAAGGTTGTCGTCAAGTACATGTTCACATAGATAGGTTATGAGTAATAGTTCTTGAGTTACGTTATAGAAGCTAGGAAAAATCAACACCATGCGTCCAATGCAACCACAAGCTATGCGTAGTCATGCGCCAAATGCAATCAAAGGGTAGCCAAAGCCGTGTGCCGAGGCAAGCCAAGGCTATGCGCTAAATGCATTCATGCACCAAATACAGTCAAGGCCATGCATTGAAGACAACTAAGGTCATGCACCGAAGGAAGACATACGCTAAATACAATCATGTGCCAACATCAATACAACTGAAGTCCCATGCGACAATCATATGTTGGAAGGTTTTATGCGGCAGAGTTCCCTTAATAGCTCAACGCAACCAAATCTTTTTGTTACTAACAACAAGATCCTCAAGCAATCAGCGTATGACATGTGTTGCACGAATTATGGGCATTAGCTATTCGCCATTAAAGTGAGTTTAAGAAACTTTTGCTTAACAACCAATAAAAAGTATAAAGAAATTCTAGACAGAAAATCTAAGTACAATATTTTTGATCTGGGAATGTAAGGATGGCGATCGAGTACTGCAGCGACTATTTTACTCCGTTGATGGTCTAACGAGGGAATGAGGATTCTCTCTTCACTTTTCTCTCTCTCGAGCTTGTTTGCACGTACGTAGGGGGGTATGGTCTCTGAAGTAGAAAAGCCAGCCCTTTGGAACATCCAAGTTTCTCCTATTTATACCCATCATGTTGATGGGCTATAGGTGCAGCATATACTTATGTCTAGTGGCCGTAGAAGGCTGCTTCTACAGAATGTGGTTGCAACTATAGCTACATATTATAGGTAGGCTGCCACTCAACTTCGGTTAGGATATGCTATTTGATAAGATCTTGGGGTTATTTTTAACTCCCTGATATACGTGACTCGATTTGCTAGACACATAATTAACACTAACTGTGTGAAGATCTTTTCGGTTGCAAGTTGAAAGCAGCATAACATCTTGGCCATATAGCCTCTTGGTCGTATAACGACTTGGACGCATATTTGCTCTAATTTAGCCTTGGTCTTATGGACACTTTGGCCATATAGCGTTGTGGCCACATGCAAACTCTCGTCTGGCCTTAGTCGAATGGATACTTTGGCCGCATGATGATGCGGCTGTATAGGGCCATAACCGCATATGAGGGAATACGTGGCATGGCACTTCTGACGAAGTCATTAATGCACTATTATGATTTTTCATCTTTTATTAGTTGTCGCCTGTCTCACGATTCTCAAAGCACTCTGGGTGATGAGGGGTGTGTCAAAACTTTTGACAAGCATTGAATGTCGTGTCAGGGATCTCATGCAGCCCCTTACTTCGTGGTTGTTCAGGCTGCATGAATTCTGCTATGCGGCTTCCTCTTTGGCTTAATTTCTTCTGGGTCAAACTTGGGGCACATTTTTGTTGGACACATGGATCTAGATTTTTCATGCATCTACAAGACCCCCTTTAAAGTTTTTAAACTTCATAAGTTTGAAATACTTTGGATAAGAAACATGGAGGAGAAAATGCTAGACCGCATGGTTGTGATATCTTATAGGCACGTTGTCGCATAGGCACTTCCGCCAGGCTGTCAGATTATTAAATGTCAAGATATTGCTTGATATTTGAGTGGATCCCCTAGGATTCTGCCCTACCTCTTCACTCATATCCCAAACTGGCAGTTGTAAGGATAAAGTCGCATAAAAAATCCAACCGTCCGTCGCTGTCATTAGATCTTGGCAGTGCACAAAAATTAAAGTGTTCGCCATTATCTCTTCAGTGGTCTATAAATAGGGGTTTTGGGGGAGGAAAGAACTTTTTGCTTTGTTGAGTTCTCTTCCCCTTTTATTTTCGTACTTATTTCTGCTTTCGAACGACCATCTGCTATGGCGCCCAAAGCTTCGTCTTCTGCTGTCGTCAAGAAGGCTGCTGACAAGGAAAAGTGCCCTGCGTCCTCATCTAAGGCCAAGGATGAGATCTCGACTTTTACCCAAATATTCAAGTACCTATCCAAGATAAGGATTGGAGGAGGAGAAGTCTGCACGCATGGACACTTTGCACACGGTCCGCCTAAGGATTAGAACATGTATGAACTTTTCCACATGACCCTGCCGGATGCGCCTGTCTTGACCTGGCCGTATGAATGGCATTCCATGCATCTCACTCGGTCACATGGATGTACTAACATGCACCTGACATGACTTAGCCGCATGTATGCTATTACATGTGCCAGTTGTTATTTGGTGCACATGTTATCTTGGTGATTATAATTGTCTTCTTATTCCTGACTTTGTAGTTACTTTACCCATGGCTCCATCAGGGGAGGTGCTCGTCGGTCGTGCTCATGCCCCATTGGGCGTAAGGTTTGACCATGCTAGTGGCAAATATCCAAGCCTAGATAAACAAGGGTAAAACTGAGGTGAGCCTGAAGTTGATAGCCAATCAACCTTCATTTTACTTGCTTAGCCAACTAAACTCCAGGCCAATTAAGAATAGCAAGAACATTTATTATTTGAAGCCCATCTTCTATTTGGGGATGCTCTTACTATCTTGGACCCCAAGGTGATAAAGATTAAAGAGAACTGGGACTTCTCTTCTAGCATGATAAAGATACGTATACCTACGATGGAGTGCTATTTGCCTTTATCGACTTTCATTATGGTATCTCTTCCGAGAAAGATGTTGGGCAACCTGGCCCCAGACCAAAAGGGAGCCCTGGTCGGCCGTAAGTGGCAATTTCTAAGGAATCATTCTCTTACTCCCTTCGCGGGTTGGAACCCGACGTCTTCGTGAGTAAGATGGGGCCAAATGTCCATTTCTACGCCATTGATACCTTTCTGAACCAGCTTGCGGACGAGAGGTCCTATCCAACGAGAAAATACTCTTGCTCAACTGGGTGTGTTATTCACCTTCTTGGATTATTTTGACCATGTGGGTACTAGAGAAGTATGAGCAATTTTTAAAGGGGCCAACCTCTACTACGCTATAAGGGGTTCCTGTTATGGCTTGGAGAAGAATCCGATATTATTCGGGGCTCTGACCGAGATGTACAAATGCCGTATTCGGACCTTCTTTACCCCTGGCAGGGAGGATGCATGATGTTTTGCGGTTGTCCCGGGGCGAGGAGCCGTATGAGGAGTACACGCCTGATAACGAGGAATTCGAGGAATTGGAGAAACAACACCCGGGGTTCCTTGTAGTGTATACGGAATTTTTATGTCACCATATCACTTGTTAGTAGACTTCGAAGAAGAAAGATAAAAGCACGGAGGTGACGTTACTCCATACCATAACCCAGATCCATCATCTTTTTGAAATTGAAGCTTCGGGTCAGGTCACCATTCGAAAATATTGGTCTCAAACGGATGTCCGCAATCTGGGGCACAACACTAATAAAAAGATTGCAACCGGTGAGGGGTTTGGTAGATCTGGCAATACCTTCAGTTATTTTTATCAAGATACCCCGCCATTGTCGGACAAAGTCGTGCTGGCCGGATTCTTGATGATATGGCTATAAAATTATGTAGTCACGGGAAGTTCCTGGTCGATTAAGAGGGCTAGCTGCAATCTCATCCTCCCTGGTGTGAAGTTGGTTTTTGGTCACCGCCTCGTCTTACCCCCAGCAATGGTCTGCAGCATCCATCACAGACTTTATTCTTTTACCAGTAAGGTGATGGCCCATGACGGTCCCGGGGATTTCAACCGGGTTGAGATGCCCTATCATTATTTAATGGGTTGGCTGTTAATTCACTACCCATCTATGATGAGTCCTGGTCTCGAGGGGACAATGACAGAATTTGATGCCTTTATTCGTCGATATGGTGGGATGCCCTAGTTTTAGACTGAAGTTCCTGCCTGCCGGTACGCACTCGCCTATATGGCGAATTATTCCCTCTTTGTCTCAGTCCACAAGTTCACCGAAGATGAGGTAAATAGGGTTCAATGTGATGGTAGCCAGGACCGTCATGTCTTATTTCCATGGATCTTCCGTTGGGTACTCTCCATCCGGCCTTCACACTTGGTGTATCAAAATTAAAACCTTATCTTCTTAGAGCCTTACTTACCGAGTAGGTTTGCCTGCTAGTTCGGGTATAGCCAACTCATGTTGAGCAATACAAGCCGATGCCTTGGTTTTGAGGGTGTAATTCTTGATAGGTCTTGAGCCTAGGATTATTATTTTGCAACCAATACCTAGGTTCGATTCACTTTACTGGACGTTAGTATTTCTGTGCAGATTATTTATGCAACCGCTAAATTTTAGGTAGCAGTAAATGCGCCACCGCCCAATTTTCATAGGGATACCAACTTTATTGTGGGCACTAAACTGAAGCCCCGAAGTGGAAGATCCAAGAAATATTAGGGGAAAGGCAAGGGGACGACTGCACTAATGCCTGCTGACCCCGATTCAAGGACGGAAGAAGAGAAACTTCCAATTACCCATTGCCTCCGGTGGACTCACCAACGAAGCACAGGGATTCTCCAGTACGGAGCCCTCAATCTAAGAAGGGAATACATAGATCATCTACGACCGTGAGGTCAAGTTATAGGAAAAGCGTTGCTACTAAGGCCCCTACGCAGGCTGTGGAAGAAGAAGAAGAAGAGGACAAGAAGGAGGTAGGATCCCTTGCATTGGTGATTCGCCAAACGGATATCGTTCTTAATGTCGAGGCGGTATCCCTACGTCCTCTTAGCTTTTATTGCTATATCCCCTTTTTATGATACTATTCGTCCTGCTTTATCTGAATTTATGCAGATGTTGGGAGCAGGGGTGAGGACACTTCCTCCCCGGGCTGCTATAGCAGGGATTTCTTACTGGGAGAAGGAGAGATGTCATCTTTTTATGAACCATATAATGGTGATCCTATCGTCGATACAGTGAAAAAGTTCGACGAGGAAGGGGACGCTTCCTTTGCTGACCTCTCGGTTGGAGACGTGGACGCCTTGGGGATGGCCATGTCCTCTCCGATGGAACCGCAAACTCCGATATCTCACCCAAGTATATTGTTTCACCATTTCTTAAGAGATAAGATTTTCTGGCTTTAATTCTTCGTCATTTTGGTGAAGTTACACAATGATTTCTTTGATTCGACAGGCCCTTTCTCTGTGATAAACATATTTAATATAGCATCGAAAGAGAGTATGGCAGAGGAGGCTGAACAAGGACTCACCAGGGTAAGACCTGGGTCAGTCCCATCTTCCTCCGTAGTTGGAGAACCTCTTGAAGGACCTTCATAGGCATAGGGCCTGATTCTGATGCCAGTCTCCATAGAGTATTGGCTGTCGAGGAAGACGTAGGGGGAGAAGAAGCTTAGGGGGAGATCGAGCCTCTCTCTCACTCTTCTGCGTGTGGAGGACACCAAGTGGAGCCTCCTGTTGAGGCTAGTGTAGGGGAGACCTCTATTGTTGTGGACCTACTTGGTGCGACGACCGCTATGTCACCTCCTCGAGATGACATTGGGCGACATGAAGTCACAGCTCCTTCAGCTGCTGGGGGTAGCGATCTTTCCGAGGGATCCATTTTGGGTCTTACTGGCGTAAAGGCCAAGTGTCACTCCCCGTTCCCAATATACCTATTTCGGACATATTATTTCTTTCTTGTATGTTTAGGAGATTACATGGAGACTAGACCCATTTTTTGGTTTAGTGTGGTTCATGGTTTATTTTATGGGTTGGTTCAAGTTATGAGAGAATCCATGGTCTAAACCTCAAACCCTAGCTATATAACCCAACTTCTTTCTCTCTTGTCCCTTATTCTCTTATTTCTCCTCATTATTAAATTTTAGCCAAGTACACCTTACATAATATGGAAAAACCCATAAATTTTAATCCTTGCTCTTTTTTTGCATTTTATTACTCTAATATATGTACATTATGATTTTAAACACTTTTAATGTTTAGAGTTTTCAATTTTGATGGATAGATGTGAGTAGATCTATATTTTTAGTTTAAGGTTTTTATGGGTTTCGTAGAGCATTCTATTTTAGGAAATTTGGCTTTTGGTTCACTTGATTTGGAGTTGAAATGAAGTTTTTATGAAGGGAACAAGTTTTCGGGTTCTTGGAGCTTTTTTATGGCCGAACTTGCTATTCTGGAACAATAACGAACCATATGGCCCAGCTACATGCGTCCCTCCAGCACACGCCCATCATGTTGGATGCATGTCTGCTATGTGTATGCATTCTAAAGTCGGACGCATAGTACCTTGAACGCATGAGAATTTACTAGGGCCAGACTTCATGCGCCCATGCGGCCACGAGCCATGCGTCTCTTCTTTTTGGACGTATGCCTCTGAACAAATTTTATAACTCTGTACAGCTTTTCATGCTTTTGTCTTATCTTCCTAAATTTTTTGGCTTGTCACATCAGTTACTTCTCTGACTTATATTTATTGCCATCACTTAGCACTTGCCCCGATAAGTAGACTTTGCCTGTCTAGGCTCCACTTTCTTGCGCTACCAATTCTCATACACCCTGATCGACCATGCGGCCTTTATACTCATGCGCGTATGCGGCCCCTGCATATTTTATTGAATTGATTTGGTTTGAATATTCTATTAGACTTTTGATTCATATGTGTAATCTTGATGATTGTGAGAGTATTAGACCCACCTGTGCGCCTGACCCGTCTATACGCCCAACCCGACCATGTCTATGGTTCGACCATGTGCCAAATGACTATTCCATCTATGTTCATGACTTGACTTATGTGTTGAAGTATAATGAAACTCATGTGATTTACTTTGATTAGTGACTTAACTGGACCACTTGTATTTGTGCTGATACACTTACTACGTGTCATGTGTTCATACGTGCTAAGTGTTCCTACGTGATTATATTACATATTTACACTGAGGGGTACCTACGTGCTACGCGATATGTGATACAATATGATTCGTCTAAGCATGGACAAAATGATTTAGTCAATTTCCAAGCGTGGCTAAGACTTGTTTAATTATTGTATTATACTGGAGTGAATCCAAATTAGACTGCCAAGCGACAAAGTGGATTCGTATCTAGCGTGTTCGTACTACGGTGCGACATATAAAGAAAATATCATGTGACTATGCCATGAGATTTCAGTAACAGTAGGGTTAACTAGGAAATAAAATATGTAGAGCATTGGGAGGCACGGAATCCCAAGATTATGCTTAACTAGCTACCCCTAAATAATTGTCTGGGGTGTGCAGGCTGACCCCTATGGATATTTTTTAAATCCTCATTAGTGGATAGCAATATCCAACTATTATATTGTACTATGTGTTCTATGAGATCTTAGCATGGTGGCCTTACGAGGGACCGATGCATAAATACTACGTATTATGCGGCGATTCATGGCTCGACTAGCCCTGCTAGCACATGGCTCAATTTGAGGATTCTTATTATACGCATATATCTCCAGGATAACCCAAACTCCACAAGTAAGTTGTACAAGTGATTGGATGATTATGTTATTGAGCTTGATTGTGTAGTGTATCTTTTGTTAAATAATTTAAGAACATGGACTATAATGGTGTGATGGTCTAACCCTTGTCCTTGTTTGATTGTAGGGTTTGATTTTTGTATCACGATAGGCTATGGACCAAAACTACGAGACATAACTATATATATGTGTGTGTTTATTTCTCACTGGTTTTGTTCCTTTATTTATGCTTCCTTTGTGGTATTTTTTATTTGAGGTCTAACCCCACTGATTTTGCATTGCCAGATTTAGAGCCAGCATCTGAGGATCCAGCTTATTTTTTCTAAATAATGGCGCGCACCAAACAGATTGTCGTTGAAGGACCTGAGTAGGTTTCTTAATCACTGCACGCTATTGTACATTTTTCTCTTTGGGTGTTTAGCCATCGGTACTTGTTAGCCTTAAATCTGGACATTTAGTTTTCCTATATGGTTGTAATTAATAAGACTGTAGCTAATAATAGTCATGTATTTTCCTACTCCATCAACTTCCTATTTTGGTATAGTTGATTTCTAGAATATTTTAATAGGGCATTTGGGACACCTTACTTCTTTGTCATATATATTCTATGTTTACTATCCTTGTTTGCCTGATTGAGATATTAGACGTTCTATGTGACCCTAAGTAACTTGCTTGTAGAATGCACCCCTTATCTAGTTACAACCGTGACCGCCATATGATGCTCTATACCTTGTACGGGATAGCTAGCCATGTCCATCTCCATATTTCGGTACTGGGACGTGACACAAAGCTTGCCAGTTTTCCTATCATCCAAACACTACTTTTGATGGGGCAGAGTTTGGCTGCAGCGAAAGTAACTCGTCATCTGGCAATTGTGGTTCTACAACCTGATTTTTCAAGTGATGTCCCCTCTATTTCATAAGCTACCCATATTGTTGCATTGCATATAATCCCTTCAATTTTGCCTGGATTGATGCCTTCCACAGAAGTTGTGGTAATAGCTCATTCCAAGGTTATCCTTCAGGGCTTATACTTATTATTAAAATAAGGAGTTCAAAATATACTGGGGTGAGGGACGTCTTTCGTTTGGTCTAAGCACGATGTCCTAGGCTAGATAAAGATTTTGAAGACCTTTCCTGGCTCTAAGTAGACGGCTGACCTACTGCTTCATAAATTAAATAAAGTAGAATATCGCTTGAACGAGTTACAGCAACTGTAACAGGATGACATCACTGCGACAGTGTCCACAGAGTATGAATGCATCTTGGGCTCCGTTGAACAAGTGAAGGTTGCCTATGGTAAGACCAAGGCGGGTCTAGTGCAAGATCTCAAGAAGTTGGAACTCCAACGTACCGGGTTGGACGTTAGCAAGGCGTCTTGCCTTGCTCGGGATGATGGATTTCCCCACACCATTGTTGGGATCCAGAATAAGATTGCACATCTCTACACCAACCTCAAGATCCTAGAGGGTAATGTCTATGAGACTTGCCAAGAGCGAAAGGTTATCCTTGCATAATTTAGTACTGTGGCCTAGTCATCTGTTGCCCTGGAAGATACTCTAAAGAGATTGGAAAAGAAGCACCAGGCTTATGCTCACCTTGATAATCCCGATGTTGTAGCTTAAGAAGCCGAGCGCCGGATCAAAGCTAAGATTGATGCCAGAGTTGCTCAACTTCGAGGACGAATAGAATAATTGTGTACTGATTAGTAGCATCAGTGGTTATTTTTGTTGTTTCTTCTTTCTTTGTTTTGCTTGGACCAAGATATTTTAGTGGTCCCTCAAATGTAGTCTGCTTTCTATTTCCTTTATGGGAAAGAAATAAAAGGTTTTCTTTTTGTTGCAATCATCTGTGTGAACTTTGGGTATCATACTAGAGATAATATGGACGTAGTATGATACCATAGTTTTTTAGGACATTCTACAAGAAGATCTTTTTGGTGGACCTTATTACCTTTTACGTACCTGAGGGCAAGTAATAAGTTCGAAGCAAAAATCCTATCAGTGGTGATATGGACGTGATAAGTTTTTTGGACCCATCACTTATTATGCACTTGAGTGCAATTAATAGATTCGAGACAAGCCCAGCTAGGGGTGATATGGAAGTGACAGGTTTTGTGAACTTAACACCGCTGGTGTACTTAGAGTTAAGTACGGGTGATAAGTTTAGATAATGACCGATATTAAAGCTAATATGGACGTGATAATCGATAGTCACAAGGAAGGTTTTCGCAGAGGTAAGAAGGACATAAAAAACTCTACAGAGGTGGATATGAGGATGATAGCTCAGAGGTAACATGGACATGAGCTAATCGATAGTCATAGATAGAGGTTAGGTACGATCATGATGGGGTATTTTTGTTGAAGAAAAAGGAAACGATCCAGAGGTAATATGGACATAGATTTTTTTTGGATGAGGAACATGGGCAGCTCATTGTTCAGAGATAATATGGACGTGAACTGTTTGCTTTTGTTGAGGATATCCCACTAGGGGATCTTTTGTAAACATATTACTTCTTGCACACTGGAGTGCAAGTAATAAGTTTGAAATAAAATCCTATCAGAGGTGATATGGACATGATAGAGTTTTGTGGCATTAATATTGTTGGCATACTTAGAGTTAAGTACGGGTGATAAGTTTAGATGACGGCCGACATAAGAGGTATTATGGACGTAATAATAGATAGTCATACAAAGAGGTTTGCTCTTAGATAATATGGATATGGCAAACCTTGCTGGGGATAATGGTTAGGACAATAGTTCAGAGGTGATATGGACGTGAACTAATGTCCAAGGGAATTGATTATGAGTGGTCTACCCGAAAGTGTGCATAAACCTGAAGGTGGCCCCGGTGGGGAGCTTTTTTGAGGGTCCACTGTCTGTTGCATATTCAGGATTCTTGAATATAGATAATGGCTTTCATCAAACTTTTGTGGAAGAGAAGTGCATATTATGCTTGCACACTTGCTGGGGATGAACAATCGGGAATACACACTGTATATTTTGGTTGTCCAACTGATAGTAAAGGGAGTAAAAGTCTAGCATAGACATAGTACTTTCTGAGGAACTTGTCGTTGATAGTCATCTTGAGAAATTCGCCATAGGATTTTGTGAGCCGGTAGGCACCGTTGGAGAACATGGACTCCATAATGAACAGACCCTCCCATTTAGGTTGGAATTTACCGACTGTCTTGTGGGTCATAACTATCAATTTTCTTACTGTCAAGACGAGGTCACCCACTTTATAAGTCTTCTCTTGTCCCATTTTATGAAGGCACCTGAGAGGCGCGCTCGGTACAGCTCAATGCGATGTTCAGCTAAGAGAAGTTTTTCGTCGAGTGCTTCTAACTCGTATAGCCGTCAGCGATGATTGTTGTCAATGGTAAATTGGTTGGACAGAGCCACTCGGAGTGACATAATTTGGATCTCGAGTGGGAGGACCGCTTCACTTTCGTAAACTAAGGAGAAAGACGTGTTGCCAGTGGGTGTCCGGACCGTTATGCGGTAGGCCCAAAGACACTCACCTAGCTTCTCATTCCAGTCGCGCTTATTGTATGACACAAATCTTTTGAGTCTCTTTATAATGGTCTTATTGAATGCTTCTGTCAGAACATTTGTTGCTGAGTTGTAGGCAGTCGAGACTACATTCTGGATTTAATTTTTGTCACAAAATTGATAAAGCCGGCTTCCTCTATCTGCATGCTGTCTGGAATTTGTGCCAGCCTGAAGATCCCCTCGATATGCTCTATCCAGTCATCCGTGTATAGGATCCCCTATGTACCCCGAAACTCCTTGGGCCGCATCCTCTGGAAGTCAATGATGCTGCCCGGCCTCGGGTGCTGAGTCTGATCTGCCTATGGCTGGGCCTGAGCCACTCTGTCTACTATCGTCATAGCCACCTGGTGGGCATTCTCAATGCCTAGTCTCATCACATCAGCCTGGCGGTGTTGTGCGTCTATCATCTCCCTGAAGAACGTAAACAACTGTACGATATCTACTAGTGCAGGAGGTGGTGGAGGAGGTACCACCAAAACGATTGGGGTAGTCCTCGGATCGACAGGTGGAGGAGGATCCCCGAGAGAAGCAGATGCTCCCTCAACCGCAGGAGTGGTGAGTGGAGCGGTAGCAGCTGCCTGAAGTTGAACTGGATGAGAGGTAGCAGACCTTTCCGTGGCAGCTGCTAGAACGATACGATGGGATCATGTCTTCGGATGCATCCTGAACACCAATCAAAAGAAGTCAAAACGGCGCAAGGTACGATATCATTAAAGAAGGACAGTAATATTTCAAAAGAAAGTAATTTTAGAATAATTAGAAATAGCAAATATTAGATTGGAATTGTTCCTAGTCGTGATTGAGTACACTATCATCCTAGATCCTATATCCTAGAGCAAGCTTGCAGCAGTACAACTAAATTATTGTACTACCACGATATCGCACTAATTGCAAAGATCGAGACCTGCATGGGCCGCCACCAAAAACATGTCACAACCCGCACCCAAAAAATCGGGCATGAGTCGTGGGTACGTCCAGCCTACGCTGCAGCATCGACGGCAGAATGCTGTATAGGTCTACTATCTAGCTAACAATCTCACACAACAATATAAGTACCTGCCAAGATCTCAACTCCAAACGGAGGAACAATATGATAAAGGTAACACAAATACTCAATCATGATCTAAGCAGGATAAGATAACAAGGAAGTCTAACAACTACAAAGTCTACACAACAACTACTTCTAAAACATTTATAATAATAATAATAATACAACAATATCCAGAATCAAATACAATACAAGTCTCAAACCAAAAGCAAGGGACAAATCCGATACCAAAAGCTAATAAATACAACTGAAGTCCTAGTGATCCCGGCTACAAACCCGGAAATCACTCCTGAACTAGGGGGTCCCTGTCTGCACCATCGACAGGCTGGGGTCCATAAAACATCGAACACCAATCTTTCAGATCCTCTAAAAAATATATTCAGTCAGGATTGGAGCAAGTACACCTCTAACAGCAGTTCCAGTTAAATGATAAAAACTATAAAACAGTTGTAGCAAGTAGCACAAGATATAGGAAATAAAGTATGAACAAGAAAATATATATATATATCAACTGGTGCATAAAGGTAAAGATGCATAAAAATTAGAAGCAAGATAATAATGACTGTAGGATACAAAAAATCTAAACTAAGAGCAAGTATGTGCACAATAACGTGAAGTGGGTCCAGCAAGAATAAATGTAATGAGTCCAGTCCAAAAAGTATAACTGAGACCAGTCAAGAAATACAAGAGCGTCCAGACTAGAAAGAATGAACTCGTGTCTCTGAAATACCTGTTTCGACATGTAAACAACTAGGGGTAAGTACGGTTCACCGTACACTGGGTGTGCGGCAGCTATCATTCCAGATTAGACTAGAGGGAGTGATTCCAGATTTGGAAATGTTTACATGTCTACTCTAGTATTTTCCCGCCTCGACTAGTACAAGTGAATCCAAGAACCAACACGTAATATAAATATGAGTCCAGCCAGAAATATGAGTGATGCCTGTAGTGAGTTCTGATGTGATGTCAGTAGGTGATTCCAGAAATAGAGGCCAAAAATATGAAATATACGTGTTGCAAGTAAATGAATCCAGAAATACTAGTCAGTGTCATGCCAGAAAATGAGATAATACTATACTAGAAGCTGAATCATAATAATCATCAGATAATAAAAACTATTAGAGAATGTACTCGCCTGACGTCCTGAGCAACTAGCGAGGATCGAAGTCCGAACTGGCTTCGTGAAGACCTATTACGAAAAGCAAGATTAAACGGGGTTCTAAAGAGCTAAACAGATATAAAATAACTAAAAACAAGCTTCTAGGGTTGTTCTAGGTCAAATGGGTCAAACATGTGAAATCTAGGTCAAAAAATCAACCAGGTATCCGAAAGACAACTCTAGGTCAAAACTAGGTCAAAAGTTGACTTTGGCGGTCAACCGGGGCAACTACGGTCAACTCTAGGTCAAACTAGGGTGCCCCTAAAATTTTAGGTCAAAACTAGCTCATTAAGCTAGTAAACCCACAAACTAGCCTATTTGAGATACCGGAATACCCTCAGTATCTGATATCTCAACCTACGCTATATACTCCGCCTATACCCTCTAACATATATACTAGCACGTATATATATATATATATAACAAACTCTAACCTCATTCCATGGTAAAAATCCAATACCTCGCCCCGATACCCAATACCTTGAGTATCTCAAGGTATTGAGATACCTCGCCTTACCCCTCTCTACTCTAACTAGCTAGATAACTATCTATATATATATACTACCATATGCTACTATATATATATATATATATATATATATATATATATAACCTAGTATAAGCAATACCTCAATATCTTATCTCCAATACCCCTTACCTTCAATACCTTGATATCTCAAGGTATTGAGATACCTTACCCTTCTCTCCGTATCTCACTATCTAACATCTAACTATACCTATACCTATACCTATATATATATATATATATATATATATCTATATCTATACATATAATATATATCTATATCTATATATAGATATCTATATACCTATCTATCTATATATCTATATACATATCCATATATATATCTATATATATAAATCTATATGCATATATATATATATATATATATATATATATATATATATATATATATATATATATATATATATATATATATATATATATATATATATATAACTATCTATATACCTATCTATATCTCTCTCTCTCTCTCTCTCTCTCTATATATATATATATATATATATATGTATATATATATGCACCTCTCTCTCTTAACTCACTAACTAATAGCTAATAGGGGGGCATGCTGCTAGGCCGCTGCTGCTGCTGCTACTGCGAACTGTTGCTGCTGCTGCTATTGCCAAGTGCTGTTGCTGCTACTGCTGCTATGGCTAACTGCATCTGTTGCTGCTACTTCTCTCTCCCTCTAGCTCTCTATCTCCCCCCTCTCGATCTCTCTCGCTCATCACACACTACACACACACATAAACATATATATATCTACGTACACACACATACATATATATATACACACACTTATACATATATATATATATATATATATATATATATATATATATATATATATATATATATATATATATACACACTTACATATAGATATATATATATATACACTTACATATATATCTATACATATATATATACACTTATATATATAGACTCACACAAACACACACTCTCACACTCACTCACACACAACCACACTCAAACACACACACTCTTATACGCACTCACATACAACCACACTCAAACACACACACACACTCTCACACTCACAACTACACACACACTCAAACACATACTCAACTACCTACACGCACACTCACCCATATACATATAAATACCTATATATATAAATATAAACCCTAATACACACTTTCTAAGGCTAAACCAACCCGCGCACAAGTCCGAAACCAAGGAACCAAGTCAAAATGGCCATTTGGTCATTTCGACGAACACTTGGTGTGCGGCTCGCGATACCTCATAAAATGTACACCAAACCTACTCAGAATTGACCCAAAATTAACCCACGAGTTTTAATCGATGTCTAAAATCTCACAAAAATGCTAACTCTCCAATTTTAGATCCGTGGCAAAATTCCACACACATGTGGAACCCACGACGAAGGAAAAAAACCCCAAATCGCCCGAAATACCCAAAACTCTGTGATACGACCACACGTGTCCGAACGGAGATACGTACTTATTCTCAAGACACTCAAGCACGTCTAACTAGGTCCGTCTAACCTAGGGAAATATCCAAAATTGGGCCAATCTTGGATTTTACCCAAAATTGACACAAAACTCTATGCCAAAGTCTCCAAACACATCCAAACAAGCTCCAACTTTCTTCCATGGTTAGCCCTAAGGTCTAGAAAGGTTCAAAACTACTAATTACACTATATTAGAGTAATTACTAAGAGAAAAGTTAGAATTTACCTCTTGGGAGTTGGAATCCCAAGCCCAAAGTCTCCAAAAATCCCTAAAATCTACCACACCAAGCCTCCAAGCCTCCAACCTAAGCTTCTACACCAATTCTAAGCTCCACACACCTAGGTTAGAGAAAAATGAGATGTTAGGGTTAGCATTAATGTAACCTCCGATTTCCAAATTTTCGAAATATTTAGATTTTTAAATTATTTTTTTAAAATATCAAGTTTATAAGATATTTTTCTCCTTGAATTTTTAGTATTAGATTTTCGAACAATGCTTGATTTTAGAAGGTGATTTAAAATCTTTTATAAAAATCATTTTTCCTAAATGTCGATTTATTATAAAATAAATAAATAAATAATGATATATATATAATACTCTAGCTTCGAATATTTATTGGTTTGAATCATAAAATTATTGTTTTGAATAAAAATTTATTTGAAGGACTAGTTGGTAAAATATAATAAATTTTATATTTATTGGGATAGTAAATAAATAAATTTCATACTTTCTAAGATTTTGCAATATGGATTAATTAGTAGCTAATTGGGAATCAATTAGCTTTCCTAAAATATTTTCTGAAATTATAATCTTTTCTTTTTAAAATTTTACAAGTTTGACATTTCCCATTAACTAGCCAACAGCCCCTCATTCCCACATGAAGAACTCATTCATATCTAATCTGGGCCATTCATTATTTGGGCCAATCCCCACCCTTTATCCCACACCCTCTCTCCCTATTTAAGTCTCTCATCACCATTTCCAAGAAACCCTAGCTAGCCCTCACAAATTCCCACAAGCCAACAACCACCACCATTTTGTGTGCTCGTGTCCGTGTGTCCAGCATTACCGTGTCAGCCGTGTTGGCCTCGGGTCCGACCCCGGGTGTCCCACCGTATCCATTCATTTCCTGTGTCCGGTTACAACATTACAACCAGATTTTCGTGTCCGACACACCCGGACACATCCACCTCCACCACAGCAAACATCATCCTCACATCCCTACCACAGTACACCCAACCCTGTATCCAACACCCGGATACGTCCACAGTACAGCAAACCCATCGTGTCCAGCCTCGGACACGATCCACCCCGACACAGCAAAAGCAAAACCCTAACCCTATGTTAAACCCTAACCTAGATCCGTCGACCGCCGCCGGCGACTGGGATCCCCTCCTCAGATCCGTCGAGCAGATCCGCCGCCTCCTCGAACCGAGCACCGGCGTGCATCGAGCAGATCCGCGGATCCCCTCCACGTTGTCGAGCTCTGCCGCCGCTCTCGAGTTCCACCGCCGCCGCCTCGGATCTCCTCGAATACGAGCTCCGCCGACCGCCTCCTCGGGACGAGAACACCAGCAGACCGAGCAAACCGCGCCGACGCCTTGTCGGCCCGACCCCGGCGAGACCCCACCGCGCCGACGCCGGAGAAAAACCCAGGTGAGCTCTTCCCTCTTTTCCTCTTTTCCTTTCTTTCGAATTCAGGGACTGAGTGGATTACTGTTTATTAGTTAATTTATAATTAGATTAGATAATTATCATTAATCAGTAATTAATTCTTAATCAGTAGTTAATTTATATAGTTTAGTTTAGTTAATTTAATTAGTTAATTTAATATAGTTTAGTTTGATTAATTATTTCTTAATCAGTAGTTAATTAATCAATTAGTTTATATGTAATTAGTTTAGTAATTTCCTGTAATTAGTTTAGTAATTAAATATAATTAGTTTAGTAATTTTATGTAATTAGTTTATTTTTATATAATAAATATAAGGGTTCTGACTATGTAAAAATAATAAATTCTGGCTTATATTATTAATTAAGGAATAGTTTCAATAATCTAAATAAGTTCAAAATTGTTTAATTGGGCTGGTAACCAATTTTTACTATAGATGTAAAAATATATTATGGCTTTTACATAAATTCTAAAATTTTATAAATAAACTTTCATTTGTAATTATTGTTCAAAATAAATTCGAAATGATTTTCATTAAATTAAGGTGTTACCTTAATTACAAACAAACGACCCTTTCCCTATTAGCCTGGTATCCTTATCTCGATTTTTGTGCCGAACTCCGATCTTGAACTTCTTTATATAGTTTCTAGCTATTTGGACTGCTCCGGACTCATTGGAGCTAACTGCTACTTCATTTGGGATCACCTTGAGAAGTGTGGCATTATGTACATTCTTTGATTATTAATATACATATATAAAATATTTGATTGATATATATATACAAATATGTATTTTGGTATAAAAATATATGTTTATATACATCTATTTAGAGTATATACACAAATACGTATTTTGTACAATTACTAAGAGACACTTATATATATTATATACATTTTTATTGGTATATACTCTGAGTGTAAATGTGTATTTATATACGTATCCCTACTAGATGACCCTAGTTGACTAGAGCCATGCCTGGCATAGCCCTGAGGCCAGTGTATTTCTATTGTGTGTTAGTGTAGCATCTGATACAAGTGATATTATTATATGTTTATAGGACAGTCGGATTCTCCAGACGATAGTCTGGGACAGGACATTGGTATTGACAGCTAAGGACCCAAGGCGAGTACATTCTCTGATTAGTTTCTAATTTAGGATATCTCTTATGTTCACTGTATCTAGTGTAGATATCCATGCTCTTGACACGTTGGTTACACGGATTGGTGTAGACGGATCTTGTTATGAGATGTTATTCCTTATTCATGGTGTAGCTTGTACAAGTCTTGTTTCATTGATATCTTGTGCATGTACAGACACTGATTTTCGGGGAGATTTGCTTCCTCCCTAGGGAATCCCGTGCCATAGCGTACCATGATTTGATCTACTATACCAGTCGGGGGTTTGGGGAGTATTTTAGTGTAGATATGTGATCATACCCAATTTTTCATGCATCATAGCTCACCCCACATCTCACGTCGGGTGCGGCCTGACCATCTCCATGCTTCATAGCTGTTACGTGTGATTAGCCTGACCTCTACATGCATCATAGCTAACCAACGGTTAGCCTGACCTTCCATGAATCATAGCTAATCACATGTAACCAGCCTGATCAAGTTCCCAAGCCGATCACATGTTAAAGCTAGTACTCACACACTTAGTCATAGGTTTCTTGCTCATTGACATATTGTTTCTTTTCCTGCATTTACTTACAGTATTTTCAGTATTTATTTCATTGTACATTTCTCGTACCTATACATGCATCTTGTATATTTCCATCTAGAACTGCTACATAGTTTATGTCATTAATATAGAACTGCTATTTAGAGATGTACTTTGCTCCTTCCTGACTGGAAATATTTTTCCAGACTGTGACCTTAGTAGACTGGTCTCTGACACACTTGAGGATTGGAAGTTAATGATTGCAGGTATGATTTTTTGTCGTTAGACTTGTCTTATATTTCTTGCTTGCCTTGATATCTCATCGTGCTTTAGTTTATGTGATTGAGTATTTCTAACATTATTTTATGATATCCATGTCTCCTTATGGAGTTGGGTATTCACGTGATTTTGATTAGATAGTTACATGACCTAGACAGCGTTCTACCGCCGGTGCTCCGGCGTAGGCTGGACGTACCCATGCACTCGTGCCCTAAACCGGGTGCGGGTCGTGACATATTTTTAGTGGTGGCCCATGCAGGTCTGACTTCGCTAGTTGTGCGATGTCGTAGTAGTGCGACGTCATAGTTGTACTACTACGTACCTGCTATTGAATATAGGACATAGAATACTAGGATGAGAGAGGATACTCAATCACAAATTCTTGAGAGATTCCTGGGACGACCCCTTGAGAATCTTATTATAATTTACAATTTAAATCTTTCCTTGTTTCCGTCCGCTCTCGCTTGTTGTTATTGAACTTGATTCTTGTTGATCAGTTATTAAATTTAATACTTGGTATCATTGTTGAGTTTGATTCTTGTTGACCAGTTGTTAAATTTAATTCTTGGTATCGTTGTTGAGTTGATTTCATATCGAGATGAATTTTACGGGCTAAATTTTATGGTATCATCTGATGACATATGTTGATAAGGACAGTGAGAAAGGTAAAACATCTACTTTGGTTATGGACCCTAGAGTTTATCGCAGCCATATTAGCTGTGGTGACGAGAACGTAGGAACCTGACTTGGATGTACATACTATAGTTATGAAACTTAGAGTCTCTCGCTGCCATACCGGTTGGCGTGGCGAAGATTCTAGATGACATGATTATAGAGTTGCATACCTTAGTTACGAAACCTATCATTTATCGCATCTATGCTTACTGGCGTGGCGAGGATTCTGAGTGTCATTATTTTAGACAGACGTGTATGAGTATCAGGTTGTATCTTAAATTGGTTCTTAAAGTATCATCTCAAGACTTACCTATTTCTGTTATTCCAGGACTTTGTTCCATCGCTTCTTTTCTTTACTAGCAGTAAAGATACCTTCAGTCCTTAACCTAGTTCTTTTGAGCCTTATTCCTTTAAGGATCCTTGTTAGTGTGATAATTAGTGACTTGTGATTTTGTCTGTGTCTTGAGTATTAGTATAGACTGAGTGTTGCTTATGAGTTTGTAAGTGTTTCCTAGTTGGACATATGAGCAGTAGGCCTTAATCTAGAGTTAACCCATAGCATAGTACCTTGTGCCAATGGTTCTGGGATAAGTGTCATTAGAGACTGTGAGTAGAAGGAGAGTACAGAGTATTAGTGATAGTTCAAGAGTTAGTATCAGAGCTAACATACCTGCCCTGGATAATCATGATTATGCACTTGAGTGATCTATGTAAATAATTAAGTATCAAGGAATTGTGTTAAAGATTAATGGAGCATGATGTTCAATTTGATGATTGATTACTTGGGTGTGTCAAGAGTAAATAAATATATATGCATAAAGGGTATTAATGAGATGTCATGAGTAGAGAAATGTTAGGATTGGTAATAAAAGTTGTGAAGTGTATCACAGATTAGTTTAACAGGCTGTAAAAGGTTAAAGGGAAATACCTATACATCAATCGAGATGAAGAACCATATACATGCCCATGAGAGTAAAGAAACATGAGTGTTATAGAAGGTACAGGTAAACATGAGTTCTAATGAGCTTGATGAGATGATCCATTAATGAAGCTAGTAATATAATACCAAGAGTGCTAATGGTTCTATATCGAGGATTAGTCGAGAACGACGCTCAAAACAGTAAGCACTCTGCGTGATGATAATCGGATGATATACCAGTTGACATAAATTGAAAATCATGAAAGAAATTTACAGGTGATGATAACTTTGATCATTGGAGATAATGGTGCAAGTGATTCAGGCAGTACAATTTTAGTACACAGTTATAGACACTAGATGCATTGAGTGCACCTTGAGTATCAGAGACCGTGAGCACTGATATGTACATTTGTGGAGTTATAAATTAAAAGGTGGAAATAAAATTTTATTTTAGGAATAATTGAGGAGTTGAGATTATGTCATTAAAATTTTTTGAGGACTTCAAATATGAATTCAATAAACATGGTTAAGGCTACAAATATTTTAGAAGTGATTAAATTTTATTTTTGATGTTGAATATCTAATTTTGAGGAAGTATATACAATTTATTTTAAGTTGATCGAGAAGTTAAACCTTGACGATTATTTTGAGGATTAATTTTATGGTAGATGAGAGATATGAATATTAATATATGAGTAGATGATATACATGTGTAAGGATCTGATAACTTGAGCATGATTGAGGTGGCACCGCAGACTGACTTGGGTGTCCACCTAGAGTTGTATTAGAAAGGGTTTAACACTTAGTATGGTGTGTTACACTTGGTGTGCACTTGAGTGATAAGAACAAATAGTATGGACAATTATAGTAGGAACGAGAACTAGCAGTGGGTGTACTGAAGTAGACAAAGGGTATGGTACTAAAGAGATAGAGGTATCAACTTGGATGCATTATTGAATCATGGTTATATTAGAGATTCTTGACATCAGATTTTGGCATTAATAGACAGGTGTGTGCAATACAGATATATTCATGGATCTTGTGGATTAATGATTAGTTGAGATGGGTACCAGTATACAGGAATAGGAATTAGTTAGTGAATGTGCTAGAGTTAAGTGTTTGTTAGAGATAGTAGATACTACAAGTAATATGTTAGCAGGTTCTTCTTTTTTCTAATGTTCCCGTCTCTCGATTGATTGATTTCCCTAGTGCTGTGGTTCGTATTCATGATTTTCTTATTAGAATATAACTAGTAGTACACCCTAACAGAGACTGCAGTACCATGACAAAAGATACATGACCTATATATTTTTCTTAGATTGCATGGCTGTAGGTAGAATTTTCTTAAACCATGATCATGAGGGTTTTGACCATAGCAAAGATCTATGACAAGGTTATGACCGACAAAAGAGACAAGAGGATTAAATTGTGGATGAGCATTAATTTAAATAAAGAATTTAGGGGTTGTTATAACAGAGTTGATGGATCATTAATTTTGCAAAAATTGAGGTATGATTGAAATTCAAGGATAAACATTAACTTAAATGTAGAAGTAAGAAATTCACAGGGGCAAAATTGAGGATTTATTAAGGTCTTGATATGATTGATTATTAAAATTGAGAAAATTTGGAAGATTATTATTTTATCTATTTGATTACAAGATAGAAATTTGAAATTTTATATTATGAATGTTGCATTGAAGATTCTGAAAGTATCGCATCGTTGAGTATTTGAGGAAAAAGAAAATCGGGAAATAAAATCGTTAATAGAATGGTGTCGAATTCAATTCTCGGGAGGAGAATTTAGATTTGAATAAGCATCAATTGAATTTGAGTTAGAGGAGTAAGATGATTGATGGATTAGTGGTTAAAATTTAAATTTTGGGATACGATTTTTATAAATATGCATTGATTGGATTTCAATTGGAGGATTGGATATTAAAATCCTGGAGTATTTAGATACGAACTTAAAATTTTTGGAGGAGATTATGACAAAAAGGGGATTGATTTTTAAACTTGAAGATTTTCAGGAATATGATGTTATAGAATTTTGAAAGGTTGTGAAATAACAATATGGAATTACTTCATGATTATTTGGTTTGAAATTTAATTTTTGATAGAAATAATATGATGAGTAAAGACAATTATTGAGGATCTTAAATTTCGAGGAAAATTTTTTTCTAAGGTGGGTAGACTTGTAACCTCTGATTTCCAAATTCCCGAAATATTTAGATTTTTAAATTATTTTTTAAAATATCAAGTTTATAAGATATTTTTCTCCTTGAATTTTTAGTATTAGATTTTCGAACAATGTTTGATTTTAGAAGGTGATTTAAAATCTTTTATAAAAATCATTTTTCCTAAATGTCGATTTATTATAAAATAAATAAATAAATAATGATATATATATAATACTCTAGCTTCGAATATTTATTGGCTTGAATCATAAAATTATTGTTTTGAATAAAAATTTATTTGAAGGACTAGTTGGTAAAATATAATAAATTTTATATTTATTGGGATAGTAAATAAATAAATTTCATACTTTCTAAGATTTTTTAATATGGATTAATTAGTAGCTAATTGGGAATCAATTAGCTTTCCTAAAATATTTTCTGAAATTATAATCTTTTCTTTTTAAAATTTTACGAGTTTGACATTTCCCATTAACTAGCCAACACCCCCTCATTCCCACATGAAGAACTCATTCATATCTAATCTGGGCCATTCATTATTTGGGCCAATCCTCACCCTTTATCCCACACCCTCTCTCCCTATTTAAGTCTCTCATCACCATTTCCAAGAAAACCTAGCTAGCCCTCACAAATTCCCACAAGCCAACAACCACCACCATTTTGTGTGCTCGTGTCCGTGTGTCCAGCATTACCGTGTCAACCGTGTTGGCCTCGGGTCCGACCCCTGGTGTCCCACCGTATCCATTCATTTCCTGTGTCCGGTTACAACATTACAACCAGATTTTCATGTCCGACACACCCGGACACATCCACCTCCACCACAGCAAACATCATCCTCACATCCCTACCACAGTACACCCAACCCTGTGTCCAACACCCGGACACGTCCACAGTACAACAAACCCATCGTGTCCAGCCTCGGACACGATCCACCCCGACACAGCAAAAGCAAAACCCTAACCCTATGTTAAACCCTAACCTAGATCCGTCGACCGCCGCCGGCGACTGGGATCCCCTCCTCAGATCCGTCGAGCAGATCCGCCGCCTCCTCGAACCGAGCACCGGCGTGCGTCGAGCAGATCCGCGGATCCCATCCACGTCGTCGAGCTCCGTCGCCGCTCTCGAGTTCCGCCGCCGCCGACTCGGATCTCCTCGAATACGAGCTCCGCCGACCGCCTCCTCGGGACGAGAACACCAGCAGACCGAGCAGACCGCGCCGACGCCTTGTCGGCCCGACCCCGGCGAGACCCCACCGCGCCGACGCCGGAGAAAAACCCAGGTGAGCTCTTCCCTCTTTTCCTCTTTCCCTTTCTTTCGAATTCAGGGACTGAGTGGATTACTGTTTATTAGTTAATTTATAATTAGATTAGATAATTATCATTAATCAGTAATTAATTCTTAATCAGTAGTTAATTTATATAGTTTAGTTTAGTTAATTTAATTAGTTAATTTAATATAGTTTAGTTTGATTAATTATTTCTTAATCAGTAGTTAATTAATCAATTAGTTTATATGTAATTAGTTTAGTAATTTCCTGTAATTAGTTTAGTAATTAAATATAATTAGTTTAGTAATTTTATGTAATTAGTTTATTTTTATATAATAAATATAAGGGTTCTGACTATGTAAAAATAATAAATTCTGGCTTATATTATTAATTAAGGAATACTTTCAATAATCTAAATAAGTTCAAAATTGTTTAATTGGGCTGGTAACCAATTTTTACTATAGATGTAAAAATATATGATGGCTTTTACATAAATTCTAAAATTTTATAAATAAACTTTTATTTGTAATTATTGTTCAAAATAAATTCGAAATGATTTTCATTAAATTAAGGTGTTACCTTAATTACAAACAAACCACCCTTTCCCTATTAGCCTGGTATCCTTATCTCGATTTTTATGCCGAACTCCGATCTTGAACTTCTTTATATAGTTTTTAGCTATTTGGACTGCTCCGGACTCATTGGAGCTAACTGCTACTTCATTTGGGATCACCTTGAGAAGTATGGCATTATGTACATTCTTTAATTGTTAATATACATATATAAGATATTTGATTGATATATATATACAAATATGTATTTTGGTATAAAAATATATGTTTATATACATCTATTTAGAGTATATACACAAATACGTATTTTGTATAATTACTAAGAGACACTTATATATATTATATACGTTTTTATTGGTATATACTCTGAGTATAAATGTGTATTTATATACGTATCCCTACTAGATGACCCTAGTTGACTAGAGCCATGCCTGGCATAGCCCTGAGGCCAGTGTATTTCTATTGTGTGTTAGTGTAGCATCTGATACAAGTGATATTATTATATGTTTATAGGACTGTCGGATTCTCCAGACGATACTCTGGGACAGGACATTGGTATTGACAACTAAGGACCCAAGGCGAGTACATTCTCTGATTAGTTTCTAATTTAGGATATCTCCTATGTTCACTGTATCTATTGTAGATATCCATGCTCTTGACACGTTGGTTACACGGATTGGTGTAGACGGATCTCGTCATGAGATATTATTCCTTATTCATGGTGTAGCTTATACAAGTCTTGTTTCATTGATATCTTGTGCATGTACAGACACTGATTTCCGGGGAGATTTGCTACCTCCCTAGGAAATCCTGTGCCATAGCATACCATGATTTGATCTACTATACCAGTCGGGGGTTTGGGGAGTATTTTAGTGTAGATATGTGATCATACCCAACTTTCCATGCATCATAGCTCACCCCACATCTCACGTCGGGTGCAGCCTGACCATCTCCATGCTTCATAGCTGTTACGTGTGATTAGCCTGACCTCTACATGCATCATAGCTAACCAACGGTTAGCTTGACCTTCCATGAATTATAGCTAATCACATGTAACCAGCCTGATCAAGTTCCCAAGCCGATCACATGTTAAAGCTAGTACTCACACACTTAGTCATAGGTTTCTTGCTCATTGACATATTGTTTCTTTTTCTGCATTTACTTACAGTATTTCCAGTATTTCTTTCATTGTACATTTCTCGTACCTATACATGCATCTGGTATATTTCTATCTAGAACTGCTACATAGTTTATGTCATTAATATAGAACTGCTATTTAGAGATGTACTTTGCTCCTTCCTGACTGGAAATATTTTTCTAGACTGTGACCTTAGTAGACTGGTCTCTGACACACTTGAGGATTGGAAGTTAATGATTGCAGGTATGATTTTTTGTCGTTAGACTTGTCTTGTATTTCTTGCTTGCCTTGATATCTTATCGTGCTTTAGTTTATGTGATTGAGTATTTCTAACATTATTTTATGATATCCACGTCTCCTTATGGAGTTGGGTATTCACGTGAGTTTGATTAGATAGTTACATGACCTAGACAGCATTCTACCGCCGATGCTGTGGCGTAGGCTGGACGTACCCACGCACTCGTGCCCCTAAACCGGGTGCGGGTCGTGACAATTAAAGAAGGAAGTAAGTGAAGGAAGAGAGAAAAAGTAAAAAACTTACTTGGAAATGGAAAAAATGAAGAATGGAGAGTAAAGAAAGAGAATGGAAAGTAAGGAAATAAAGAAGAAGGAGTGGAAAGGAAGGGGGAGGGGGCCGGCCATGTATAAAAATAGGGTTAGGATTTTGCATTTAGGTACAAAGACCAAAATGCCCTTAAATTAAGTCATCCATACTAGGGGTTGGGTTTGGGGTTCCAAATGCACTCTAATTAATTTCTAATCACTCCAACTAACTAATTAAAATATAAATAACTACTCTAAACCAATAAATAAGTCTGACAAGGGTGTTGGTTGGGTCTGACAATGGTCCACTAGGGTGTGACATGGGTCCAGACTAGCAAAAATCCTAAAATAACTAATAAAAATAAATACAACCAACTAATTAAATATTAATATAAATATTTATGATTAATACACAATTTACCAAATAAAAAAAAATACCCTACCCTGAAAATGGGGTAGTGACAAGCCTATCCTCCTTAGAAAATTTTGTCCTTAAAATTTAAAGTCGATTGTACTTCTTCTAAGTCAAATCCCCAACAATCATAGTTAAGAAATTCTACCTAAACAACATGTAAGATCAAGGTCCTACTGGTCGTGTTATCACAGTCTCAATCAGGGTCGCTATACTATCTACCACAGCACAAAAGAAAAGTCTAACAAGTACTAATAAAGCATACCACAAGAAATGAAATAGGACAGAAAGAAGAACAAAAAGAGACTGACCTGCTAACCCGACACCCGTAGCATCGGCCTCCTCGACCGTCAACCCAAAAGCCCTGCCCTACTGGGGTATCTCCATCTGCTGGTGCGGGGCATGATGCTGTGCCACAGGTGGCCTAGCTCTAATTATCTGATCATGTGCTCCACCAAATGGAGGTGCAGAGGGGCAATCTCGCATCTGGTGAGCAGCGAATCCACAGAACAGACACACCTTCAACCTCCTCCTACAAATATCACAACTGTGTCCTGCCTTCATGTAGTAGGCACTCTCCGATCCTGACCCTGCTATGCTGTCTTCTGCACATAGGGACGCTTAGCCAGTCCTGCACTACCTGAATCATCCCTGCCTCTCTTGGACTTGAGCTCCAAGTCATCCTCTGCCCTCTGACCGTCCCCTACGATCTACTCGAAAGTCGTCTCGCGGTCACTCCTAGTCAAAGACTTGACCGCCATGACCAAGCCCTTGCGAAACTTCCTCGCCTTTGCTTCCTCACTCAAGGCCCCCACAAATCTGTCCAGATGGCAGAACTCTGCTGCATACTCGTCCACTAGCTTGCTCCCCTGGACGAGTGCCTCAAACTGACTCTCCAAGGCACTGAAAGCCAAATCTGGGAAAAACTTCTCCTTAAAAAGCCTCTTGAAAGTCTCCCAAGTAAGCCCTGGTGCTGCAATCCTCATATCAGTGCGATACCACATCAAAGCGAGGTCAAACATCTGACTGCCCGCTGCCTCTATCTGTATAGTGTCTGGAATCTGTGTCAGCCTAAAGATCCCCTCGATATGCTCTATCCAGTCATCCATGTACATGATCCCCTCTCTACCCCAGAACTCCTTAGGCCGCATCCTCGGAAGTCAATAATGCTGCCCGACCTCGGGTGCTAAGTCTGATCTGCCTGTGGCTGGGTCTGAGCCACTCTGTCTACTGTCGTCATAGCCACCTGGTGGGCATTATCAATGCCCAGCCTCATCACATCTACCTGGCGGTGTTGCACGTCCATCATCTCCCTAAAGAACGCAAACAACTGTGTGGCGTCTACTGGTGCAGGAGGTGGTGGAGGAGGTACCACCGGAATGACTGGGGTAGTCCTCGGATCGACAGGTCGAGGAGGATCCCCGAGAGAAGCAAATGCTCCCTCAACCGCAGGAGTGGTGAGTGGAGCGGTAGCAGCTGCCTGAAGTTGAGCTGGACGAGGGGTAGCAGACCTCTTGGTGGTAGCTACTAGAACGGTATGACGGGATCGTGTCTTCAGAGGCATCCTGAACACCGATCAAAAGACGTCAATACAACGCAAGGTACGATATCATCAAAGAAGGATAGTAAAATTTTGAAAAGAAAGCGATTTCAGAATAATTAGAAATAGCAAATATTAGATTAGAATTATTCCTAGTCATGATTGAGTACACTCTCATCCTAGATCTTATATCCTAGAGCAGGCTCGCAGCAGTACAACTAAATCATTGTACTACCACGACATCACACTAATTGTGAAGCTCGAGACCTGCGTGGGCCGCCACCAAAAACGTGTCACGACCTGCACCCAAAAAATTGGACATGAGTCGTGGGTACGTCCAGCCTACACCGCAGCATCGACGGAAGAACATTGCCTAGGTCTACTATCTAGCTAACAATCTCATATAACAATATAAGTACCTGCCAAGATCTCAACTCCAAACGGAGGAACAATATGATAAAGGTAACACAAATACTCAATCACGATCTAAGCATGATAAGATAACAAGGAAATCTAACAACTATAAAGTCTACACAATAACTACTACTAAAACAACAACAATAATAATAATAATACAACAATATCCAGAATCAAATACAATACAAGTCTCAAACCAAAAGCCGGAGACAAATCCGGTACCAAAAGCTAATAAATACAACTGAGGTCCTAGTGATCCCGACTACCAACCCGAAAATTATTCCTGAACTAGAGGGTCCCTGTCTGCACCATCGACAGGCTGAGGTCCATAAAACGTCGGACACCAATCTTTCAGATCCTCTGAAAAATATATCCAATCAGGATTGGAGCAAGTACACCTCTATAAGCAGTTCCAGTTAAATAATAAAAACTATAAAATAGTTATAGCAAGTAGCTCAAGGTGAAGGAAATAAAGTATGAACAAGAAAATATATATATATATCAACTGGTGCAAGGAAATAAAGTATGAACAAGTAAAGATGCATGAAAATCAGAAGCAAGATAATAATGACTGCAGGATACAAGAAATCTAAACTGAGAGTAAGTGTGTGCACAATAACGTGAAGTGAGTCCAGCAGGAATAAATGTAATGAGTCCAGTCCAGAAAGTATAAGTGTGGCCAGTCAAGAAATGCAAGAGAGTCCAGACTAGAAAGAATGAACTCGTATCTCTGAAATACCTGTTTCGACATATAAACGGTTAGGGGTAAGTACGGCCCATCGCACACTGGGTGTGTGGCAGCTATCATTCCAGATTAGACCAGAGGGAGTAATTCCAAATTTGGGAATGTTTACATGTCTACTCGAGTATTTTTTTGCCCCGACTAGTACAAGTGAATCCAAGAACTGACACATAATATAAATATGAGTCCAGCCAGAAATATGAGTGATGCCTGTAGTGAGTCCTGATATGATGCCAGTAGGTGATTCCAGAAATAGAGGCCAGAAACATGAAATATATGTGTCGCAAGTAAATAAATCCAGAAATACTAGTCAGTGTCATGCCAGAAAATCAGATAATACTATACTAGAAGCTGAATCATAATAATCATTAGATAATAAAAACTATCAGAGAATGTACTCGCCTGACATCCTAAGCAACTGGAGAGGATCGAGGTCCGAACTGGCATCGCGAAGACCTTTTACGATAAGCAAGATTAAACGGGGTTCTAAAGAGATAAACAGATATAAAATAACTAAAAATAAGCTTCTAGGGTTGTTCTAGGTCAAACGGGTGAAACCGGTAAAATCTGGGTTAAAAAGTCAACCAAGGGTCCAAAAGTCAACTCTAGGTCAAAACTAGGTCAAAAGTTGACTTTGGCGGTCAACCTGGGCAACTACGGTCAACTCTAGGTCAAACTAGGGTGACCCTAAAATTCTAGATAAAAACTAGCTCATTAAACTAGTAAACCCACAAACTCGCCTCCTTGAGACACCGGGATACCCTCGGTATCCGATATCTCAATCTACGCTATATACCCCGCCTATACCCTTTAACATATATATATATATATATATATATATATATATATATATATATATATATATATATATATATATATATATATATATATATATATATATATATAACCAACTCTAACCTTATTCCTAGGTAAAAATTTAATACCTCGCCCCGATACCTAATACCTTGAGTATCTCAAGGTATTGAGATACCTCGCCTTACCCCTCTCTACTCTAACTTACTCGCTAACTATCTATATATATACTACCATATGCTACTATATATATAACATCAATATATATATATATATATATATATGTATATATATATATATATAATCTAGTATAGGCAATACCTCAATATCTTATCTCCGATACCCCTTACCTTCAATACCTTGATATCTCAAGGTTTTGAGATACCTTACCCTTCTTTCCGAATCTCACTATCTAACACACACACATATATATATATATATATATATATATATATATATATATATATATATATATATATATATATATATATATATATATATCTACCTCTCTCTCTCTCTTAACTCACTAACTAATAGCTAATAGGGGGGCATGCTGCTAGGCCGCTGCTGCTGCTGCTGCTGCGAACAACTGCTGCTGCTGCTACTGCCATGCGCTGCTGCTGCTGCGACAGCTAACTGCAGCTGCTGCTGTTGCTCTCTCTCCCTCTAGCTCTCTATCTTACCCTTCTCGATCTCTCTCGCTCATCACACACTACACACACACATAAACATATATATATATATATATATATATATATATATATATATATATATATATATATATATATATATATATATCTACGCACACACACACATACATATATATATACACACACTTACATATATATATATATATATATATATACACACACACTTACATATAGATATATATATACACTTACATATATATCTATACATATATATATATATATATATATATATATATATACACTTATATATATATACTTATAAACACACACACTCACTCATACACAACCACACTCAAACACACACACACTCTCACACTCACAACTACACACACACTCAAACACACACACAACTACCTACACGCACACTCACCCATATGCATATAAATACCTATATATATATATATATATATATATATATATATATATATATATATATATATATAAACCCAAAAACCCTAATACACACTCTCCAAGGCTAACCCAACCTGTACACAAGCCCAAAACCTAGGAACCAAGTCGAAATGGCCATTTGTTCATTTCGACGAACACTTGGTGTGCGGCTCACGATACCTCATGAAACGCATACCAAACATACTTGGAATAGACCCAAAATTTACCCACGAGTTCTAATCGATGTCTAAAACCTCACAAATATGCTAACTCTCCAATTCTATGTCCGTAGGAAAATTACTCATGCATGTGGAACCTACGACGACAGAAAAACCCCTAAATTGCCCAAAATGTCTAAAACTTTATGATACGACCTCACGTGTCCGAACGGGGACATGTATTTATCCTCAAGACATCCAAGCACGTCTATCTAGGTCCGTCTAACCTAGGGCAACATCCAAAATTGGGCCAATCTCGAATTTCACCCAAAATTGACACAAAACTCTATGCCAAAGTCTCCAAATACATCCAAACAAGCTCCAACTTTCTCCTATGGATAGCCGTAAGGTCTAGGAAGGTTCTAAACTACTAATTATACTATATTAGAGTAATCACTAAGAGAAAAGTTAGGGTTTACCTCTTGGGAGTTGGAATTCCAGGGCCAAAGTCTCCAAAAATCCCTAAAATTCACCACACCAAGCTCTAACCCAAGCTTCTACACCAATTCTAAGCTCTATACACCTAGGTTAGGGGAAAATGAGAGGTTAGGATTAGCATTAAAGAAAGAAGTACGTGAAAGAAGAGAGAAAAAGTGAAAAACTTACTTGGAAATGGGAAAAATAAAGAATGGAGAGTAAAGAAAGAGAATGGAGAGTAAGAAAATAAAGAAGAAGGAATGGAAAGGAAGGGAGAGGGGACCGGCCATGTATAGAAATAGGGTTAGGGTTTTGCATTTAGTTACAAAGACCAAAATGCCCTTAAATTAAGTCATCCACACTAGGGTTTGGGTTTGGGGTCCCAAATGCACTCTAATTAATTTTTAATCACTCCAACTAACTAATTAAACTATAAATTACTATTCTAAACCAATAAATAAGTCTGACAAGGGTATTGGTTGGGTCTTACAAGGGTCCACTAGGGTCTGACATGGGTCTAGACTAGCCAAAACCCTAAAATAACTAATAAAAATAAATACAACCAACTAATTAAATATTAATACAAATATTTATGATTAATACATAATTTACCAAATAAAAATAAAAATAATATACCCTGCCCTGGAAATAGGGTAATGACAGCTGGTAGATAAAGTTTGCCTGGATTTGGCATGTTTGGCACTTCCTTGCAAAGTGAACATCCTCTGCTACCATTGCGGCCAATAGTAACCCATTCTGCGAAGACGGTCCTATAGCTTGGGTCTGGGCTGATGGGCACCGTAAACCCTATCGTAAGCCTTGTGGAGAGCCTGCTTCACTTATGCATTTGATAGGCATCATAGAAGAAGACCATTTTAGGAATGACGATAAAATATTTTGGTAGCAGTATCATAATAGAACCGGAGGAAACATCTTCTGGTGGAAATGGCTTCCTTGGGGTTCTCGAAAAGAATTTCATAGACTACATACTCGATGAATGGGACCCGCCAGTCTTGGATGTGGTGTTTACTTTCGTTGTGTAGCTTAGGCACATATATAGATTGTTTTTTGGGAAGATAAGCTCTTAACTAACCACGGTGATCAGCTGATGGGTTTTGACCGGGACTGCCCGGGAGACAGCGAGGTCGGCCGAGGCATCAGCCTTGATATTCTGCAGTCGAGGGACGTTCTCTATGAAGAACCCCTCAATGGTGGAGATTATTTCGAGCGTGACTTGGTGGTAGAGAATCAAGTCTTCGTGCCGGACCTCGTACTCGTCACGGACCTGACTGACTAGCATCTTGGAATCTTCGTAGGCCTCTAGGTCGTCTACTCCTACTTGTTTAGTGAGTTTTAGTACAATGACGAGAGTGTTGTACTTTGTTATATTGTTGGAGCATGGCCCTATGAGGGAGTAAGTACGGTTAATGACCAGATCGTATGGAAAAATAAGTACTATCCCGATACCAGCAAAAATATCGCCTTTGGGCCTTGTTCTTAAAGCACCATCGAAGAACATTCTCCAAACGACATCTATGCTTATGGTCATGTTTGAGTCTGTTACTTCATCTGGGATCTCCTCGTAGAGCTTTGAGGTTTCTTGTAAACGGTGGGTTGCCAGGAAATCTTCCAATGGTTGGCCTTTGTCCGCCTTTTGTGGGACAAATACCATATCGTACAGTGATAGCAGTATTGCCCATGTGGCTAGGCGAGAATTGTGCAATCCGGGTTTAGTCATAAGGACCATAAGAGAATTAAATTACGAGATCACATGGATAGTTTATCCTGCTACATAATACCGAATCTTCTGAATGGCGAAGACCAGAGAGAGATACTCCTTCTCAATGGGGTTGTATTTATGCTCTATATCGGCCATTATTCTGCTGAGATAGTATATGGCATGATCGTGACCTGCATCAATTTTCTGGACAAGTAGAGCTTTGAAGGAGTGATCCATTGCCCGTACATATAGAAAGAAGGGTCTTCCCATAACAGGGGCCACCAATACAGGGGGGTTCTGAGATACTCCTTGATGTCGTCGAAGGCGTGCTGGTATTCTTCGTTCTAGACAAATGAGACTTCCTTCTTCATGAGCTGAGTGAACGGCTGACAACGTCCAGAGAGATTTGATATGAACCTCATGATGTATGCTAGTCTTCCTTAAAGGCCATGAAGTTCTCAGAGGTTCTTCGGTGGGTGCATTTCTAGGTTTCTTTAGTCTTATCGGGGTCTACGTGGATACCCTTCAAAGTTATAACAAAACCTAAAAATTTGCTGCTGGAGACTCCAAGTAAGGATTTGGTAGCATTCATCTTGAGCTGGTGCGCACGCATAAGGTCAAACACAGTCTCAAGTCTCGAAGGTGATCATCTTTGGTGCGACTCATGACAGCGATATCGTCAACATAATACTCCACTGTCTTGCATAGATGTTTACGAAAGATGGTGCTCATAGCTCGCTCGTATATAGCATTTGCGTTCTTCAGACCAAAGGGCATGACTATATAACAGTACACTCCTATTGGCATTCCGAATGATGTATACTTCTTATCGTCTGAAAATATTTTGATTTGATTGTAGCCTGAGAATTCGTTAATAAAGGACATGTGCTCGAAGCCACAAGTATTGTCGATCATTATGTCTGTGATTGAAAGGGAAAACTCGTCTTTAGGGCATGCCGCATTCAGATCACAAAAGTTAATACAAATTCAAATTTTCTCGTTCTTTTTGACGAAGGGCACGATGTTGGCTACCCAATCCGGATATTGTTTCTCGTGGATGAAGCCACTAGCTATCAGTTTATTGACTTCATCTTTGATGGCATTCATGATGTCCATCCGGAACCGCCGTTGCTTTTGCTTGACCGGGTTAGCCTTTGGCTAGATGTTGAGTTTATGGACCACGATTTGGGGGTCCAGTCCCAAAATATCTTTATAACTCCAGGCAAAACATAGATGTACTCCCTGACGAGCTGTAGTAGAGATTTCTGATCCTTATTGGACAGACTTTTGCTAATGAAAATAGGTTTAGGAGAGGATTTGTCACCCAGATTAATTTGTAGGACTTCATCCTCAGTAGGAGATTCCTGTTGCTTGAACCGCATCTTCCATTGTGAGCCTATGCGTTGGTCCCATAATTCTACATCAAAGAGTTCAGGTAGATCTTCGTCATCTTTCTCAGAGTCAGGTGATACCATATTGGCAGATAATATTTGTTTGAGCATATCCCCGATACTAATATCGGAGTCCCAAGCAAAAAATTCTGAAGAGTGAGAATGTAACTCATCTTCTTCATCCAAGCCTTCGGGGGTTGTGGGAGGCGTGACGTACCTTAGGCATGCTTGGTCTTATGGTAGTAATCCTCGGACTTGTATGCAGGAGCATGCAGACATAGAGGCAGTCGTCGGCCTTTCCTTAGTTTAATTCCCTTGAGGTTTTAGATTGTATCCCATCTTCTGGATAAGGTGCTTGGTTTGAGAGCTGTACAAGTGAAGTAATATTTTGTCGGTTTCGAGTTCTGGCTCCAGTTCCTCTAGGATGAAGGATTGGGGACTTTGTACTCTGCCGAAGATGATGAGTTTGTCTCCCCTTTTTCTTACTGGAACTATGAAGTAGTAGTTTTGACTGGAGAGAATTCGGTTCACTACATAGGTGGTAGTCACATGTGTATGTAGGAGCCATCCTAGACCGCTCAATGGAATATAATGTGCAAAGATGTGCAACATTCGAGTAGTTCAAAGATAGCCCTTTATTCATAAAATAAGGTATCTTATCCTCAGGAATTATATCATCAAGAGAAGGGACGTTAGCATGCGTGGCTACGTACTCTTTCAGTTCGTCCTTCCCAATATCTACCCCAGTGTGAGTGACGAATTCGGAGGTCTCCTACGCAGCTTTACTACTAAGGTTCAAAAGTCATAGTAGATATCAAATCATCTTTCAGCGGTCGACTGGGTCTACAAAGGCGAACGATAAGAGGTCCGGGTGCTTTATTATACAGTTTTACCATAAGGGGAAGGGCTGTGTTGGGAGCATATGCTTTGAGATGGACTCTCAAGGCCTCGACCGATGTTGTCCCTGTCTCTACCTTATCATCGGCATCATGGCCACCTTCATCTTGGCGGTCTTGCTTGTAGAGTATCGCGTCAGAGTAGTAGGCCTCAACCCCTTTGAATGGATCCACGTCGATAAATTCTATCTTAACGATGTCATGATTGTCCACGTACTTCAAGCACTAGTGCAGGGTCGACGATACGATCATGTACTAGTGTATCCACGGATGTCCCAATAGGACATTATAGGATACGTCTATGACCTCTCTTTTTAAATCATCGATCTAACACTTCAAGTGAATCTTGCCCAGAGGGTAGCCGCTTCCTACGTTGAAGCCACTATTGACAGGATTGGTTGCTGCCAGGTGATGCATCAGGATGCGCAAGGTCTGAACAGACTCAGAGAGATGATGGTGATTAACGAACCAGGGTCGATGTACATCCAGTCCACCTTGATGGCACCGATATACCCTGTGTAATACAAAGGGTGATCATGCATATTGTTCTTTAATAATATGTTATCTTGCGAGAACGGGATGTGGGGTATTGCCTCCATCATATTATTGCAGCAGGGGCATACAACAGGATTCTCAGCTAGCGGCTTGACCTGCGCCAAGTAGGTATCGACATTCTGTAATGCCTCACTTAAAGCAACCCGAATATCTTTGAAGAGTCGAAGAATCTAGAATAGTGACAACTTTGCTGGAGTATTAGCCAGTTGTGCCAAGATGTCAAATTTGTAGGGCTTCTCTAGCCCCTGAAATATATCTTTGCGCAGCGGTTTGTTAAAGTGAGTTTCTTTCTGCTTGGACTTGTCTGCTGCCGGAGGTTGGGATGGACCAGGATCAGATATTGTAGGAGCAATGATTGGGAGCACACCATCATCAAAGATGTCATATTCTCATTGTTACGCCTAACCTGACCTTGTCGTTCCTGCTATAGCTTCTTCATAAGGGAGAAATCGGGTAGCAGGACTTGGACTTGGTGTCGAAAGGGGTTGCCTGCTGCATCAAGTCTAGAGCAAGATCTAGATGAACCCACATAACCTCCCCCCATAATATGGTGAGAGGTATCAGCCTAGCTGTTTGGTCATGTACTGGGGGAGATTAATAACCTCCATTGTTGCCCTAGGGATTGGAATCACTCCGTCTTGGGCTTACATTTTTGGGAAGTTATCGAACTAGAGAGATACCATATTAGCGGCATCTGTTTTGTCAATTAAATCCAAGGTGAGGACCTTGGTGTTGAGCAGACGCTGGATATACCGCATCAGTGTGTAGCAATCCCACATCGTATGGTAGACATATCGATGGTAGTGGCAGTACTTTGGATTATTCACATCGACTGCATTATTAGGGCGCTTGAAGTCAGGGATCCGAAACTTGTTTCCCTTTATTAGTACATCAAAGATGGCCATGATATCATCATCTTTTAAGAATAAGTTTCCTTCGGTTTTGGGACCTCTACCGGCTTTTGCTCGGGCTTCTTGGTTATATTGGCGACATGAGCTTACTTCCCCTTGCCATCCCTGTCACGCCCCAGTCCCAAAATACCGAGGGACTGGACACGTGGCAATGGCCAGCAGCACACACCGATGGACAAACCCAATATAATGGATCCATCGGGGCATACTTAAGCTGTATTACAACAATAAATGGGTCCAATGATACAAGTTTCTATTCTAATCTCATCCACAACAGATAATCCCAGATCAAATGCAAATAAAATAAACTAACATATCTCAATAAAAGTGTCTCGGAGAACAATCCGAGAACAAGTCTGATACATCAATGAAATAGACTGAAAATAAAGAACTAGAAATAGAAATAAATGAGTATCTCAAGCCAATACTCAGGAGAAGTCCTCTGGTACGATCTCGTCCTCAGATCCTGGTTCTGCTCCAATGTAGGCACCTGCTTCTGCCAATACTAATGCTCCGGTCCCGTATACCTCGGGATAGATCTCTTAGCTAATCCTGGGGACATAATCCGGATCCAGGTCCTCAGGGGATATAGCAAGGTACAAAATAACTCAAGCCAATATAAATGTAGTGCAGAAAATAAATGAGTAACCAGGGTAATACTAAGTAACCAGCTAAGTGAAATGCAAGATGAGAGCATCACTAAAACTCAGGCTGAGCTACTACAAGCTCTGTGTCGGGGAGCCGGGTAGCAGTAATATCACTAGTAGAGTGCCTAGCTCTGATATAGAGTCTGAGGCCTCACAATAAATATAACACTAGTAGAGTGCCTAGCTCTGATATAGAGTCTAAGGCCTCACTATAATAAATATATATAAATCAGCCTGTAGCCTGTGTGTCTCTCCCCACCCAATGTAATCCCACGTCTCATGTACATGACACGCAAGATCAAAACTAATACAGCAAGTCATATAATGTCTATGAATAAAATGTCTATGTCATAAAACCTGTATCCTATACAAAATCATCATGAATATCTCAGGAAAATTCTATCTCATGAATAGTGTCAAGTGTCCTGGGTTATGATGTACTTGATATGACAAGTACGAGAAGTATAGGGTCTCGGTATCCATGACTAGATGACGTTACACAACTTCGCGTACGGTGTTGGCACCCGACTATTAATCGGACACTAAGTAAGTCACACGGTCCTAGGTCAAGCATGCACAATAATATAAATAGATCAAGGAAAATATGTAACAAGAACTGCAAAGTTTGGCAAGGTACACTTGCCTGGGGTTTGAATACCAACAGTCGTCCCTGTATCAGTGGATCCTGTAGGTACTCTTCCAAAAGCTGTAATAAATATCACTAATAGTCTCAGAAGATATCAAATAGCTAGAAACGCCTGTCTTTAAGTCCAATTTGGACACAAGGGCAAAAATGACATTTCCGGGTCAAAGCGGGGTCCACATGTGGCCCACTTTGCACCAAAAAATGTGTCAGGGTCAAAGGTCTTCAATTTCGTCAAACTCAGTGTCAATAAGTCAGGAACGGTGATATGAACCCAATGGAACTTCCTGAATTGGATTCCGATGAGCCAATCACAAAATCGCCCGTCAAGCGGAGCCTGTGGGGCCCACGATACGCAATTTGTCAACGTTCTCAGAATCGAACCAAACTTGGGTTACAGGACCAGCGTATTGCTACAAGTCCGATGGCGTAAGTTTCGTCTCGATCCGACGTGTGTACACAAAGTTACAATGTGTTCCAGAATGGGCGGATACGGGGCGTTGTCGGCGGATACGCATTGATTTCGGTGTGCACGCACATCCAAATCAAATTCTGCAAAATCCCGTACGTCCGTATCGACGGCACGCACGTTTCGGTAAAGACCGCGTGAGACCAAGTCGTCTCGTTTGGCGGGGCGCACTCAGTTCCGGGGTGAAACAAGGCGTTGGTTTTCCTATTTTTGGATCGTGGTTCGCGATCGCCACAGGACGCAATGCACGAGCGTGTTGCACGAGCATCGAGAGGGTCACACAGTCTATGCGTCACAACTGACGGAACTGAAAACGGGTCAACGAGGAGAGAGAACGGGTTACCTGAACAGGGCTTAGTGAAATCTGAATTTTACGTGTCCGCGAGGAGATGCGACACGGGAAAACTGTGTCCTGTGTCCGCTGTGTCCAGGCTAGGGTTCCGGTGCTGCTGTCCGGAGCTCGTCGGTGCTGCACGGCTGCGGAGGAGCTGATCTGGGCGGAGGTGGGCGGCGCTCGGCTCGAGATGGCATCGCCGGAGGCGATAGGGAGGCAGGGATTCTGGCAGAGGGGTGCTGTGGGTCGCTGCTCGAGGGAGGGAGGGGGAGCTGGTGGCGGAGCAGGGTTGGTTACGCGGCGGAGCTCCTGGGGAGGAGGAGAAGGGAAGGCGTCGCTCGGAGAGGAGGCTGTACTGGGCGGCCGGAGTCGGGCGGCTAGGTCTAGGGCGGAGGGAGGTGGTCGAGCGGGGCTAGGGCTAGGGCTAGGGCACAGTCGGAGGTGAGTTGTGGAGGTGGTGGTCGAGGCGGGGTGTGGTCGACGGCTGGAGAGGGACGGCGGAGAGGAGTTGAGGACGGTAGAGATGGGACTGGGCGGCTTCAGGTGGAGGGGATGGCGGAGTCGACTGGGGGAGAAGGTGAGGGATGATGGGTTGTCGAGGGCGGCCAGGAGGAGAACGAGGTGATTAGGGTTCCGGTCAGGGAGATGGAGGCGAGCGGGGATGATGGTATTGGTCGATGGTTGGAGGGATAGGTGGATGACTGGGGACGGGTCGAGCGGAGGAAGGAGAAAGGAAGGAGGAAGAGGAAGTCTAGGGTTCCGGCGAAGCTACTGGCTGCGGGTGACAGAGCTGGAGAGAGAGAAAGGCGACGGTGGCTACGCGAATCTCGAGGCCAATAAATAGGTACGCCGCCGGGTCGGAACAGTGATTCCGACCCGAATTAGGATTAGGGTTCGGTGTGGGTTTCGGGTCCGGGTCGGGTTCGATTCGGATTCGACCCGACCCGACCCGTTAAGGCTGGTTTGGTTTGGTTCGGGTAAACCGGTCCGGTCCGGTTTGGTTTATTTTGAAAATAAACCCGGTTTATTTTAGGGGTTTAATTAGGTTTATTTCTACTTAGTTTTTAGGGCTTTAAAAATGCTTCTGGGGTCCAATAATTCACAGAAAATTACCCTATGTCCGGTTTTCCATTTTACACCATAAAATATTATTTCTATAATATTTTAATATTAATTAAAAGCAATTAAAAATCATTTAATGACAAAAGACCTAGGTTTTAATTACAGAAAATTCCCAGAAAATTCCAAAAAATAATGAAAAATCCAAAAAAAAAAAATCCTTAAAATTAGGGGGCTTACAATCCCGGGTGCTATTATCGTTGTTGTTATTGTTAATGTTGTTGTAAGGGCATTTTTCCTATCATCAGAGATGGGGATCTATATTTTCAAGAGGTGGGCATCCTTTACTTTCCTTTCAATACCGACAATATTTATGATGAACGTCGTCCAGTCTTTAAACTGAGAGTCGCCCATCTAGAGTCTGACTGTAGGAAGGAGATTTCTCTGGCAGGTGTCCATCGGCGTGGACTCAGGGTTACCAGGAGATAACTTTAGCTTCTCTTGCCTGTACCACTCGATGTTTTCCTATACAGACTCTTTCTCCCTTTATGTGATGTCCATTAAAGAGGACATCGTCATGTCATTTCTACCGTCGTAGAACCAAGCAAGGATAAGACCCTTGAGATCGTCAAACGACAAAATAAAGTTATCCTGGATGCTGCAGAACCAATCAAAAGTTATTCCAGACAATTCTCCGACAAAGAGCTTGGTTAAAAGGGCATCGTTGTGAGACAGATTCCCCATTGTCGTCTCGAAGTAACTTATGAATTAGCGGGGAGATATATTCCCATCAAATGGAGTCAAGTTTAAGGGCTTGTACTTGGGCAGGTATGGTACATCTCTATACTTGAGGGGATAAGATTATCGGATCCCGAGCTCAGGTAGTGAGTTCTGATTGCCCATTGAGTCTAGGCGGGCCCGGAGTTCTTGTACCTCCCACATTGCTTTCCGGGCTTCATCGTCTGCGGAAGGAGCAGATGATCCTGGTAAGGGATAATTACTGCCAGCAGGTGAAGTGGTTGTATTTAAATTCATGTTGGTCCCGGGGTCCAGGCTTGCTTGACCAGAAGCCCTTGCTGGTTGTGAGGCTATATTTGCCTTGATCTCTAGCATTGTTTTAGTCAAGGCCTGCATTGACGCGCTCATGATTTGCATCATGGCCTCGAGGGTTTTGAGGCGATGTCGATCATTAGGGCCCTCGTGATCATTCTCGGTCATGTATGTTGTTCTCACATTGGTAGACATGGATGGGACGGTAGACGTTGTACTTTTTTTCTCATACTCTTGCCGTGAATAGTCATCCGGGAAAGTTGGTACTATCGCATCCATTACGGATTCGAAGAGAATACTACCCCCAATATCGGAAGCTGCGTCTTCTTGGCGAGGGCAGCCACTCCCAGGGATCTCAGTATATCTTCCTTGGGAATCACCATCTTCTCGGAATGCCGGATTACCATAAAGGTTCGGGGGATTATAACCCCCAGCTTGCGTAGCTATTTGAGATCCTAAGGATAAACTACCCCTAATGTCTTACAACTTCTTCTTTGAGCGGTTGCCCAGGAAGACACTTTTTGCTAGTTTTGCTGCCTGTCATCCTTGGACCCATCTTCTTGACCCGCTGGCCGAGAGCGACGGACTGGAGGTGCTGGACTTCCGACCTTCCTTCATGCAGGGGGACTGATTCTGATCTTGAAGGACCTTCATAGGCATAGGGCCTGATTCTGATGCCGGTCTCCCTAGAGTATTGGCTGTCGAGGAAGACGTAGGGGGAGAAGAAGCTTAGGGGGAGATCGAGCCTCTCTCTCAATCTTCTGCGTGTGGAGGACACCAAGTGGAGCCTCCTGTTGAGGCTAGTGTAGGAAAGACCTCTATTGTTGTGGACCTACTTGGTGCGGCGACCGCTATGTCACCTCCTCGAGATGACATTGGGCGACATGAAGTCACAGCTCCTTCAGCTGCTGGGGGTAGCGATCTTTCTGAGGGATCCATTTTGGGTCTTACTGGCGTAAAGGCCAAGTGTCACTCCTCGTTCCCAATATACCTATTTCGGGCATATTATTTCTTTCTTGTATGTTTAGGAGATTACATGGAGACTAGACCCATTTTTTGGTTTAGTATGGTTCATGGTTTATTTTATGGGTTGGTTCAAGTTATGAGAGAATCTATGGTCTAAACCTCAAACCCTAGCTATATAACCCAACTTCTTTCTCTCTTGTCCCTTATTCTCTTATTTCTCCTCATTATTAAATTTTAGCCAAGTACACCTTACATGATATGGAAAAACCCATAAATTTTAATCCTTGCTCTTTTTTTGCATTTTATTACTCTAATATGTGTACATTATGATTTTAAACACTTTTAATGTTTAGAGTTTTCAATTTTGATGGATAGATGTGAGTAGATCTATATTTTTAGTTTAAGATTTTCTTGGGTTTCGTAGAGCATTCTATTTTAGGAAATTTGGCTTTTGGTTCACTTGATTTGGAGTTGAAATGAAGTTTTTATGAAGGGAACAAGTTTTCGGGTTCTTGGAGCTTTTTTATGGCCGAACTTACTATTCTGGAACAATAACGAACCATATGGTCCAGCTACATGCGTCCCTCCAGCACACGCCCATCATGTTGGATGCATGTCTGCTATGTGTATGCATTCTAAAGTCGGACGCATAGTACCTTGAACGCATGAGAATTTACTAAGGCCAGACTTCATGCGCCCATGCGGCCATGAGCCATGCGTCTCTTCTTTTTGGACGTATGCCTCTGAACAAATTTTATAACTCTGTACAGCTTTTTATGCTTTTGTCTTATCTTTCTAAAATTTTTGGCTTGTCACATCAGTTACTTCTCTGACTTGTATTTATTGCCATCACTTAGCACTTGCCCCGATAAGTAGACTTTGCCTGTCTAGGCGCCACTTTCTTGCGCTACCAATTCTCATACACCCTGATCGACCATGCGGCCTTTATACTCATGCGCGTATGCGGCCCCTGCATATTTTATTGAATTGATTTGGTTTGAATATTCTATTAGACTTTTGATTCATATGTGTAATCTTGATGATTGTGAGAGTATTAGACCCACCTGTGCGCCTGACCCATCTATACGCCCAACCCGACCATGTCTATGGTTCGACCATGTGCCAAATGACTATTCCATCTATGTTCATGACTTGACTTATGTGTTGAAGTATAATAAAACTCATGTGATTTACTTTGATTAGTGACTTAACTGGACCACTTGTATTTGTGATGATACACTTACTACGTGTCATGTGTTCATACGTGCTAAGTGTTCCTACGTGATTATATTACATATTTACACTGAGGGGTACCTACGTGCTACGCGATATGTGATACAATATGATTCGTCTAAGCATGGACAAAATGATTTAGTCAATTTCCAAGCGTGGCTAAGACTTGTTTAATTATTGCATTATACTGGAGTGAATCCAAATTAGACTGCCAAGGGACAAAGTGGATTCGTATCTAGCGTGTCCGTACTACGGTGCGACATATAAAGAAAATATTATGTGACTATGCCATGAGATTTCAGTAACAGTAGGGTTAACTAGGAAATAAAATATGTAGAGCATTGGGAGGCACGGAAACCCAAGATTATGCTTAACTAGCTACCCCTAAATAATTGTCTGGGGTGTGCAAGCTGACCCCTATGGATATTTTTTAAATCCTCATTAGTGGATAGCAATATCCAACTATTATATTGTACTATGTGTTCTATGAGATCTTAGCATGGTGGCCTTACGAGGGATCGATGCATAAATACTATGTATTATGCGGCGATTCATGGCTCGGCTAGCCCTGCTAGCACATGGCTCAATTTGAGGATTCTTATTATACGCATATATCTCCGGGATAACCCAAACTCCACAAGTAAGTTGTACAAGTGATTGGATGATTATGTTATTGAGCTTGATTGTGTAGTGTATCTTTTGTTAAATAATTTAAGAACATGGACTATAATGGTGTGATGGTCTAACCCTTGTCCTTGTTTGATTGTAGGGTTTGATTTTTGTATCACGATAGGCTATGGACCAAAACTACGAGACATAACTATATATATGTGTGTGTTTATTTCTCACTGGTTTTGTTCCTTCATTTGTGCTTCCTTTGTGGTATTTTCTATTTGAGGTCTAACCCCACTGATTTTGCATGGCCAGATTTAGATCCAGCATCTGAGGATCCAGCTTATTTTTTTCTAAATAATGACGCACACCAAACAGGTTGTCGTTGAAGGACCTGAGTAGGTTTCTTAATCACTGCACGCTATTGTACATTTTTCTCTTTGGGTGTTTAGCCATCGGTACTTGTTAGCCTTAAATCTGGACATTTAGTTTTCCTATATGGTTGTAATTAATAAGACTGTAGCTAATCATGGTCATGTATTTTCCTACTCCATCAACTTTCCATTTTGGTATAGTTGATTTCTAGAATATTTTAATAGGGCATTTGGGACACCTTACTTCTTTGTCATATATATTCTATGTTTACTATCCTTGTTTGCCTAATTGAGATATTAGATGTTCTATGTGACCCTAAGTAACTTGCTTGTAGAATGCACCCCTTATCTAGTTACAACCGTGACCGCCATATGATGCTCTATACCTTGTACGGGATAGCTAGCCATGTCCATCTCCATATTTCGGTACTGGGACGTGACACAAAGCTTGCCAGTTTTCCTATCATTAAAACACTACTTTCGATGGGGCAGAGTTTGGCTGCAGCGAAAGTAACTCGTCATCTGGCAATTGTGGTTCTACAACCTGATTTTTCAAGTGATGTCCCCTCTATTTCATAAGCTACCCATATTATTGCATTGCATGTAATCCCTTCAATTTTGCCTGGATTGATGCCTTCCACAGAAGTTGCGGTAATAGCTCCTTCCAAGGTTATCCTTCAGGGCTTATACTTATTATTAAAATAAGAAGTTCAAAATATACTGGGGTGAGGGACGTCTTTCGTTTGGTCTAAGCACGATGTCCTAGGCTATATAAAGATTTTGAAGACCCTTCCTGGCTCTAAGTAGACGGCTGAGCTACTGCTTCATAAATTAAATAAAGTAGAATATCGCTTGAACGAGTTACAGCAACTGCAACAGGATGACATCACTGCGACAGTGGCCACAGAGTATGAATGCATCTTGGGCTCCGTTGAGCAAGTGAAGGTTGCCTATGGTAAGACCAAGGCGGGTCTAGTGCAAGATCTCAAGAAGTTGGAACTCCAACGTACCGGGTTGGACGTTAGCAAGGCGTCTTGCCTTGCTCGGGATGATGGATTTCCCCACACCATTGCTGGGATCCAGAAGAAGATTGCACATCTCTACACCAACCTCAAGATCCTAGAGGGTAATGTCTATGAGACTTGCCAAGAGCGGAAGGTTATCCTCGCATAATTTAGTACTGTGGCCTAGTCATCTGTTGCCCTGGAAGATACTCTAAAGAGATTGGAAAAGAAGCACCAGGCTTATGCTCACCTTGATAATCCCGCTGTTGTAGGTTAAGAAGCCGAGCGCCGGATCAAAGCTAAGATTGATGCCAGAGTTGCTCAACTTCGAGGACGAATAGAATAATTGTGTTCTGATTAGTAGCATCAGTGGTTATTTTTGTTGTTTCTTCTTTCTTTGTTTTGCTTGGACCAAGATATTTTAGTGGTCCCTCAAATGTAGTCTGCTTTCTATTTCCTTTATGGAAAAGAAATAAAAGGTTTTCTTTTTGTTGAATCATCTGTGTGAACTTTGGGTATCATACTAGAGATAATATGGACGTAGTATGATACCATAGTTTTTTAGGACATTCTACAAGAAGATCTTTTTGGTGGACCTTATTACCTTCTACGTACCTGAGGGCAAGTAATAAGTTCGAAGCAAAAAATCCTATCAGTGGTGATATGGACGTGATAAGTTTTTTGGACCCATCACTTATTATGCACTTGAGTGCAATTAATAGATTCGAGACAAGCCCAGCTAGGGGTGATATGGAAGTGACAGGTTTTATGAACTTAACACCGCTGGTGTACTTAGAGTTAAGTACGGGTGATAAGTTTAGATAATGACCGATATCAAAGCTAATATGGACGTGATAATCGATAGTCACAAGGAAGGTTTTCGCAGAGGTAAGAAGGATATGAAAAACTCTACAGAGGTGGATATGAGGATGATAGCTTAGAGGTAACATGGACATGAGCTAATCGATAGTCATAGATAGAGGTTAGGTACGATCATGATGGGGTATTTTTGTTGAAGAAAAAGGAAACGATCCAGAGGTAATATGGACATAGATTTTTTTTGGATGAGGAACATGGGCAGCTCATTGTTCAGAGATAATATGGACGTGAACTGTTTGCTTTTGTTGAGGATATCCCACTTGGGGATCTTTTGTAAACATATTACTTCTTGCACACTGGAGTGCAAGTAATAAGTTTGAAATAAAATCCTATCAGAGGTGATATGGACATGATAGAGTTTTATGGCATTAACATTGTTGGCATACTTAGAGTTAAGTACGGGTGATAAGTTTAGATGACGGCCGACATAAGAGGTATTATGGACGTAATAATAGATAGTCATACAAAGAGGTTTGCTCTTAGGTAATATGGATATGGCAAACCTTGCTGGGGATAATGGTTAGGACAATAGTTCAGAGGTGATGTGGACGTGAACTAATGTCCAAGGGAATTGATTATGAGTGGTCTACCCGAAAGTGTGCATAAACCTGAAGGTGGCCCCGGTGGGGAGCTTTTTTGATGGTCCACTGTCTGTTGCATATTCAGGATTCTTGAATATAGATAATGGCTTTCATCAAACTTTTGTGGAATAGAAGTGCATATTATGCTTGCACACTTGCTGGGGATGAACAATAGGGAATGCACACTGTATATTTTGGTTGTCCAGCTGATAGTAAAGGGAGTAAAAGTCTAGCATAGACATAGTACTTTCTGAGGAACTTGTCGTTGATAGTCATCATGAGAAATTCGCCATAGGATTTTGTGAGCCGGTAGGCACCGTTGGAGAACATGGACTCCATAATGAACAGACCCTCCCATTTAGGTTAGAATTTACCGACTGTCTTGTGGGTCATAACTATCAATTTTCTTACTGTCAAGACGAGGTCACCCACTTAATAAGTCTTCTCTTGTCCCATTTTTTGAAGGCACCTGAGAGGCGCGCTCGGTACAGCTCAATGCGATGTTCAGCTAAGAGAAGTTTTTTGTCGAGTGCTTCTAACTCGTATAGCCATCAGCGATGATTGTTGTCAATGGTAAATTGGTTGGACAGAGCCACTCGGAGTGACATAATTTGGATCTCGAGTGGGAGGACCGCTTCACTTTCATAAACTAAGGAGAAAGACGTGTTGCCAGTGGGTGTCCGGACCGTTATGCGGTAGGCCCAAAGACACTCACCTAGCTTCTCATTCCAATCGCGCTTATTGTATGACACAAATCTTTTGAGTCTCTTTATAATGGTCTTATTGAATGCTTCTGTCAGACCATTTGTTGCTGAGTTGTAGGCAGTCGAGACTACATTCTGGATTTAATTTTTGTCACAAAATCGATAAAGCCGGCTTCCTCTATCTGCATGCTGTCTGGAATTTGTGCCAGCCTGAAGATCCCCTCGATATGCTCTATCCAGTCATCCATGTATAGGATCCCCTATGTACCCCGAAACTCCTTGGGCTGCATCCTCTGGAAGTCAATGATGCTGCCCGGCCTCGGGTGCTGAGTCTGATCTGCCTATGGCTGGGTCTGAGCCACTCTGTCTACTGTCGTCATGGCCACCTGGTGGGCATTCTCAATGCCTAGTCTCATCACATCAGCCTGGCGGTGCTGTGCGTCTATCATCTCCCTGAAGAACGTAAACAACTGTACGACATCTACTAGTGCAGGAGGTGGTGGAGGAAGTACCACCAAAATGATTGGGGTAGTCCTCGGATCGACTGGTGGAGGAGGATTCCCGAGAGAAGCAGATGCTCCCTCAACCGCAGGAGTGGTGAGTGGAGCGGTAGCAGCTGCCTGAAGTTGAACTGGATGAGAGGTAGCAGACCTTTCAGTGGCAGCTGCTAGAACGATACGATGGGATCATGTCTTCGGATGCATCCTGAACACCAATCAAAAGAAGTCAAAACGACGCAAGGTACGATATCATCAAAGAAGGACAGTAATATTTCAAAAGAAAGTAATTTCAGAATAATTAGAAATAGCAAATATTAGATTGGAATTGTTCCTAGTCGTGATTGAGTACACTATCATCCTAGATCCTATATCCTAGAGCAAGCTTGCAGCAGTACAACTAAATTATTGTACTACCACGATATCGCACTAATTGCAAAGATCGAGACTTGTAAGGGCCGCCACCAAAAACGTGTCACGACCCGCACCCAAAAAATGGGGGCATGAGTCGTGGGTACGTCCAGCCTACGCTGCAGCATCGGCGGCAGAATGCTGTATAGGTCTACTATCTAGCTAACAATCTCACACAATAATATAAGTACCTGCCAAGATCTCAACTCTAAACGGAGGAACAATATGATAAAGGTAACACAAATACTCAATCATGATCTAAGCAAGATAAGATAACAAGGAAGTCTAACAACTACAAAGTCTACACAACAACTACTACTAAAACAATAATAATAATAATAATAATAATAATACAACAATATCCAGAATCAAATACAATACAAGTCTCAAACCAAAAGCCGGGGACAAATCCGGGTACCAAGAGCTAATAAATACAACTGAAGTCCTAGTGATCCCGGCTACAAACCCGGAAATCACTCCTGAACTAGGGGGTCCCTGTCTGTACCATCGACAGGCTGAGGTCCATAAAACATCGAACACCAATCTTCCAGATCCTCTAAAAAATATATTCAGTCAGGATTGGAGCAAGTACACCTCTAACAGCAGTTCCAGTTAAATGATAAAAACTATAAAACAGTTGTAGCAAGTAGCACAAGATATAGAAAATAAAGTATGAACAAGAAAATATATATATATCAACTGGTGCATAAAGGTAAAGATGCATGAAAATTAGAAGCAAGATAATAATGACTGTAGGATACAAAAAATCTAAACTAAGAGCAAGTATGTGCACAATAACGTGAAGTGAGTCCAGCAAGAATAAATGTAATGAGTCCAGTCCAAAAAGTATAACTGAGACCAGTCAAGAAATACAAGAGCGTCCAGACTAGAAAGAATGAACTCATGTCTCTGAAATACCTGTTTCGACATGTAAACAACTAGGGGTAAGTACGGTTCACTGCACACTGGGTGTGCGGCAGCTATCATTCCAGATTAGACTAGAGGGAGTGATTCCAGATTTGAGAATATTTATATGTCTACTCTAGTATTTTCCCGCCTCGACTAGTACAAGTGAATCCAAGAACCAACACGTAATATAAATATGAGTCCAGCCAGAAATATGAGTGATGCCTGTAGTGAGTTCTGATGTGATGCCAGTAGGTGATTCTAGAAATAGAGGCCAAAAACAAGAAATATACGTGTTACAAGTAAATGAATCCAGAAATACTAGTCAGTGTCATGCCAGAAAATTAGATAATACTATACTAGAAGCTAAATCATAATAATCATCAGATAATAAAAACTATTAGAGAATGTACTCGCCTGACGTCTTGAGCAACTGGCGAGGATCGAAGTCCGAACTGGCGTCGTGAAGACCTATTACGAAAAGCAAAATTAAACGGGGTTCTAAAGAGCTAAACAGATATAAAATAACTAAAAATAAGCTTCTAGGGTTGTTCTAGGTCAAATGGGTCAAACAGGTAAAATCTGGGTCAAAAAATCAACCCGGTATCCGAAAGACAACTCTAGGTCAAAACTAGGTCAAAAGTTGACTTTGGCGGTCAACCGGGGCAACTACGGTCAACTCTAGGTCAAACTAGGGTGCCCCTAGGGCAATACCCAAAATTGGGCCAATCTTGGATTTTACCCAAAATTGACACAAAACTCTATGCCAAAGTCTCCAAACACATCCAAACAAGCTCCAACTTTCTTCCATGGTTAGCCCTAAGGTCTAGAAAGTTTCAAAACTACTAATTACACTATATTAGAGTAATTACTAAGAGAAAAGTTAGAATTTACCTCTTGGAAGTTGGAATCCCAAGCCCAAAGTCTCCAAAAATCCCTAAAATCTACCACACCAAGCCTCCAAGCCTCCAACCTAAGCTTATATACCAATTCTAAGCTCCACACACCTAGGTTAGAGAAAAATGAGATGTTAGGGTTAGCATTAAAGAAGGAAGTAAGTGAAGGAAGAGAGAAAAAGTAAAAAACTTACTTGGAAATGGAAAAATGAAGAATGGAGAGTAAAGAAAGAGAATGGAAAGTAAGAAAATGAAGAAGAAGGAGTGGAAAGGAAGGGGGAGGGGGCCGGCCATGTATAAAAATAGGGTTAGGATTTTGTATTTAGGTACAAAGACCAAAATGCCCTTAAATTAAGTCATCCATACTAGGGTTTGGGTTTGGGGTTCCAAATGCACTCTAATTAATTTTTAATCACTCCAACTAACTAATTAAAATATAAATAACTACTCTAAACCAATAAATAAGTCTGACAAGGGTGTTGGTTGGGTCTGACAAGGGTCCACTAGGGTCTGACATGGGTCCAGACTAGCCAAAACCCTAAAATAACTAATAAAAATAAATACAACCAACTAATTAAATATTAATACAAATATTTATGATTAATACACAATTTACCAAATAAAAAAAATATACCCTACCCTGAAAATGGGGTAGTGACAAGCCTATCCTCCTTAGAAAATTTTGTCCTCAAAATTTAAAGTCGATTGTACTTCTTCTAGGTCAAATCCCCAGCAATCATAGTTAAAAAATTCTACCTAAACAACATGTAAGATCAAGGTCCTACTGGTCGTGTTATCACAGTCTCAATCAAGGTCACTATACTATCTACCACAGCACAAAAGAAAAGTCTAACAAGTACTAGTAAAGCATACCACAAAAAATAAAATAGGACAGGAAGAAGAACAAAAAGAGACTGACCTGCTAACCCGACACCCGTAGCATCGGCCTCCTCGACCGTCAACCCAAAAGTCCTGCCCTACTGGGGTATCTCCCTCTGTCACGACCCGCACCCGGTTTAGGGGCACGAGTGCGTGGGTACGTCCAGCCTACGCTGCAGCATCGGCGGTAGAACGCTGTCAAGGTCTTGATACTATCTAGCTAATGTCACACAACATCCAATCTCCATAAGGAGGCACGGATGACACAAATAAACGAGCACATACTCAATCACCGGATTACAACACGATAAGATAACGAACAGAAATTAAATACAACACAAGTCCCAAAAAGTAGTATACTAATTCAACCATATCCAAGTCTCATCAAAAAAATGCCGGAGACAAATCCGGTACCAAATAATCTGCTAAAAGAACTAATCAGAAAACTAGAAGAATTAGTGATTCCTGCTAGACCTCCCGGAATCACAACTACTACCAAGTCTGCAGCTACTCACCATATGGTCCATAAAGTGTCGGACAGCGGTCCTCTAGGGCATAGTCTGGAAAAATGTTTCCAGTCAGGAAGGAGCAAAGCACAATTTCAAATAACAGTTCCATTAAATTGATATGGTCTATAATACAATAAACATGTCATGCTAGCTACTGAGAAGACAGCGAAATAAATGCAGTAGCAATTAAAGAGAGACAGGCAATGTAAAGAGACAGGCAAATAGGCAATATGAAACATTCAGTGCATGTATGAAAATAAAAAGAACAAGAAACAGTATCATATACGGATGATGAAGTATATGATTTAAATAGGAAACTGTAATCTATTCTAAGTGTTTGAAATAGTAGTTTCAAAATGTGATCGGCTTGGGAACATGTACGATAGCTACAGGGCCTGGCTAATCATGGGTGAAGAGCATGATTAACACTTATAATTTTCTATACTACAATAAGAGGTTATGATCACATTTCTTACTAACTACTTCTCCGCCCCCAACTAGTACTGTGGATCCAACCATGACACGTCACGATACACGAGCAAGTCAAGTCTATCATGTACGATGTCTAATATACATGTCGTGTACAATGTCAATACGATAATCAAGGTAACATCTCTTGACTGCAGATCCAAGCTATACTAGTCCGTGTAGCACAGTGTCAAGGATTCAGTTGTAACATTTCAAGATTATTGAATTTATAGAAATTATCAAGAAATTGGAAATTATCAGATAATGTACTTGCCTCGGGTCCTTAGCTGGTAATTATGGATGTCCTGTTCCAGAGTATCCCCTGGGATCAACAGTCCTATAAACATATCATAATTATAACACTTGTATCAGATGCTACCCTAACACACAGAAGAAAATACTGGCCTCAGGGCTATGCCAGGCAGGGCACTAGTCAACTAGGGTCATCTAGTAGGATATACATAAATAAATATACATAACACATTTATTCATAACTATAATTTAGAATATACTTGTATACATATATATGTACTAGTGAAATATAGATTTGTTATATCTATATATATGTATCATATACCAAATAAAATTTATATACTATATACCTGAATACATGTATGTATACATCATTACACACATACTAGAGTATACATATACCAATATGTATATAGTACATATATACCAAAAATATGTTTATACATATATATATATAGGTACACATATTTATACCAAAAATATTAATTTAATATATATTTTATCAATATATAATTATACCAAAAATACATACATATATATATGTTGTATATATACCAAGATACGCTCTTATGTATATACTAATACCAAATTAATTATACATATACTACGTATATATATATATACATTAAAATACATATAAACATTTACTATTTAATACGCATACACAAAACATACATTTATTAATTTTTATACTATATAAAAATAACCAATATTCATGCATATACATAGTATCTACACATTAACTAACATATACTAATACATATACAAAATATATATACTATACATATATATTTATACCAAAATAATAACTATACTATATACATGTATATTAATATACACACACACACAGATATACGTACATGTATTTTAAAGCACATACGAAAATATACGAAAATATACATGTATACATATGAATACACATATACGTATATATATACAATACATGGTATAATATACTAAGTTATATACTTATACATATAATTTACACTAATTTACATATGTATACTGAATAAATCAACACATACTAACTAACAGGGAAAGGGAAGAGGAGAAACTCACTGTGAGTTTGGGCTCGCCGGAGTACGGGGAATGGCCGGGAACAGTTGGTCGGAGGTGCTCTGGAGCCGGCTGCAGCAAAGGGAATGGAGAGCTGTCCGGTGGATGTAGATGGAGGTGGCCAGACTGGAGTTGTCAGCGGAAGGAGATGGGGGCAGCGGCCTGGGAGCAGTCAGCGGGGAGCTGTGACCCGCCGGAGTTCGTGAGGGGAGGAGGAACTCGTGAGGGGTCGGGCCGCTCGCCGGAGGGAGTTGCGGGGAGGAGCAGGGTGAGGTGGAGCCGAGGAGGAGAGTTGAGGGAGAGGTGGATGGTGGAGTTCGGTCGAGGGAGTTGCGGGCCGCCGGACTGAAGGCCGGAGGTCGGAGAGGATCGTGAGGGGGTGCTCGGGGTTCGGTCACGGGAGTACACAGAGGCCGCCGGAGCAGGGAGCAAGGGAAGGGGAGTAGTGGTGGTTCGGGTGGTGGCTTAAAATGATGGAAGTAGGAGAGGGAGGGAGGAGCAGCCGCCGGAGGTGGGCTTGGCCGGGTGCAGCGGGAGTCGGTGGCGAGAGGGGCTCGATCGCCGGAGCTCGCCGCAGAGAGGAGCAGCAGCGGTCGCCGGGGGGATCGGCCGCCCGGGGGAGCCGGCCTGGGTGGTTGGCCGCTCGCCGGAGGTCAGAGGGGGCCGGCCTGGAAACAGTTGTCACGACCCGCACCCGGGGTAAGGGTACTAGTCGGAAACAACGCCCAGCCTATGCCGCAGAATCGGCGGTAGAACGCTGTCTAGAAAGTCTATCTAATATAATGAACCACCAAAAGATAGTGTACTCAATCACAGAACTAAGATAGAATGAACACGAATCAGATAAGAATAGAATAGTCACAATACAACTCATAAGTCTAAAATAATACATCAATGAGTCTGAAGAAAAATACAGAAATATGCTGGAGACAAATCCAGTACAAAAGAATACTACAAAACTATAAAGCTACAACTCCAGGGTCAACTGTCTCAGTTGGGATAAGTCCCTCTTGAGCCAGGGTCTCAGAATCTAAACCCACAACATCCTGGGGTCCATAATAGGTAGGGTACTCCTCAGTGTCATCTGGAAAAATATATCCAGTCAGGAAAGGAGCAGAGTACAACCCTAACAGCAGTTCTCAAACAATGATAAAAACTATGTAACAGTAAATAGCTGTGGATAAACAAGATGCATAAATAGAGACAAGAATGTAGAGACAATAAGGAAATACTGGAAAAAAATACAATAATGAACAATATGCTGATGGAACAAGAATACTAATGACTAAGTGTGTGAGTACTAGCTTTAACATGTGATCGGCTTGGGAACTTGCACAAGAGTATAATGGCCTGGTTAATCATACGTGCGGTGTATGATCAACACTCACAAGAAACAAGACATGCACAAGGAGGGTATGATCACATATCTACACTAAAATACTCCCCACCCCCGACTGGTATAATAGATCCAACCACGGTACGTTATGGCACTAGATTCCCCCAAGGAGATAGCTAGTCTCCCCGAGAATCGGTGTCTGTACATGTACAAGATAACCAATGAAACAATACTTGCACCATATACACCATATACCAAGGAATAACATCTCATGACGAGATCCGGATATACCAATCCGTGTAACCATAGTGTCAAGAGAACATGTATATCTACACTAGATACAACGAACATAGAGGATATCATAAATGAGAAACTATTAGAGAATGTACTCGCCTGAAGTCCAATGAACAGTCGCACAAATGTCTGACTCGGTGCCTCGAAGACCTAGATATGGAATACCACATTAATACAAGGTCCCGGAAAGAGAACAAGTCAAACTAGGCAATTTCTAGGTCAATAAGTCAATTCTAAGTCAAAAGTCAACTATGGTCAACTCTAAAGTCCACTAAAGTCAAACATGGTCAAACCCAAAGTCAACCTCACAAGACATCTATAAAATAATATAGAGATAAACTACAATAATTTAGGAATCAAATTAGATTCAAAAAGAACTCACACAAAGTATACTAATAATATAATTAATATATACCCTAAAATAATATATATACAACCCAACATTTATATAAATAACATAATATATTATTACAATTATTATTCCTCACAAAACACATATATATATACATATATATATATATACAATTATAATATATAATATATACATTAAATCTGTCAAAGCGTCATTGAAAAACAGTGAATAAAATAGGATTAAATCAAAACAGTTTAAATAGTGACAGTCGGGACTGTCACCGAAGGACTGTCACCGAAACCCAAATAATAAACTGCCACTGCTTTGGTTTTCGCTGACAGTTAAACTGTCGCGGAAAAGCGTCGCAGAAAAGCTGCTGTTTCCCGCTGCTGCAATTAATGATAGGTTTGTCATTAATTGCCCGAAGGCTACAGCGGCTGCTATTAGTCGGCTAATTAATGACAGTTTTTTACTGTCATTAATTCACTGTCACTAAAACAAGTTATATATATATAATTATATATATAAAAACAGAATATATAAACAATATATATATATATATATATAAACAGAATATATAAAACAGTATATATATATATATATATATATATATATATATATATATAAACCATTAATACAAAAATATACATATATATATTAATATACACATAAACTTATACCTTCAAATATTTAACAAAGAACATATAATTTACATGGCTAGAAGCACACCTAAAATATTTACATTAATATCCAAATAATTACATAATAATTATAAATAATATAATTACACAATTAAACATACAAATATATTTTATAAAATATTTTATGTATAAATTATATTATTTAACAAGTAGTAACATATATATTTGCATGCAAGAAAGCTACATATTATATTGTACATTATATTAGCATACCCAAAATATAGATCTATGCTACAATAATTACTATAATAAATACACAAAATAAATATTTAATATCCATATATATATACTAATTATAAATGAAGAATTGAACCACAATTAATTAGATCTATGCAAAAATACACACAATTGGAGAGTATCTCACCGTATCCCACTAGATCTAGGATACGCATGCGACACGAGTCCAACACACAACCAAATGCACCCCGAAGGACACAAACAAATCACAAATAATATTTATGAACAAATCAAAGCGTCAAAAGTAGATCTATGTGTTCGTGTCAAAATACGACATGTTCAAAGCCCCGTGTCGGAGGAAAACCCCCAAATGACACGTATCACCAAATAGTTGGGATACGAACCACAAGTATCCCAATATGGACATGACACTAGCCTCAAACACAAATCTCATGTTCAATTGATCTATAGGATCAATTGACACACACAACAAAATATAAATTCGGAATTCCAACAAAATTGACACAAAAAGCACCATAACTTTCTCCATGGGTCTCCTATGAACACAAAACAAAGTCCTATGGGTACTACATACATATAGGTTGATTTTACATGATTAAATCTCAGATTTAGAAGCTATTTAAATGGGAAAATCTGAATTATACCTATTGGGAGATGGATTCCCAATGAAACCTCCAATTGAGATGAACTTGCTTCCAAATTGTAGATCCTTGCTCCTCTTTGTAGATCCTTGCTTCCTTCTTCTCTAATGGTGAAATGGGAAGAATTTGGAATAAATTTGGTAGGGAATTGGATTGGGAATGGAGGGAATTTGGTAGTGGGAGAATTCTAGATCTAGATTTGGAATGAGATGAGAGGAGAGAGAAATTTCCCCCCCCTCTTTAATAGGCCGGCCATAGCCCCTCCCCCAAGCAATTGTAAAATGTCCAATGTACCCCTTGGGGCCTCTCATGAAGAAATAATTAAGGAAGGAAGCTTCTAGTCTAATCATTTAATTAATTTAATCCATCTCCTTAACTATGGGCTTTCTAAATGGGCCAAGTCTAACTAATTAATTCATGTTGGTCCATGGGTCCAAACTAAACTAGTTGGGTCCACTAGAAATAAGTCCAAAATAATTAAATAATAACTAACAACAATTAAATAATACAACAAATAATTATTTACCATGCACAATATTTATTTAAATAGGAAATTACCAAAATACCCTTTCCTAGAAAATGTGGTAGTGACAAGTCTACCCTCCTTAAAATAATTTCGTCCTCGAAATTCAAAGACGAAAACTACCCCCAGAAAATCACAGAACAGAACTAAAGAATCACAACTAACTAATGAACAGAACATAACAATGAACAGAACATAACTAGAAATAACATACCTCAAGGTACAAACAAGTATGGATAACGCTCTCGCATGTCATCCTCTCTCTCCCAGGTAGACTCCCCCGGAGAGTGATGCCTCCATGCGACGCGCACCAAAGGAATAGTCTGGTTCCTCAGCACTTTCTCTCTCCGATCCAGAATTCCAACTGGCTGCTCTGGATAGCTAAGAGTAGGGCCCACCTCTATCTCTGAGTGATCCAATACATGACTAGGATCTGCCACGTATCGTCTCAACTGCGACACATGAAACACGTTGTGCACTCCCTCCAATGCAGGTGGCAAGTCTAGTCTATAAGCAACTGCACCGACCCTCTCTAGAATAGTGAAAGGTCCAATGAATCGCGGACTAAGCTTTCTGCCTCCACCGAAGCGAATCGTGCCTCGTGTCGGAGAAATCCTCAGAAACACCAAACCACCCACCTAGAACAAAACACCACCTTAAGAACTTATCTATAACAAACAACCAAGAACAAGCACACAAAATAAAATCTAAACTATACCTCAAACTCCAAGGGTCTCCGATGGCTATCGGCCCAATGCCGTTGTCTGTCCTGTGCCACTCGAAGTCTGTCTCTGATCAACTGAACCTTCTCTGCTGCATCCACAACCATCTCAGGCCCAAGCAAAACTCTCTCTCCAACATCGTCCCAAGACAAAGGAGTACGACACCTCCGACCATATAGAGCTTCAAAAGGTGACATCTCTATACTGGCCTGGTAACTGTTGTTGTAAGCAAACTCTACCAAATGGAGATGGTCCTCCCAAGAACCCTCGAAATCTAGTACACAAGTGCGCAACATATCCTCGACAGTCTGAATAGTCCTCTCTGACTGCCCATCTGTCTGGGGATGATATGCAGTACTGAACTTGAGCTGAGTGCCCAAACTCTCCTGCAAACTCCTCCAGAAATGAGAAATGAAACGACTATCCCGATCTGAGACTATGCTGACGGGAACTCCATGTATCCTAACGATCTGCCTCACATACATCTCTGCCAGCTTCTCCGTAGACAAACCCACTTTGAAAGGCAAAAAGTGGGCCGACTTGGTCAATCTATCAACAATGACCCAAATCGCGTCTTTCCCTCCTGGAGATCGTGGTAGTCCAGACACAAAATCCATAGTAATGTGTTCCCACTTCCACTCTGGAATGGGTAATGGCTGAAGTAAACCTCCTGGCCTCTGTCTCTCGGCTTTCACCTGCTGGCACACTAAGCATCTGGATACAAACTGTGCCACTTCCCTCTTCATGCCATACCACCACACACTCTCTCGCATATCCCGATACATCTTGTTAGCACCTGGATGTATAGAATACTGAGAGCGATGCGCTTCCTGTAATATCTCCTCTCGTAACTCCCCACTAGGCACACACAATCTAACTCCATGCCTCAAAGATCCATCCTCTGCAATAGTGAAATCATCCTCCAATCCTGCTCTCACCTGAGCTCTGATACTCCTCAAAGATACGTCATCATACTGTGCTGCCTTGATCCTATCCATCAAATCTGAATGTATCTGCAATCCCCACATCTGCATAGCACCACCCGGAATAATCACCTCAATGCCCAAGCTCTCCAAGTCCTCCAACAAATATCGATCCTGCGTCAAGAACATAGCTACCGGATACCTGCTCAAAGCATCAGCAACTATATTGGCCTTCCCAGGATGATATTACAAAGAGATATCAAAATCCTTCATCAGTTCCAACCACCGACGCTGCCTCATGTTCAACTCCTTCTGCGTGAAAACGTACTTCAAGCTTTTGTGGTCTGTGAAGATCTCCACACGCTCTCCGTACAAATAATGTTTCCACAACTTCAGGGCGAATATGACAGCTGTCAACTCCAAATCATGGGTAGGATAGTTCTTTTCATGAGGACACAATTGCCTGGATGCATAGGCAATCACTTTCCCATGCTGCTGAAGAACACAACCTAAACCCTTTCCCGATGCATCACTATAAATAGTGAAACCTCCGGACCCTGATGGCAATGTCAAAATAGGAGCAGACGTCAACCTCTTCTTCAACTCCTCAAAAGTGGCCTGGCAATCTTCCGTCCAAACAAACTCCACATCCTTCCTTGTGAGTCTGGTCATCGGCTCGGCAATCCTCGAAAAATCTTGCACAAACTTTCTGTAGTAGCCTGCCAATCCCAAGAAACTCCTGATCTCTGCTACCGAACTCGGAGTCTTCCAAGATTCTACTGCTGAAATCTTCTTCGGATCCACTGAAATACCATCACCAGTCATAACATGCCCCAAGAATTCCACCTTGTCCAAGAAAAACTCACATTTGGACAACTTTCCATACAGCTTCTCCTTCCTCAGCACATCCAACACAATCCTCAAATGCTCCTCATGCTCCTCCGGTGTCCTCGAGTATATGAGTATGTCGTCGATGAACACCACCACGAACTTGTCAAGGTACTGGTGGAACACCTTGTTCATCAAGTTCATAAATACCGCCGGTGCATTAGTCAAACCAAACGGCATCACCATAAACTCGAACTGACCATACCGAGTTCTAAAAGCAGTCTTCGGTATGTCCTCCGGCTTCACCTTCACCTGATGGTAGCCTGATCTCAAATCTATCTTAGAAAACACCTTCGCACCACTCAACTGATCAAACAGATCATCAATCCGTGGCAAAGGATACTTATTCTTGATAGTGAGATTATTCAAAGCCCTGTAATCAATGCACATACGCACCGATCCATCCTTCTTCGGTACAAACAATACCGGGGCTCCCCATGGTGAAGAACTCGATCTGATAAACCCCTTATCCTGCAATTCGTCCACCTGCTTCTTCAACTCGACCAGCTCGCTGTTGTTTACTCTATAGACATGCTGCGAAATCGGTTCTGCACCTGGCACCAAGTCTATAGAAAATTCAACATCTTGATCTGGCGGCAATCCTGGCAATTCTTCAGGAAATACATCAAAAAATTCTGCTATCAACGGATGTGGCAACTCCTTGTCTTCCACCATAGCTCCACAAATAATGCCTTCTTCCTGCTCCGCAGCTCCTCTAGCAAACTCGAACTCTGGCTCTCCTGGCGGACCAAACAAAACTCTACCTCCTCTACAATCTATGCTAGCACGGTGCCTACTCAACCAATCCATCCCGAGTACAATGTCGTAGCTCGGATGTGGCATTACAAGTAGACACGCACTCAACTCCCGGCCTCCCAGAGTAACTCTCCGATCTTTGCAAATATCATTAACCAGGATAATGCCTCCCCCGGTCATGATCTTGCAAGTCCTAAGCAAAGACTCAGCTACCAAACCATGCTTTAGAGCAAAAGAAACAGATACAAAACTATGGGAAGCACCACTATCAAACAAAGCTAAAGCTGAAATGGAATCAAGAAGAATAGAACCTGCGATGACATCTCCGGTGGGTTCCTCCTCTTCGACTGTCATAGCAAACGCTCATCCCTGCCGAGCACCTCCCTGCTGCTGATGCTGGACAAAATGCTGCTGCTGTGTCGGAAGCGGTCCCCTCGGTTGTGCTGCAGGTGGTCTCATCTGTGCCCTCGGAGCTGGAGCTGCTCCCTGAACTGCACGACGAGGACACTCCCTCAATTGATGCCCTTCAGTACCACAATACAAACAAACTCCTAGCCTCTTTCTGCAAACTTCCCAGATGTGGCCGGGCTTCTTGCAGAAGTTGCATAGAGCTTGCTGTAACTGCCTCTGCTGTTGAGGTGCCTGGTGAAAAGGCGCTCTAGCTAGAGTCTGGTTCTGCTGTGGCTGCTGGAAAGGTCTGGACTGGAAATGAGGACGTTTGGCAGATACTGCACTGCCGTTGGCCCCCAGAAAAGAATCACGATCTCTCTTGGTCTTCAAACCCAGATCCCGCTCAACCTTGCGTGCCTCCGCAATTATCTCCGAGTATGTCTTATAAAAAGACGGAATGAGAATCTTTACCTCCCAGTTTAGACCCTCTCGGAAATGAATAGCTCGAACCTCCGGCTCCCTCACCAGATACTCTGCAAATCGGCTCAGCCTACCGAACTCTACAGCGTATTCCTCCACAGACATGCTTCCCTGAATGAGACTCTCAAATTGTCTCCCCAAGTCAAGCCTGTCTATCCGGGCGAAAAACTTCTTCTTGAAAAGGTCCCTGAATACCTCCCAAGATTGTCCTGCGTCAACTAGAACCGGCTCATTCCTGAACCAGGTACGAGCGACGTCGAACAGTTGAAGTCCTACCGCCTCAACCTTCAGATCTTCAAAAAGACGGGACACCCTCATAAGACGCTCAATGTCCTCGAGCCAATCATCAGCATAGACGATGCCCTCCGTCCCTTTGAAAACCCTAGGCTCCAGTTTCTTGAAGTCCTGAATGTTGCCTGGCCGAAGCTGAGCAACCTGAGGAACAACCTGCTGCTGGATCGAAACTCCTCTCTCAACTACAGCAGGAGCAAGCTGATGAGCACTCTCGATGCCCTGCCGTAGAACGTCGGTCTGCCTCTGATGTGCCTCCGACTGAGCCCTCTGTGCCTCGAGCATCTCACGAAACAGAGTAAACATCTGTGACGCCTCTGCTGGCACAGGAGGTGGAGGTGGAAGCCCCTCAGATACAGCTGGCACAGTCCTCTGAGTGGGTGGTGGACCTCCGAAAGCAGCTGACACTCCAATCACCGGAGAAGTGACTGGTGCAGGCCCTCGGGATGTCGCAGACCTCTCAGAAACTGCTCTCCCTTGCTGTGATCTAGTCTTAGGCGGCATCCTGAGACAAAGCGAAAGAAAGAATCAATATGGCACAAGATGTAAGATATTCAAGGAAAGGACAGTTTAAGAGATCAAGTATCAACGTCAAAGGAGTATAGTTGAATCAAAAGAATTTTCCTAGATGTGATTGAGTATCTCAGCCTATATCCTATATCCTATCGCAGGCTCGCAGTAGTACAACTAAGTTGTCGCACTACCACGACATCACATACTTGTGAAGCTAGACCTGCATGGGCCACCACCAAAAACGTATCACGACCCGCACCCGGGGTAAGGGTACTAGTCGGAAACAACGCCCAGCCTACGCCACAGAATCGGCGGTAGAACGCTGTCTAGAAAGTCTATCGAATATAATGAACCACCAAAAGATAGTGTACTCAATCACAGAACTAAGATAGAATAAACACGAATCAGATAAGAATAGAATAGTCACAATACAACTCATGAGTCTAAAATAATACATCAATGAGTCTGAAAAAAAATACAGAAATATGCTGGAGACAAATCCAGTACAAAAGAATACTACAAAACTATAAAGCTACAACTCCAGGGTCAACTGTCTCAGTTGGGATAAGTCCCTCTTGAGCCAGGGTCTCAGAATCTAAACCCACAACATCCTGGGGTCCATAATAGGTAGGGTACTCCTCAGTGTCATCTGGAAAAATATATCCAGTCAGGAAAGGAGCAGAGTACAACCCTAACAACAGTTCTCAAACAATGATAAAAACTATGTAACAGTAAATCGCTGTGGATAAACAAGATGCATAAATAGAGACAAGAATGTAGAGACAATAAGGAAATACTGGAAAGAAATACAATAATGAACAATATGCTGATGGAACAAGAATACTAATGACTAAGTGTGTGAGTACTAGCTTTAACATGTGATCGACTTGGGAACTTGCACAAGAGTATAATGGCCTGGTTAATCATACGTGCGGTGTATGATCAACACTCACAAGAAATAAGACATGCACAAGGAGGGTATGATCACATATCTACACTAAAATACTCCCCACCCCCGACTGGTATAATAGATCCAACCACGGTACGTTATGGCACTAGATTCCCCAAGGAGATAGCTAGTCTCCCCGAGAATCGGTGTCTGTACATGTACAAGATAACCAATGAAACAATACTTGCACCATATACACCATATACCAAGGAATAACATCTCATGACGAGATTCGGATATACCAATCCGTGTAACCATAGTGTCAAGAGAACATGTATATCTACACTAGATACAACGAACATAGAGGATATCATAAATGAGAAACTATCAGAGAATGTACTCGCCTGAAGTCTAATGAACAGTCTCACAAATGTCTGACTCGGTGCCTCGAAGACCTAGATATGGAATACCACATTAATACAAGGTCCCGGAAAGAGAACAAGTCAAACTAGGCAATTTCTAGGTCAATAAGTCAATTCTAAGTCAAAAGTCAACTATGGTCAACTCTAAAGTCCACTAAAGTCAAACATGGTCAAACCCAAAGTCAACCTCACAAGACATCTATAAAATAATATAGAGATAAACTATAATAATTTAGGAATCAAATTAGATTCAAAAAGAACTCACACAAAGTATACTAATAATATAATTAATATATACCCTAAAATAATATATATACAACCCAACATTTATATAAATAACATAATATATTATTACAATTATTATTCCTCACAAAACACATATATATATACATATATATATATACAATTATAATATATAATATATACATTAAATCTGTCAAAGCGTCATTGAAAAATAGTGAATAAAATAGGATTAAATCAAAACAGTTTAAATAGTGACAGTCGGGACTGTCACCGAAGGACTGTCACCGAAACCCAAATAATAAACTGCCACTGCTTTGGTTTTCGCTGACAGTTAAACTGTCGCGGAAAAGCGTCGCAGAAAAGCTGCTGTTTCCCGCTGCTGCAATTAATGATAGGTTTGTCATTAATTGCCCGAAGGCTACAGCGGCTGCTATTAGTCGGCTAATTAATGACAGTTTTTTACTGTCATTAATTCACTGTCACTAAAACAAGTTGTATATATATAATTATATATATAAAAACAGAATATATAAACAATATATATATATATATATATATAAACAGAATATATAAAACAGTATATATATATATATATATAAACCATTAATACAAAAATGTACATATATATATTAATATACACATAAACTTATACCTTCAAATATTTAACAAAGAACATATAATTTACATGGCTAGAAGCACACCTAAAATATTTACATTAATATCCAAATAATTACATAATAATTATAAATAATATAATTACACAATTAAACATACAAATATATTTTATAAAATATTTTATGTATAAATTATATTATTTAACAAGTAGTAACATATATATTTGCATGCAAGAAAGCTATATATTATATTGTACATTATATTAGCACACCCAAAATATAGATCTATGCTACAATAATTACTATAATAAATACACAAAATAAATATTTAATATCCATATATATATACTAATTATAAATGAAGAATTGAACCACAATTAATTAGATCTATGCAAAAATACACACAATTGGAGAGTATCTCACCGTATCCCACTAGATCTAGGATACGCATGCGACACGAGTCCAACACACAACCAAATGCACCCCGAAGGACACAAACAAATCACAAATAATATTTATGAACAAATCAAAGCGTCAAAAGTAGATCTATGTGTCCGTGTCAAAATACGACATGTTCAAAGTCCCGTGTCGGAGGAAAACCCCCAAATGACACGTATCACCAAATAGTTGGGATACGAACCACAAGTATCCCAATATGGACACGACACTAGCCTCAAACACAAATCTCATGTTCAATTGATCTATAGGATCAATTGACACACACAACAAAATATAAATTCGGAATTCCAACAAAATTGACACAAAAAGCACCATAACTTTCTCCATGGGTCTCCTATGAACACAAAACAAAGTCCTATGGGTACTACATACATATAGGTTGATTTTACATGATTAAATCTCAGATTTAGAAGCTATTTAAATGGGAAAATCTGAATTATACCTATTGGGAGATGGATTCCCAATGAAACCTCCAATTGAGATGAACTTGCTTCCAAATTGTAGATCCTTACTCCTCTTTGTAGATCCTTGCTTCCTTCTTCTCTAATGGTGAATTGGGAAGAATTTGGAATGAATTTGGTAGGGAATTAGATTGGGAATGGAGGGAATTTGGTAGTGGGAGAATTCTAGATCTAGATTTGGAATGAGATGAGAGGAGAGAGAAATTTCCCCCCCTCTTTAATAGGCCGGCCATAGCCCCTCCCCCAAGCAATTGTAAAATGTCCAATGTACCCCTTGGGGTCTCTCATGAAGAAATAATTAAGGAAGAAAGCTTCTAGTCTAATCATTTAATTAATTTAATCCATCTCCTTAACTATGGGCTTTCTAAATGGGCCAAGTCTAACTAATTAATTCATGTTGGTCCATGGGTCCAAACTAAACTAGTTGGGTCCACTAGAAATAAGTCCAAAATAATTAAATAATAACTAACAATAATTAAATAATACAACAAATAATTATTTACCATGCACAATATTTATTTAAATAGGAAATTACCAAAATACCCTTTCCTAAAAAATGTGGTAGTGACAACAGTATGGGGGGAAAATGCACAGTGTCCCCCCTACTAATATTTGAATTCAAAAGGAAAAATAAGGAAGAAGTAGAAGGAAAGAAGGAGAAGGAAAGAAGAAGAAAAGAAGGAGAAGAGAAGAAGAAAAAGAAAAGCTACGGTTTGGTGTTGGATGATGGAGGTGGAGGCTTGTTTTTGGGATTAGGGTTTCTCTAGGGAAGGGTGTTGATGGGACATGACATATATAGGGAGAGAGGGTTTGATGAAGGGTGAGGATTTGACCCCTAGAATGAGGGGTCCAGATTTATCATGAGAGAAAAATTAATTCATGTAGGAATGAGGGTGAGGGGCTAGTTAAATAATATTAGGTTCCCTCATTGTTTAAACAATTGGGTGTTGACACAAAAATACAAATTTGCAATTTAGCCCCCTTAAATTTGGGAAATTGCACAAACACATAAAATGACAAAAATTTGGTGGGCGATTCAGGGTCCAATGTTTTGTAGGGTCAGGGGGCGCTGTAAAATCGGTATGGGCTCAATTTACAGGGCACTGGAATTAAATTGGGATTTTCAGAATCAGTTAAAATTGTATCCTCAATTTAATTAGAAATAAATGCAAGTTGTGTTCAACAATTAATTTGGAGTACATGGGGCCAAAATCAGGTCAGGTCATCAATACCAATAATGAAGAAGACTCAGAATAGAATATTACCCTAATTTGGGTTGCACGAAAAATAGGTCAAGATTGTCCCCAATTTCAATTGGAACGCACAACGATACAAAAATAGGAATTTATTAAATAACGTCCGCGACAATTTTTGTGCGGCTAGAAACAATGCACAGGGAGCATAATTATGAGTTGCAAAAATAGCAAAATGGAAGGCGGGCATGTCTAGGGCAAGATGGCGAAATTTGTTGGAAGATAAAAGTCAGGGTAGCGCTCCAAATATCGAAGCAAAGGCAATGCGCAAAAATATTAAATAAAATACGGTAATTAATGAAAATCTCCAAAAATTAAATTATAAATAAAACAATTAATTACATAATTCCATAATTTGGACAGGTGTTCATCTACTGGCTTCTAGGTCAATTCTGCTAGCTAAAAAAATAAATGAACACTGCATATAATACTATATTTAATTACACATCACACATAATTATTTAATTTAAATATATACTATTCATGCAATTAATTAATTATAACTATAATAATATTAAATATTATAAAAGGTCGAAAATACTCCTGTTTCCGGAACGTGGTAGTGACAAGTCTACCCACCTTAAAAAAATTTCGTCCTCGAAATTTAAAATCCTCATAGTAGCGTTTAATCATACACTTTATTATTCCCCTCAAATTTTAAATTCATAATCCACGAAATCAGGTAATAATTCATGATGTCCTTTCACAATTTTTCAAAGGTTTTGAATTATTTGCATTCCTGAAAAAAATCTTCGAAATAGAATCAAAGTCCATTTTTATCAAAAAATTTCCCAAAATTTTAGTTAATAATTCAATACTCGAAATTTAATATCCACTCCTCAAATTTGATTTTTTATCAATGAACAATTATAAAAATGTAATCTCGTTCCACAAGTTTGAATTTAAAACATTTATTCCTCAAATTTTATTTCTCGATTTCCTCTTCCTTAAAATACCCACCAATGCGATACTTAAAGATTCTCAATTTGCAACATCTCATATAAAATTCTAAAATTCATAACTCGCAATTAAATAAATATATTGATAAATCTCCCAAAATTCCTAAATTAATAACCAATTTAAATATGCCATAATCTTCCTGGAATTAATAGATCATAAAGTCTGCCATGTTAAATTCTTGGCCCTTTATTTAAATCGATGCTTATCCTCAAAAAAAAAAAAATTTCTCATCTTTTCTCTCCTGTCAAGTCATAAATCCTTTACGAATCTTCATCATGGTCAAACCCCAATAATCCTGGTCTAAAAATCTTTCCTATAATCATACAACATGCAACCTAAGGGGATATGTACGGTCATGGTGTCTTTGTCATGGTATTGCAGTCTCTATATCAGGGTGTGCTACTAACTACATTCTAACAAGAAATCATGCATACAAGCTACGGTACTAAGGAAGCAATCAATCAATCAAAGAGATAGGAACAGAATGAAGGAAAGAACAGAACCTACTAACACATTACCTGTAGTATCGGTCTCCTCGACCGTCGTCGCAATTATCCCGCCCTGCTGGGGTGGTTCCCTTCGCGGGTGCTGAGCAATATACGGTTCCACAGGTAGCCTAACTGGATCTCTATAATCTGAAGCTGCGCGCTGGCCGGAAAGATAAGGGGCTAGAAGACAATCCCTTACTCGATGTCCCGCAGCGCCGTAGTGCAAACAGAGTCCTAGTCTCGTTCTACAGCTCTCCCAAAGGTGACCTGGCTTCTTACAGAAATGACAAGCCTGTTGTGTCTCTCTTGGAGGCTGTTGCTGATTCTGCTGAACACGGACTGGTTCCTGGTACTGCTGTTGATACTGATACACACATGGATGTTGCTGGGTAGGAACTGGTGCTAGGTACTGCGGTGGATGCTGAAATGTCTATGGTTGTTGCTGATTATGAAATGGTACTTGGTACTGCTGTTGGTGCTGAATACGGGGATGCTTGGCTGGTCTTGTGCTACCATTCGTATCTCCAAAAGTATTGTGACTCCTCTTAGGCCTGAGATCCAGATCCTCTTCTGCAATCTGAGCATCCATCAAGATAGCCTCATAGGTAGCGGTACGACGACCAGAAGTGCGCGACCTAATCTCTCTCGTCAGCCCCTTTCTAAATTTTCGGGCTCGATCTCCTGGGTCCCGAATCATGGACGATGCAAAACGGCTCAATTTACAGAATTCTGCAGCGTACTCGTCGACCGACATGTTTCCTTGAACCAAGTCATGAAACTGACTTTCCAAGGTTCCCAATGCCACGTCGGGAAAGAACTTCTCCTTGAAGAGTTCCTTGAAGGTCTCCCAAGTAAGTCCTTGCGCAGCAATTCTCGACTCTGTGCGATACCACGTGAGTGCGATATCGAACATCTGACTGCCAGCGGCTTCTATCTGCAAGTTCTTCGGAATCTGGGTCAATCGCAGACTCCTCTCTATATCCTCTAGCCAGTCGTCAGCGTAGAGTATCCCTTCGGTGCCTTTGAACTCTCGAGGCATCATCCTTTTGAAGTCCACTATAGTGCCTGATCTCTGCTGTTGCTGGCCAGGAAACTGCTGGTACTGTGCTACTTTCTCCAAAGCTTGAAGAGTCACCTGATGAGCATTCTCCATATTTTCTTTCATCAGCTCAGTTTGTGCCTGGTGCGCTTCTGCTTGCACCCTCTGAGCCTCAGCTTGGACTCGCTGAGCATCTGCCGTCACTCTCTGGGCATCTACTATGCCCTGGATCAAAGTAAACATCTGTGTCCCGTCAATTGGCAAACCTCCGGGAGTCGGAGTCGGTGGAGGAGGAAGGTTGTCCGTCACAACTGCGGCAATCTTCTTAACAGGTGGGGGAGGAGGATTCCCGAAAAGTGCAGATACACCTACGTGCATCGGAGATGTAGGAGGAACTACGGCTGTCTGTCCATCAGGTGGAGAGGTGGCAGGCCCCTCTAAAGCTGATATTCCCGCTCTCATAGACCGTATCTGCGGCGACATCCTGAAGACAGATCCCAAAGAATCAATTTAGGCAAAAATACGATATCATCAAGGAAGGACAGTACAGTTTTAAGGAAGCAACATTCAAGATAAATAGATTGGAAAGAAAAATCCTAGTTGTGATTGCACAGGTCAAAGATACATCCATGGTCTGATACCTCTATCCCTCTAAGTACCACAGTTCTACCACAAGCACACTCACTGCTAGCTTCCTTACCTACTACAATCGCTGATACTAGTTATCCTTATCACTCAAGTGCATATCAAATGCAACACACCATACTAAGTACTGCACTCTCTAATACAATTCTAGATGAACACCTAAACCAGTTGGCAGTAAAATCTCAATCATGCTCAAGCCAACAAATCCTTACACATGCATCTCACCTACTGATATACTAATATATTTCTTCCTCTATAAGATTTTATTCTCCAAACAAAGTCCTCGAAACTAACTCCTCGAATAATTTAAAGTATAATGCATATTCCTTCCTCAAAGGTTAATTATTTAAATACTGAAGTGAAAATTTTTTATCAATTCAAAAAAATCCTTACAGCCTTGTCTATGTTCATTGAATCGAATCTGAATCCTCAAAAAGAAAAGTTTACTAACATAATATCACTACTTCTAAAAATTCAAAAATGCAATTTATTTTCAATCTTCAAATTATAATTTAAATCCACCTTCTGTAGTCCAATAGCTCTAATGTTAATCATTTTTACTGTCCTCATCGTCATGCGTCATCAGTTAATATCATAAATTAGTCTGCAAATTCATCTTGATATGAAATCAAACCCTACTATGAAACCAAAACCCTAATTTAATACCTAATTAACAACAATCAAATTCAACATCAATAAGTGAGAATGGACGAAACAAGGGAATAATTTTAAATTGGAATTAAAATAAGATTCTCAGGGGTCATCCCAGGAATCTTTCAAGGAATTGTGATTGAGTATTCGCTCTCGTCCTAGTATCCTATGTCCTAGATCCTATCGCAGGCACGCAGTAGTATAACAAGGATGCCACACTACTCCGACATCGCACAACTCGCGAAGTCTGACCTGCATGGGCTACCACTAAAAATGTGTCACGACCCGCACCCGGTTTAGGGACACGAGTGCGTGGGTACGTCCAGCCTACGCCGCAGCTTCGGCGGTAGAACGCTGTCAAGGTCTTGATACTATCTAGCTAATGTCACACAACATCCAATCTCCATAAGGAGGCACGGATGACACAAATAAACGAGCACATACTCAATCACCGGATTACAGTACGATAAGATAACGAACAGAAATTAAATACAACACAAGTCCCAAAAAGTAGTATACTAACTCAACCATATCCAAGTCTCATCAAAAAAATGCCGGAGATAAATCCGGTACCAAATAATCTGCTAAAAGAACTAATCAGAAAACTAGAAGAATTAGTGATTCCGGCTAGACCTCCCGGAATCACAACTACTACCAAGTCTGCAGCTACTCACCATATGGTCCATAAAGTGTCGGACAGCGGTCCTCTAGGGCATAGTCTGGAAAAATGTTTCCAGTCAGGAAGGAGCAAAGCACAATCTCAAATAACAGTTCTATTAAATTGATAAGGTCTATAATAAAATAAACATGTCATGCTAGCTACTGAGAAGACAGCGAAATAAATGCAGTGGCAATTAAAGAGAGACAGGCAATGTAAAGAGACAGGCAAATAGGCAATATGAAACATTCAGTGCATGTATGAAAATGAAAAAAACAAGGAACAGTATCATATACGGATGAGATAGTATATGATTTAAATAGGAAACTGTAATCTATTCTAAGTGTTTGAAATAGTAGTTTCAAAATGTGATCGGCTTGGGAACATGTACGATAGCTACAGGGCCTGGCTAATCATGGGTGAAGAGCATGATTAACACTTACAATTTTCTATACTACAATAAGAGGTTATGATCACATTTCTTACTAACTACTTCCCCGCCTCCAACTAGTATTGTGGATCCAACCATGACACGTCACGATACACGAGCAAGTCAAGTCTATCATGTACGATGTCTAATATACATGTCGTGTACAATGTCAATACGATAATCTCATGACTGCAGATCCAAGCTATACTAGTCCGTGTAGCACAGTGTCAAGGATTCAGTTGTAACATTTCAAGATTATTGAATTTATAGAAATTATCAAGAAATTGGAAATTATCAGAGAATGTACTTGCCTCGGGTCCTTAGCTGGTAATTATAGATGTCCTGTTCCAGAGTATCCCCTGGGATCAACAGTCCTATAAACATATCACAATTATAACACTTGTATCAGATGCTACCCTAACACACAGAAGAAAATACTGGCCTCAGGGCTATGCCAGGCAGGGCACTAGTCAACTAGGGTCATCTAGTAGGATATACATAAATAAATATACATAACACATTTATTCATAACTATAATTTAGAATATACTTGTATACATATATATGTACTAGTGAAATATAGATTTGTTATATCTATATATATGTATCATATACCAAATAAAATTTATATACTATATACCTGAATACATGTATGTATACATCATTACACACATACTAGAGTATACATATACCAATATGTATATAGTACATATATACCAAAAATATGTTTATACATATATATATATAGGTACACATATTTATACCAAAAATATTAATTTAATATATATTTTATCAATATATAATTATACCAAAAATACATACATATATATATGTTGTACATATACCAAGATACGCTCTTATGTATATACTAATACCAAATTAATTATACATATACTACGTATATATATATATACATTAAAATACATATAAATATTTACTATTTAATACGCATACACAAAACATAAATTTATTAATTTTTATACTATATGAAAATAACCAATATTCATGCATATACATAGTATCTACACATTAACTAACATATACTAATACATATACAAAATATATATACTATACATATATATTTATACCAAAATAATAACTATACTATATACATGTATATTAATATACACACATACACAGATATACGTACATGTATTTTAAAGCACATACGAAAATATACGGAAATATACATGTATACATATGAATACACATATACGTATATATATACAATACATGGTATAATATACTAAGTTATATACTTATACATATAATTTACACTAATTTACATATGTATACTGAATAAATCAACACATACTAACTAACAGGGAAAGGGAAGAGGAGAAACTCACTGTGAGTTTGGGCTCGCCGGAGTACGGGGAATGGCCGGGAACAGTTGGTCGGAGGTGCTCTTGAGCCGGCTGCAGCAGAGGGAATGGAGAGCTGTCCGGTGGATGTAGATGGAGGTGGCCGGACTGGAGTTGTCAGCGGAAGAAGATGGGGGCAGCGGCCTGGGAGCAGTCAGCGGGGAGCTGTGACCCGCCGGAGTTCGTGAGGGGAGGAGGAACTCGTGAGGGGTCGGGCCGCTCGCCGGAGGGAGTTGCGGGCCGCCGGACTGAAGGCCGGAGGTCGGAGAGGATCGTGAGGGGGTGCTCGGGGTTCGGTCACCGGAGTACACAGAGGCCGCCGGAGCAGGGAGCAAGGGAAGGGGAGTAGTGGTGGTTCGAGTGGTGGCTTAAAATGATGGAAGTAGGAGAGGAAGGGAGGAGCAGCCGCCGGAGGTGGGCTTGGCCGGGTGCAGCGGGAGTCGGTGGCGCGAGGGGCTCGATCGCCGGAGCTCGCCGCAGAGAGGAGCAGCAGCGGTCGCCGGGGGGATCGGCCGCCCGGGGGAGCCGGCCTGGGTGGTTGGCCGCTCGCCGGAGGTAAGAGGGGGCCGGCCTAGAAATAGTATGGGGGGAAAATGCACAGTGTCCCCCCTACTAATATTTGAATTCAAAAGGAAAAATAAGGAAGAAGTAGAAGGAAAGAAGGAGAAGGAAAGAAGAAGAAAAGAAGGAGAAGAGAAGAAGAAAAAGAAAAGCTACGGTTTGGTGTTGGATGATGGAGGTGGAGGCTTGTTTTTGGGATTAGGGTTTCTCTAGGGAAGGGTGTTGATGGGACATGACATATATAGGGAGAGAGGGTTTGATGAAGGGTGAGGATTTGACCCCTAGAATGAGGGGTCCAGATTTGTCATGAGAGAAAAATTAATTCATGTAGGAATGAGGGTGAGGGGCTAGTTAAATAATATTAGGTTCCCTCATTGTTTAAACAATTGGGTGTTGACACAAAAATGCAAATTTGCAATTTAGCCCCCTTAAATTTGGGAAATTACACAAACACATAAAATGACAAAAATTTGGCGGGCGATTCAGGGTCCAGTATTTTGTAGGGTCAGGGGGCGCTGTAAAATCGGTATGGGCTCAATTTACAGGGCACTGGAATTAAATTGGGATTTTCAGAATCAGTTAAAATAGTATCCTCAATTTAATTAGAAATAAATGCAAGTTGTGTTCAACAATTAATTTGGAGTACATGGGGCCAAAATCAGGTCAGGTCATCAATACCAATAATGAAGAAGACTCAGAATAGAATATTACCCTAATTTGGGTCGCACGAAAAATAGGTCAAGATTGTCCCCAATTTCAATTGGAACGCACAACGATACAAAAATAGGAATTTATTAAATAACGTCCGCGACAATTTTTGTGCGGCTAGAAACAATGCACAGGGAGCATAATTATGAGTTGCAAAAATAGCAGAATGGAAGGCGGGCATGTCTAGGGCAAGATGGCAAAATTTGTTGGAAGACAAAAGTCAGGGTAGCGCTCCAAATATCGAAGCAAAGGCAATGCGCAAAAATATTAAATAAAATACGGTAATTAATGAAAATCTCCAAAAATTAAATTATAAATAAAACAATTAATTACATAATTCCACAATTTGGACAGGTGTTCATCTACTGGCTTCTAGGTCAATTCTGCTAGCTAAAAAAAAAATAAACACTGCATATAATACTATATTTAATTACACATCACACATAATTATTTAATTTAAATATATACTATTCATGCAATTAATTAATTATAACTACAATAATATTAAATATTATAAAAGGTCGAAAATACCCCTGTTTCTGGAACGTGGTAGTGACACCCTCTGCTGGTGCGGGGCATGATGCTCTGCCACAGGTGGCCTAGCTCTAATTATCTGATCATGTGCTCCACCAAATGGAGGTGCAGAGGGGCAATCTCGCATCTGGTGAGCAGCGAATCCACAGAACAGACACACCTTCAACCTTCTCCTACAAATATCACAACTGTGTCCTGCCTTCATGCAGTAGGCACTCTCCGATCCTGACCCTGCTGTGTTGTCTTCTGCACATAGGGACGCTTAGCCAGTCCTGCACTACCTGAATCATCCCTGCCTCTCTTGGACTTGAGCTCCAAGTCATCCTCTGCCCTCTGAGCGTCCCCTACGATCTACTCGAAAGTCATCTCGCGGTCACTCCTAGTCAAAGACTTGACCGCCATGACCAAGCCCTTGCGAAACTTCCTTGCCTTTGCTGCCTCACTCAAGGCCCCCACAAATCTGCCCAGATGGCAGAACTCTGCTGCATACTCGTCCACTAGCTTGCTCCCCTGGACGAGTGCCTCAAACTGACTCTCCAAGGCACTGAGAGCCACATCTGGGAAAAACTTCTCCTTAAAAAGCCTCTTGAAAGCCTCCCAAGTAAGCCCTGGTGCTGCAATCCTCATATCAGTGCGATACCACATCAAAGCGAGGTCGAAAATCTGACTGCCCACTGCCTCTATCTGTATACTGTCTGGAATCTGTGTCAGCCTAAAGATCCCCTCGATATGCTCTATCCAGTCATCCGGGTACATGATCCCCTCTCTACACCAGAACTCCTTAGGCCGCATCCTCTGGAAGTCAATAATGCTGCCCGGCCTCGGGTGCTAAGTCTGATCTGCCTGTGGCTGGGTCTGAGCCCTGTCTACTGTCGTCATAGCCACCTGGTGGGCATTATCAATGCCCAGCCTCATTACATCCACCTGGCGGTGTTGCACGTCCATTATCTCCCTAAAGAACGCAAACAACTGTACGGCGTCTACTGGTGCAGGAGGTGGTGGAGGAGGTACCACCGGAATGACTGGGGTAGTCCTCGGATCGACAGGTCGAGGAGGATCCCCGAGAGAAGCAAATGCTCCCGCAACTGCAGGAGTGGTGAGTGGAGCGGTACCAGCTGCCTGAAGTCGAGCTGGACGAGAGGTAGCAGACCTCTTGGTGGCAGCTGCTGGAACAGTATGATGGGATCGTGTCTTCAGAGGCATCCTGAACACCGATCAAAAGACGTCAATACAGCGCAAGGTACGATATCATCAAAGAAGGACAGTAAAATTTTGAAAAGAAAGCGATTTCAGAATAATTAGAAATAGCAAATATTATATTAGAATTATTCCTAGTCATGATTGAGTACACTCTCATCCTAGATCTTATATCCTAGAGCAGGCTCGCAGCAGTACAACTAAATCATTGTACTACTACGAACATCACACTAATTATGAAGCTCGAGACCTGCGTGGGCCGCCACCAAAAACGTGTCACGACCCGCACCCAAAAAATTGGCATGAGTCGTGGGTACGTCCAGCCTACGCCGCAGCATCGACGGAAGAACGTTGTCTAGGTCTACTATCTAGCTAACAATCTCATATAACAATATAAGTACCTGCCAAGATCTCAACTCCAAACGGAGGAACAATATGATAAAGGTAACACAAATACTCAATCACGATCTAAGCATGATAAGATAACAAGGAAATCTAACAACTATAAAGTCTACACAACAACTACTACTAAAACAACAACAATAATAATAATAATACAACAATATCCAGAACCAAATACAATACAAGTCTCAAACCAAAAGCCGGGGATAAATCCGGTACCAAAAGCTAATAAATACAACTGAGGTCCTAGTGATCCCGACTACCAACCCGAAAATCACTCCTGAACTAGAGGGTCCCTGTCTGCACCATCGACAGGCTGAGGTCCATAAAACGTCGGACACCAATCTTTCAGATCCTCTGAAAAATATATCCAATCAGGATTGGAGCAAGTACACCTCTATAAGCAGTTCCAGTTAAATAATAAAAACTATAAAATAGTTATAGCAAGTAGCTCAAGGTGAAGGAAATAAAGTATGAACAAGAAAATATATATATATATCAACTGGTGCATAAAGGTAAAGATGCATAAAAATCAGAAGCAAGATAATAATGACTGCAGGATACAAGAAATCTAAACTGAGAGTAAGTGTGTGCACAATAACGTGAAGTGAGTCCAGCAGGAATAAATGTAATGAGTCCAGTCCAGAAAGTATAAGTGTGGCCAGTCAAGAAATGCAAGAGAGTCCAGACTAGAAAGAATGAACTCGTATCTCTGAAGTACCTGTTTCGACATATAAATGGTTAGGGGTAAGTACGGCCCATCGCACACTGGGTGTGTGGCAGCTATCATTCCAGATTAGACCAGAGGGAGTAATTCCAGATTTGGGAATGTTTATATGTCTACTCGAGTATTTTTCCGCCCCGACTAGTACAAGTGAATCCAAGAACTGACACATAATATAAATATGAGTCCAGCCAGAAACATGAGTGATGCCTGTAGTGAGTCCTGATATGATGCCAGTAGGTGATTCCAGAAATAGAGGCCAGAAACATAAAATATATGTGTCGCAAGTAAATAAATCCAGAAATACTAGTCAGTGTCATGTCAGAAAATCAGATAATACTATACTAGAAGCTGAATCATAATAATCATTAGATAATAAAAACTATCAGAGAATGTACTCGCCTGACATCCTAAGCAATTGGAGAGGATCGAGGTCCGAACTGGCATCGCGAAGACCTTTTACGATAAGCAAGATTAAACAGGGTTCTAAAGAGCTAAACAGATATAAAATAACTAAAAACAAGCTTCTAGGGTTGTTCTAGGTCAAACGGGTGAAACCGGTAAAATCTGGGTTAAAAAGTCAACCAAGGGTCCAAAAGTCAACTTTAGGTCAAAACTAGGTCAAAAGTTGACTTTAGCGGTCAACCTGGGCAACTACGGTCAACTCTAGGTCAAACTAGGGTGCCCCTAAAATTCTAGATAAAAACTAGCTCATTAAACTAGTAAACCCACAAACTCGCCTCCTTGAGATACCGGGATACCCTCGGTATCCGATATCTCAATCTACGCTATATACCCCGCCTATACCCTTTAACATATATACTAGCACGTATATATATATATATATATATATATATATATATATATATATATATATAACCAACTCTAACCTCATTCTTAGGTAAAAATCCAATACCTCGCCCCGATACCTAATACCTTGAGTATCTCAAGGTATTGAGATACCTAGCCTTACCCCTCTCTACTCTAACTAACTCGCTAACTATCTATATATATACTACCATATGCTACTATATATATAACATCAATATATATATATATATATATATATATATATATATATATATATATATATATATATATATATATATATATATATATATAATCTAGTATAGGCAATACCTCAATATCTTATCTCCGATACCCCTTACCGTCAATACCTTGATATCAGGTTTTGAGATACCTTACCCTTCTCTCCGAATCTCACTATATATATATATATATATATATATATATATATATATATATATATATATATATATATATATATCCACCTCTCTCTCTCTCTTAACTCACTAACTAATAGCTAATAGGGGGGCATGCTGCTAGGCCACTGCTGCTGCTGCTACTGCGAACAGCTGCTGCTGCTGCTACTGCCAAGCGCTGCTGCTGCTGCGATGGCTAACTGCAGCTGCTGCTATTGCTCTCTCTCCCTCTAGCTCTCTATCTTACCCCTCTCGATCTCTCTCGCTCATCACACACTACACACACACATAAACATAAACATATATATATATATATATATATATATATATATATATATATATATATATATATACGCACACACACACATACATATATATATATACACACACTTACATATATATATATATATATATATACACACACACTTACATATAGATATATATATATATACACTTACATATATATCTATATATATATATATATATATATATATATATATATATATATATATATATATATATATACTTATAAACACACACACTCACTCATACACAACCATACTCAAACACACACACACTCTCACACTCACAACTACACACACACTCAAACACACACACAACTACCTACACGCACACTCACCCATATGCATATAAATACCTATATATATATATATATATATATATATATATATATATATATATATATATATATATATATATATATATATAAACCCAAAAATCCTAATACACACTCTCCAACGCTAACCCAACCTGTACACAAACCCAAAACCTAGGAACCAAGTCAAAATGGCCATTTGTTCATTTCGACGAACACTTGGTGTGCGGCTCACGATACCTCGTGAAACGCATACCAAACATACTTGGAATCGACCCAAAATTTATCCACGAGTTCTAATCAATGTCTAGAACCTCACAAATATGCTAACTCTCTAATTCTACATCCGTAGGAAAATTCCATATGCATGTGGAACCTACGACGACAGAAAAACTCCTAAATTGGCCAAAATGTCCAAAACTTTATGATACGACCTCACGTGTCCGAACGGGGACATGTATTTATCCTCAAGATATCCAAGTATGTCTATCTAGGTCCGTCTAACCTAGAGCAACATCCAAAATTGGGCCAATCTCGAATTTCACCCAAATTTGACACAAAACTCTATGCCAAAGTCTCCAAATACATCCAAACAAGCTCCAACTTTCTCCTATGGGTAGCCGTAAGGTCTAGGAAGATTCTAAACTACTATTATACTATATTAGAGTAATCACTAAGAGAAAAGTTAGGGTTTACCTCTTGGGAGTTGGAATCCCAAGGCCAAAGTCTCCAAAAATCCCTAAAATTCACCACACCAAGCCTCCAACCCAAGCTTCTACACCAATTCTAAGCTCTATACACCTAGGTTAGGGGAAAATGAGAGGTTAGGATTAGCATTAAAGAAAGAAGTACGTGAAGGAAGAGAGAAAAAGTGAAAAACTTACTTGGAAATGGGAAAAATAAAGAATAGAGAGTAAAGAAAGAGAATGGAGAGTAAGAAAATAAAGAAGAAAGAATGGAAAGGAAGGGGGAGGGGACCGGCCATGTATAGAAATAGGGTTAGGGTTTTGCATTTAGTTACAAAGACCAAAATGCCCTTAAATTAAGTCAACCACACTAGGGTTTGGGTTTGGGGTCCCAAATGCACTCTAATTAATTTTTAATCACTCCAACTAACTAATTAAACTATAAATTACTACTCTAAACCAATAAACAAGTCTGACAAGGGTATTGGTTTGGTCTTACAAGGGTCCACTAGGGTCTGACATGGGTCCAGACTAGCCAAAACCCTAAAATAACTAATAAAAATAAATACAACCAACTAATTAAATATTAATACAAATATTTATGATTAATACACAATTTACCAAATAAAAATAAAAATAATATACCCTGCCCTGGAAATAGGGTAATGACAGCTGGTAGATAAAGTCTGCCTGGATTTGGCATGTTTGGCACTTCCTTGCAAAGTGAACATCCTTTGCTACCATTGTCGGTCAATAGTAACCCATTCTGCGAAGACGATCCTATAGCTTGGGTCTGGGCTGATGGGCACCGTAAACCCTATCGTAAGCCTTGTGGAGAGCCTGCTTCACTTATGCATTTGATAGGCATCATAGAAGAAGACCATTTTAGGAATGACGATAAAATATTTTGGTAGCAGTATCATAATAGAACCGGAGGGAACATCTTCTGATGGAAATGGCTTCCTTGGGGTTCTCGAAAAGAATTTCATAGACTACATACTCGATGAATGGGACCCGCCAATCTTGGATGTGGTGTTTACTTTCGTTGTGTAGCTTAGGCACATATATAGATTATTTTTTGGGAAGATAAGCTCTTGACTAACCACGGTGATCAGCTGATGGGTTTTGACCGGGACTGCCCGGGAGACAGCGAGGTCGGCCGAGGCATCAGCCTTGATATTCTGCAGTCGAGGGACGTGCTCTATGAAGAACCCCTCAATGGTGGAGATTATTTCGAGCGTGATTTGGTGGTAGAGAATCAAGTCTTCGTGCCGGACCTCGTACTCGTCACGGACCTGACTGACTAGCATCTTAGAATCTTCGTAGGCCTCTAGGTCGTCTACTCCTACTTGTTTAGTGAGTTGGAGCACAATGACGAGAGTGTTGTACTTTGTTATATTGTTGGAGCATGGCCCTGTGAGGGAGTAAGTACGGTTTATGACCAGATCGTATGGAAAAATAAGTACTATCCCGATACCAGCAAAAATATCGCCTTTGGGCCTTGTTCTTAAAGCACCATCAAAGAACATTCTCCAAACGACATCTATGCTTGTGGTCATGTTTGAGTCTGTTACTTCATCTGGGATCTCCTCGTAGAGCTTTGAGGTTTCTTGTAAACGGTGGGTTGCCAGGAAATCTTCCAATTGTTGGCCTTTGTCCACCTTTTGTGGGACAAATACCATATCGTACAGTGATAGCAGTATTGCCCATGTGGCTAGGCGAGAATTGTGCAATCCGGATTTAGTCATAAGGACCATAAGAGAATTAAATTACGAGATCACATGGATAGTTTGTCCTGCTACATAATACCGAATCTTCTGAATGGCGAAGACCAGAGAGAGATACTCCTTCTCAATGGGGTTGTATTTATGCTCTATATCGGCCATTATTCTAGTGAGATAGTATATGGCATGATCGTGACCTGCATCAATTTTTTGGACAAGTAGAGCTTCGAAGGAGTGATCCATTGCCCGTACATATAGAAAGAAGGGTCTTCCCATAACGGGGGCCACCAATACAGGGGGGTTCTGAGATACTCCTTGATGTCGTCGAAGGCGTGCTGGTATTCTTCGTTCTAGACAAATGAGACTTCCTTCTTCATGAGCTGAGTGAACGGCTGACAACGTCCAGAGAGGTTTGATATGAACCTCATGATGTATGCTAGTCTTCCTTAAAGGCCATGAAGTTCTCAGAGGTTCTTCGGCGGGTGCATTTCTAGGTTTCTTTAGTCTTATCGGGGTCTACGTGGATACCCTTCAAAGTTATAACAAAACCTAAAAATTTGCTGCTGGAGACTCCAAGTAAGGATTTGGTAGCATTCATCTTGAGCTGGTGCGCACGCATCAGGTCGAACACAGTCTCAAGTCTCGAAGGTGATCATCTTTGGTGCGACTCTTGACAGCGATATCGTCAACATAATACTCCACTATCTTGCATAGATGTTTACGAAAGATGATGCTCATAGCTCGCTCGTATATAGCATTTGTGTTCTTCAGACCAAAGGGCATGACTATGTAACAGTACACTCCTATTGGCATTCCGAATGATGTATACTTCTTATCGTCTGAAAATATTTTGATTTGATTGTAGCCTGAGAATTTGTTAATAAAGGACATGTGCTCGAAGCCACAAGTATTGTCGATCATTATGTCTGTGATTGAAAGGGAAAACTCGTTCTTAGGGCATGCCGCGTTCAGATCACAAAAGTTAATGCAAATTCAAATTTTCTCGTTCTTTTTGATAAAGGGCACGATGTTGGCTACCCAATCCGGATATTGTTTCTCGTGGATGAAGCCACTAGCTATCAGTTTATTGACTTCGTCTTTGATGGCATTCATGATGTCCATCCGGAACTGCCGTTGCTTTTGCTTGACCGGGTTAGCCTTTGGCTAGATGTTGAGTTTGTGGACCACGATTTGGGGGTCCAGTCCCAAAATATCTTTATAACTCCAGGTAAAACATAGATGTACTCCCTTACGAGCTGTAGTAGAGATTTCTGATCCTTATTGGACAGACTTTTGCTAATGAAAATAGGTTTAGGAGAGGATTTGTCGCCCAGATTAATTTGTAGGACTTCATCCTCAGTAGAAGATTCCTGTTGCTTGAACCGCATCTTCCATTGTGAGCCTATGCGTTGGTCCCCTAATTCTACATCAAAGAGTTCAGGTAGATCTTCGTCATCTTCCTCAGAGTCAGGTGATACCATATTGGCAGATAATATTTGTTTTAGCATATCCCCGATACTAATATCGGAGTCCCAAGCAAAAAATTCTGAAGAGTGAGAATGTAACTCATCTTCTTCATCCAAGCCTTCGGGGGTTGTGGGAGGCGTGACGTACCTTAGGCATGCTTGGTCTTATGGTAGTAATCCTCGGACTTGCATGCAGGAGCATGCAGACATAGAGGCAGTCGTCGGCCTTTCCTTAATTTAATTCCCTTGAGGTTTTAGATTGTATCCCATCTTTTGGATAAGGTGCTTGGTTTGAGAGCTGTACAAGTGAAGTAATATTTTGTCGATTTCGAGTTCTGGCTCCAGTTCCTCTAGGATGAAGGATTGGAGACTTTGTACTCTGCCGAAGATGATGAGTTTGTCTCCCCTTTTCCTTACTGGAACTATGAAGTAGTAGTTTTGACTGGAGAGAATTCGGTTCACTACATAGGTGGTAGTCACATGTGTATGTAGGAGCCATCCTAGACCGCTCAATGGAATATAATGTACAGAGATGTGCAACATTCGAGTAGTTCAAAGATAGCCCTTTATTCATAAAATAAGGTATCTTATCCTCAGGAATTATATCATCAAGAGAAGGGACGTTAGCATGCGTGGCTACGTACTCTTTCAGTTCGTCCTTCCCAATATTTACTCCAGTGTAAGTGACGAATTCGGAGGTCTCCTACGCAGCTTTACTACTAAGGTTCGAAAGTCATAGTAGATATCAAATCTTCTTTTAGCGGTCGACTGGGTCTACAAAGGCGAACGACAAGAGGTCCGGGTGCTTTATTGTACAGTTTTACCATAAGGGGAAGGGCTGTGTTGGGAGCATGTGCTTTGAGATGGACTCTCAAGGCCTCGACCGATGTTGTCCCTGTCTCTACCTTATCATCGGCATCATGGCCACTTCATCTTGGCGGTCTTGCTTGTAGAGTATCGCGTCAGAGTAGTAGGCCTCAACCCCTTTGAATGGATCCACGTCGATAAATTCTATCTTAACGATGTCATGATTGTCCACGTACTTCAAGCACTAGTGCAGGGTCGACGATACGATCATGTACTAGTGTATCCACGGATGTCCCAATAGGACATTATAGGATACGTCTATGACCTCTCTTTTTAAATCATCGATCTAACACTTCAAGTGAATCTTGCCCAGAGGGTAGCCGCTCCTTACGTTGAAGCCACTATTGACAGGATTGGTTGCTGCCAGGTGATGCATCAGGATGCGCAAGGTCTGAACAGACTCAGAGAGATGATGGTGATTAACGAACCAGGGTCGATGTACATCCAGTCCACCTTGATGGCACCGATATACCCTGTGTAATACAAAGGGTGATCATGCATATTGTTCTTTAATAATATGTTATCTTGCGAGAACAGGATGTGGGGTATTGCCTCCATCATATTATTGCAACGGGGGCATACGGCAGGATTCTCAGCTAGCGGCTTGACCTGCGCCAAGTAGGTATCGACATTCTGTAATGCCTCACTTAAAGCAACCCGAGTATCTTTGAAAAGTCAAATAATCTAGAATAGTGACAACTTCGCTGGAGTATTAGCCAATTGTGCCAAGATGTCAAATTTGTAGGGCTTCTCCAGCACCTGAAATGTATCTTTGCGCAGCGGTTTGTTAAAGTGAGTTTCTTTCTGCTTGGACTTGTCTGCTGCCGGAGGTTGGGATGGACCAGGATCAGATATTGTAGGAGCAATGATTGGGAGCACACCATCATCAAGGATGTCATATTCTCATTGTTATGCCTAACATGACCTTGTCGTTCCTGCTATAGCTTCTTCATAAGGGAGAAATCGGGTAGCAGGACTTGGACTTCTTCTCCTTGGACTTGGTGTCGAAAGGGGTTGCCTGCTGCATCAAGTCTAGAGCAAGATCTAGATGAACCCACATAACCTCCCCCATAATATGGTGAGAGGTATCAGCCTAGCTGTTTGGTCATGAACTGGGGGAGATTAATAACCTCCATTGTTGCCCTAGGGATTGGAATCACTCCGTCTTGGGCTTACATTTTTGGGAAGTTATCGAACTAGAGAGATACCATATTAGCGGCATCTGTTTTGTCAATAAATCCAAGGTGAGGACCTTGGTATTGAGCAGACGCTGGATATACCGCATCAGTGTGTAGCAATCCCACATCGTATGGTAGACATATCGATGGTAGTGCCAGTACTTTGGATTATTTACATCGACTGCATCATTAGGGCGCTTGACGTCAGGGATCCGAAACTTGTTTCCCTTTATTAGTACATCAAAGATTGCCATGATATCATCATCTTCGAAAGAATAAGTTTCCTTCGGTTTTGGGACCTCTACCGATTTTTGCTCGGGCTTCTTGGTTATATTGGCGTCATGAGCCTACTTCCCCTTGCCATCCCTGTCACGCCCCAGTCCCAAAATACCGAGGGACTGGACACGTGGCAATGGCCAGCAGCACACACCGATGGACAAACCCAATATAATGGATCCATCGGGGCATACTTAAGCTGTATTACAATAATAAATGGGTCCAATAATACAAGTCACAGTCTATTCTAATCTCATCCACAACAGATAATCCCAGATCAAATACAAATAAAATAAACTAACATATCACAATAAAAGTGTCTCGGGGAACAATCCGAGAACAAGTCTGATACATCAATGAAATAGACTGAAAATAAAGAACTAGAAATAGAAATAAATGAGTATCTCAAGCCAATACTCAGGAGAAGTCCTCTGGTATGATCTCGTCCTCAGATCCTGGTTCTGCTCCAATGTAGGCACCTGCTTCTGCCAATGCTAATGCTCCGGTCCCGTATACCTCGGGATAGATCTCGTTAGCTAATCCTGGGGACATAATCCGGATCCAGGTCCTCAGGGGACATAGCAAGGTACAAAATAACTCAAGCCAATATAAATGCAGTGCAAAAAATAAATGAGTAACCAGGGTAATACTAAGTAACCAGCTAAGTGAAATGCAAGATGAGAGCATCACTAAAACTCAGGCTGAGCCACTACAAGCTCTGTGTCGGGGAGCCGGTAGCAGTAATATCACTAGTAGAGTGCCTAGCTCTGATATAGAGTCTTAGGCCTCATAATAAATATAACACTAGTAGAGTGCCTAGCTCTGATATAGAGTCTAAGGCCTCACCATAATAAATATATATAAATCAGCCTGTAGCCTGTGTGTCTTTCCCCACCCAATGTAATCCCACGTCTCATGTACATGACACGCAAGATCAAAACTAATGCAGTAAGTCATATAATGTCTATGTCATAAAACCTGTATCCTATACAGAATCATCATGAATATCTCAGGAAAATTCTGTCTCATAAATAGTGTCAAGTGTCCTGGGTTATGATGTACTTGATATGACAAGTACGAGAAGTATAGGGTCTCGGTATCCATGACTAGATAACGTTACACAACTTCGCGTACGGTGTTGGCACCCGACTATTAATCGGACACTAAGTAAGTCACACAGTCCTAGGTCAAGCATGCACAACAATATAAATAGATCAAGGAAAATATGTAACAAGAACTGCAAAGTTTGGCAAGGTACACTTGCTTGGGGTTTGAATACCAACAGTCGTCCCTGTATCAGTGGATCCTGTAGGTACTTCTCCAAAAGCTGTAATAAATATCAGTCGTCCCTGTATCAGTGGATCCTGTAGGCTCAGAAAATATCAAATAGCTAGAAATGCCTGTCCTTAAGTCCAATTTGGACACAAGGGCAAAAATAACATTTCTGGGTCAAAGCGGGGTCCACATGTGGCCCACTTTGCACCAAAAAATGTGTCAGGGTCAAAGGTCTTTAATTTCGTCAAACTCAGTGTCAACAAGTCAGGAATGGTGATATGAACCCAATGGAACTTCCTGAATTGGATTCCGATGAGCCAATCACAAAATTGCCCGTCAAGTAGAGCATGTGGGGCCCACGATACGCGATTTTGTCAACGTTCTCAGAATCGAACCAAACTTGGGTCACAGGACCAGCGTATTGCTACAAGTCCAATGGCGTAAGTTTTATCTCGATCTGACGTGTGTACACAAAGTTACAATATGTTCCAGAATGGACGGATACGGGGCGTTGTCGGCGGATACGCATTGATTTCGGTGTGCACGCACATCCAAATAAAATTCTGCGAAATCTCGCACGTCCGTATCGACGGCGCGCACGTTTCGATAAAGACTGCGTGAGACCAAGTCGTCCCGTTTGGCGGGGAGCACTCAGTTCCGGGGTGAAACAAGGCGTTAGTTTTCCTATTTTGGGATCGTGGTTCATGATCGCCACAGGACGCAATGCACGAGCGTGTTGCACGAGTATCGAGAGGGTCACACAGTCTACGCGTCATAACTGACGGAACTGAAAATGGGTCAACGAGGAGAGAGAACGGGTTACCTGAACAGGGCTTAGTGAAATCTGAATTTCACATGTCCGCGAGGAGATGCGACACAGGGAAACTGTGTCCTGTGTCCGCTGTGTCCAGGCTAGGGTTCCGGTGCTGCTGTCCGGAGCTCGTCGGTACTGCACGGCTGCGGAGGAGCTGATCTGGGTGGAGGTGGGCGGCGCTCGGCTAGAGATGGCATCGCCGGAGGCGATGGGGAGGCAGGGATTCTGGCGGAGGGGTGCTGTGGGTCGCTGCTCGAGGGAGGGAGGGGGAGCTAGTGGCGGAGCAGGGTTGGTTACGCGACGGAGCTCCTGGGGAGGAGGAGAAAGGAAGGCGTCGCTCGGAGAGGAGGCTGTACTGGGAACCGGGCGGCTAGGTCTAGGGCGGAGGGAGGTGGTCGAGTGGGGCTAGAGCTAGGGCTAGGGCACAGCCGGAGGTGAGTTGTGGAGGTGGTGGTCGAGGCGGGGTGTGGTCGACGGCTGGAGAGGGACGGCGAAGAGGAGTTGAGGACGGTAGAGATGGGACTGGGCGGCTTCAGGTGGAGGGGATGTCGGAGTCGACTGGTGGAGAAGGTGAGGGATGATGGGTTGTCGAGGGCGGCCAGGAGGAGAACGAGGTGATTAGGGTTCCGGTCAGGGAGATGGAGGCGAGCGGGGATGATGGTGTTGGTCGATGGTTGGAGGGATAGGTGGATGACTGGGGACGGGTCGAGCGGAGGAAGGAGAAAGGAAGGAGGAAGAGGAAGTCTAGGGTTCCGGCGAAGCTACTGGCTGCGGGCGACGGAGCTGGAGAGAGAGAAAGGCGACGGTGGCTACGCGGATCTCGAGGCCAATAAATAGGTGCGCCGTCGGGTCGGAACAGTAATTCTGACCCGAATTAGGATTAGGGTTCGGTGTGGGTTTCGGGTCCGTGTCGGGTTCGATTCGGATCCGACCCGACCCGACCCGTTAAGGCTGGTTTGGTTTGGTTTGGTTTGGTTCGGGTAAACCGGTCCGGTCCGGTTTGGTTTATTTTGGAAATAAACCCGATTTATTTTAAGGGTTTAATTAGGTTTATTTCTACTTAGTTTTTAGGGCTTTAAAAATGCTTCTAGGGTCCAATAAATTCACAGAAAATTACCCTATGTCCGGTTTTCCATTTTACACCATAAAATATTATTTCTATAATATTTTAATATTAATTAACAGCAATTAAAAATCATTTAATGACAAAAGACCTAGGTTTTAATTACAGAAAATTCCCAGAAAATTCCAAAAAATTATGAAAAATCCAAAAAAAAATCCTGAAAATTAGGGGGCTTACAATCCCGGGTGCTATTATCGTTATTGTTATTGTTATTGTTGTTGTAAGGGCATTTTTCCTATCATCAGAGATGGGGATCTATATTTTCAAGAGGTGGGCATCCTTTACTTTCCTCTCAATACCGACAATATTTATGATGAACGTCGTCCAGTCTTTAAACTGAGAGTCGCCCATCTAGAGTCTGACTGTAGGAAGGAGATTTCTCTGGCAGGTGTCCATCGGCGTGGACTCAGGGTTACCAGGAGATAACTTTAGCTTCTCTTGCCTGTACCACTCGATGTTTTCCCATACAGACTCTTTCTTCCTTTGTGTGATGTCCATTAAAGAGGACATTATCATGTCATTTCTACCGTCATAGAACCAAGCAAGGATAAGACCCTTGAGATCGTCAAACGACAAAATAAAGTTATCCTGGATGCTGCAGAACCAATCAAAAGTTATTCCAGACAATTCTTCGACAAAGAGCTTGGTTAAAAGGGCATCGTTGTGAGACAGATTTCCCATTGTCGTCTCGAAGTAACTCATGAATTAGCGGGGAGATATATTCCCATCAAATGGAGTCAAGTTTAAGGGCTTGTACTTGGGCAGGTATGGTACATCGCTATACTTGAGGGGATAAGATTATCGGATCCCGAGCTCAGGTAGTGAGTTCTGATTGCCCATTGAGTCTAGGCGGGCCCGGAGTTCTTGTACCTCCCATATTGCTTCCCGGGCTTTATCGTCTGCGGAAGGAGCAGATGATCCTGGTAAGGGATGATTACTGCCAGCAGGTGAAGCGGTTGTATTTAAATTCATATTGGTCCCGGGGTCCAGGCTTGCTTGACCAGAAGCCCTTGCTGGTTGTGAGGCTATATTTGCCTTGATCTCTAGCATTGTTTTAGTCAAGGCCTGCATTGACGCGCTCATGATTTGCATCATGGCCTCGAGGGTTTTGAGGCTATGTCGATCATTAGGGCCCTCGTGATCATTCTCGGTCATGTATGTTGTTCTCACATTGGTAGACATGGATGGGACGGTAGATGTTGCACTTTTTTTCTCATACTCTTGCTGTGAATAGTCATTTGGGAAAGTTGGTACTATCGCATCCATTATGGATTTGAAGAGAATACTACCCCCAATATCGGAAGCTGCGTCTTCTTGGCGAGGGCAGCCACTCCCAGGGATCTCAGTATATCTTCCTTGGGAATCACCATCTTCTCGGAATGCCGGATTACCATAAAGGTTCGGGGGATTATAACCCCCAGCTTGCGTAGCTATTTAAGATCCTAAGGATAAACTACCCCCAATGTCTTACAACTTCTTCTTTGAGCGGTTGCCCAGGAAACACTTTTTGCTAGTTTTGCTGCCTGTCTTCCTTGGACCCATCTTCTTGACCCGCTGGCCGAGAGCGACGGACTGGAGGTGCTGGACCTCCGACCTTCCTTCATGCAGGGGGACTTCCGAACAGAATAACATAAGGCAAAGGGCAGCTCCTCTTCCTCTAGTGCTTGCATCTGTTCTTCGGGTTGCAGCCAGGTGGGTTCCTTTTATTGCAGCCATTGGAATTCCTACTGCTTGTTTGTAGGTACTGCTACTTTGCTATAGCAGTAGTTGATAATAATGTTGGCACAATGATGCCCTGGGGAGGATACTTCATATGTCGTAGTTGTTTTTCTCGTTTTTGTGCTTGTGATTGATCACATTGAGCAAGTCAAGCGAGGCCTGATTCACCTTGCACCCTTCTTATGAGCCAGGGTAGACCGAGCACATGGGTGCATAGGTGTTGACTTTGCTTCCTAGCCTGGAGTTCGTACAAGAAATTTTCCCATGTTGCTAATAGAAGACTCTTTAGACTTACCATGTCCAATTGCTACTGCAGGCTGGACGCATGGTTCAATTTTGTACAACCTTTTATCAGGGTAACGCATTATAGTTAGCAGCGCCTGCTGCCGGTCGGTCGAATAAGCAATTGCTTGAGCTTGGCAAGCTCGTATTGTCCTAGACTTCTTCGTCCTAGCATGTACCGATGCGTAGTATGAAGAGTCCAAGTTTACATCTTCGCCTTTTTCAACATGGCCTGCGGAACCATCGTCGCATGAGTTTCAGTCGAAGAGTGAACTTCTGTTGCTGTCCTGGCCGCATGTGGCAATCTGCTTGCGGCTACCGACCGGTACTACATAGTACTCCTTATGCTGCCTATGACATGACTGTATGGAACATGTCTTAGCGCTCAAACTCTTGGCATCGTAGTGATTTCCTCTACCATAGCTCTAGTGCTGAGAACTTTTTTTTTTCAAAAGAGGCTGCCATATGAGTGGGGTCAGCTCGTGTGGACGCATGATGTGTATACGGTAGGGAGAGAGATAGGGAGCGCATGCTCCGCAGTTGGGTGAGTCACAGCAGCCTTTGTAACCCATATCCTGCGGGTCTTCTTAGGCTTTGCCATCCTCGGTGAAGCACCGCCCTTAGAGAGAATTTTCTCAAAGGCTTCCTGGTCGAAGCGTACAACCAGCATCCACTGGGTCGAACCCAGCTTCAACACGACGGACTGTGCCATGACCTTCTCATCAGAGGAGAAGGTAGTCTCTAGCAGAGTCACCACCTTTTTTGCCATTAAAGTGAGTTTAAAAAACTTTTGCTTAACAACCAACAAAAAGTACAAAGAAATTCTTGATAGAAAATCTAAGTACAATATTTTTGATTTGGGGAATATAATGATGGAGATTGAGTACTACAGCAAATTCTTTACTCCGTTGACGGTCCGATGAGAGAATGAGGATGCTCTCTTCTCTTTTCTCTTTTGCTCTTGTATGCACGTACACAGCTCACCTAGGTGGTATGGTCTCTGGAGAAGAAAGTCCAACCCTTTGGAACTTCTAAGTTTCTCCTATTTGTAGCCATCATGATGATGGGCTATAGGTGCCGCATATGCTTTTATTTCGTGGCCTCAGGGGCTCCTTCAACAGAATGCAGTTACAACTGTAGCTACATACTATGGGCAGGCTGCCACGCGACTTCAGTTGGGATATATTATTTGATAAGATCTCGGGGTTGTTTTCAACTCCCCAGTATGCGTGACTCAGTCAGCTGGACAAGTAATCAGCACTAACTGTGTGAAGATCTTTTCGGTTACAAGCTGAAAGCCATAAAACATCTTGGCTGCATAGCGTCTTGGACGTATATGTGCTCTCCTATGGCCTTGGTCTTATGGACACTTTGGATGCATAACATTGTGGCCGCATGCAAACTCTCGTCTATCCTTTGTCAAATGGACACTTTGGCCGCATGACCGTAGATGCATATAAAGGAACATGTGGCATGGCACATTTGACGAAGTCATTAATACATTGATGTGTCATTTTGTCTTTTTGGAGTCGTCGCTTGTCTCACGATTCTTGAAGCGCTCTAGGTGATGAGTGGTGTGTCAGAACTTCTGACAGGCATTGAATGCCATATGAGGGATCTCATGTGGCCCCTTACTTCACGGATGTTTAGGCCGCATAAATTCTGCTATGTGGCTTCCTCTTTGGCTTAATTTCTTCTGAGTCAAAATTGGGGCGCATGTTTGTTGGACACATGGATCTAAATTTTTCATGCTTCTATATTAGCAACCCCAGGTCTCAATTTTCCATATGGCAGCCACAGTGCAGCATGCACCTACAAATCTGCAACCGCCATTCTTGGAAGATAATATGCGGCAGCGTGAAATCCTCGTGCATACATACGCACGCATGATGTTATGAAGGCTATAAATAGTGGGAATCTCCCACACAGAGAGGAGAGAGGAGGAGAAGAAGAAGACGACCAGAGAGACAGAAGATGATATCCATTGAGTCGCATACTCAAGTTCCCGAGGGCCTCGCCATTCTCTTTGTCGGACTGTCAATGGAGTAAAGAAGTCTGTCGCAGACTTGATATCCACCGTCACACTTACCCATATTTATTTTATTTGTACTTAGAACTTTATGCATTAGAGTGCCTTTTGTACTTTTTTTTGCTCTATTCCAATAAATACAAAAAGTTCGTTCAATTTTTCTCGTCTTTTTTGCGATGTTGACATACGTGTTGTTTCCTTATTGGTATTTACTGTTTATTATATATGGCATGCATATTATGTATCTTGTTACGTCCCTTTAAGGACCTTTTTTCTTCTAGGATTTTTTTGAGCTTCTGTGTAGGATTGTGTGAGGATTATTTCTTTAGGTTCATATATATTTAGACGTTACCTTCTTCATCTATTATTCTATAGTATTTCATGGAATATAGTTTCATATTTCTTAGATATGGATAGTTGTTATGACATGAAAAGCGTATACATATTTAAGTTAGACTAGAGTAGCTTGATCCATATCTGGCTATTATCGCGTATCCTAGTTTCTATGTATTTTATGACTGGGAAGATAAACATCAAGTGGGTCAAAAGAATTTTGATCACGGAAGTAAATTAGAGTTAAAAATAATTAATTTAAGGTATATGAAAATAAAGTCTTGTTCTAATATTATTTTGTTATGCCCTGATTCTATATATTAGAAAGTTGTTACCGGACGTGATGCCATATAAGCCTAAATTATAATTGTACAAGGCTAGAACAAACATGGTCGATATAAACATCTCAGAACAAAGTATTAAAGAGAAAATAAGAAGTAAACTTGGATAGACACAAGATATACAAAAATTATTCTCTTTATTGATAATTTATAGTAGAATTACAACAGTTCGAGGCCAAAAGAATAAATTTATTATAACATTGGATATTATTACAATCAATGATTCCACAAGGCTTATAACTTAAGAAACTATAAATCATGCTCCATACATTATATCCTTTATATACAACAAAAATAAATCTCCAACCAAACAGCTTCATGTTGCCAAGTGAGCTATAATGCTTTAGCATGTCCAAGTGATTCCTTGAATCTACAAAGGATGTAGAACCCAAAAAATATTCTTGGAAAATTAAAGTAGTTAATAGAATATAGTGGTTAATAAACTTATCCTATGAATTTATTTGATCAAACAGAACAACAAATTAGGGAAGAATAATTTCTTCCAAATTTCTTATCTAGTAGATCTAAAATTTTGGTCACAAACTAATAACATATTCATCATAGGCATACTAAAATTTTATGCAATATTAATTACATAGTCAATAGGGAGTTATAGTCTTTCAAAGTAGGATAAATTCTAAATAGATCAAAACAGGGAAGGCTGACTTGCGAGTAGTCAATAGGGAGTTATAGTCTTTCAAAGTAGGATAAATTCTAAATAGATCAAAACAGGGAAGGCTGACTCGCGAGAACCATAAGTAATTCTAAAAAATTATTTTAGTGATCTACTTTCATATTCTGGTAACTCTAGATGTTAAATTTACTGAAAAAATTGTTTTATTGTAAAAATATGAATGAACTATAAGTTATTAAAAAATTACTAATGATATATAGTGTTGAAACTCATATTTTTTATAAATTTATTTAGGGGTCAAATGTCATGACCCACACCCGGTGTAAGGGTACGAGAACGTGGGTACATCTAGCCTACGTCGCAGCATCGGCGGTAGAATATTGTCTATGTCAACAATATTATCTAAATATCTCACATAATATATATGTACCTGTCAAGATATCTCAACTCCAAATGGAGGATAAAATAATAATCAATACTCAATCACAATAAAACTAGAGGAAGCTGTAGCATGATATGGAATAGAAGAAATAGAATCACAAGTCACAAATACAACTCAAAACCAAGTCTAATAGACTAGCACAATAGTCTCAAATATAATACATGCCAAAATGTCTAAACTGAAACATATCCAATACAATAATCTAACTATCTGCTACTAATTGATCATCTCCAGGTATCGTCTTCTCCTGAGCCACCGTCTCTAACTCTACACCTACTACATCCTGGGTCCATAGTGTGTAGGATACCAGTTGTCTAAATCATCTAAAAAATATATATCCCGTTAGGATTGGAGCGAAGCACACCTCTAACAGCAGTTCCAGATAAATGATAAAGACTATGTAACAATAAATAGAGAGAATATACAAGATAAATAGAGCATGAGCAGAAAATATACATAATATGAAAATATTTTAATGTCACGACCCGCACCCGATATAGGGTCACGAGTAGTGAACAACGCCCAGCCTATGCCACAGCATCGGCGGTAAACGCTGTTTAGGTAATCTATCTATCTAAAAATCAAGATATAAATATGTCACCAATGTAATATGATTACTCAATCACAGATCTATAAGATGAAAGAATCGCATGAATAAGATAAAAGAACTGAAGAGTCACAATATAACTCATAAGACAAATAATATCCAATGAGCCATATAAAAAAACTAATAACTGAGCTGGAGATAAATCCAGTATAAAAGAATATAACTACTGTGCTACGAGTCCTGGGTCATCTGTCACAATTAGGATAAGACCCTCCTAAGCCAAGGTCTCTGGCTCTAAGCCAACTACGTCCTGAGGCCCGTAGTGAGTGGGGTACCACTCCTTAGTGTCATTTGGGAAAAATATATCCAGTCAGGAAAGGAACAAAGTGCATCTCTAACAGCAGTTCTAATAAATGATATATATTCTATGTAACAATAAATATAGTGAATATATAAGATGCAATATAAAGGTACAAAAGATATACAAATATAGGAATACTGGAAATAAATACAAGAATGAGCATCAGAGGAATGAACAAGAAATAATACTACTAAGTGAGTGAGTACCAGTTTCAACATATGATCGACATGGAAACTTGCAGAAGGATAATGGCCTGGTTAATTATACGTGAAGTGTATGATTAACACTATTCAAGGAACAAGACATGCACAATGAGGGTATGATCACATATCTATACTATATACTCTCCGCTCTCGACTGGTATAGTGGATCCAACAATGGTATGTTATGGCACGGGATTCCACAAGAAGGGCGCTAATCTTCTTATGAATCAATGTCTGTATTTTTACAAGAAGACCAAGGAAACAAGGCTTACACAAGATACGCCATAAATACCAAGGAATAAAATCTCATAACAAGATCAGGATATACCAATCTGTGTAACCATCATGTCAAGAAATTAAGGATATCTACACTAAATACAAGAGACATAGAGGATATCATAAATAAAAAACTATCAGGGAATGTATTTGCCTGAAATTTGGTAAACAATATCAAAGATATCCGGTATGGTGCCTCGGAGACCTAAATATGGAATATTACATCAATACAAGGTTTTAGAATGAAAATAAGTTAAACTAGTCAACTTCTTGGTTAAAAAGTCATTTCTAAGTCAAAATAGTCAAACTAGGTCAACTTTAGGTCAAACTAGCTATTTCTAGGATATTGGATCCATATACTATGCAACTAGGCCATACTAGCTATACTAGGATACTAGAAAACCAACAAGATACCGTATCATAAGATACACAATTTATTAGATTAGAAAATATTATAATATATATATACAAGACAAAATATATATCAATCCTAGCTAAACTAATGCTAACCAAAAGCGGTATCACACCACCTACACACTCATCTTGAT